>ML779865.1:2916632-2955585 GCA_009831015.1 Picea engelmannii | reverse complement strand
CCTTGAAAACTCTACTCGAAGAAGAAAGAAGAATAGGAGAAGTAAGGAATGTCCAAATGAAGAAGAAAGAAGAAGATTGTGAGAAACTTGAACAAGAAGTTGTCTCATTGAGGAAGAGCTTAAGAAACTCTCAAGTTCCAAAAAACTTAACACATATTGGATGCATGAGTGAAACTTCATACAAAGAAGATACAAATACCAACAAGAAGGTTGAAGAAAGAGCTACATAGACATTTGATGAGAAGTGGACCAGGATACCAGAAAGAAGGAATTATTACAAAAGAGATGAATATCCAAGAAGACCTCCTACCTTCAGGAATCAAAGATGCTTCAATTAGTATGAAGGAAACTACAGAAGATTAGATCATGAACCCAGATGGACTACATCACAAAGAAGGTCACTTACTCCCAGGTATCAAAATTTCTTTCTTGGTCATTGTTATACTTGCAAAAAATTTGGACATAAGGCAATTAATTGCAGAATCAATGAAAGGAACAAATATGCAAGAAACATGAATGGTGTAAATAGAAGATATGTAAATAATCATGGATTTGTCAACATAAGTTATAATTCATTTTCCCCATTGATGGACAAAATTATTGCATGCTACAAATGTAATTATCTTGGTCACAAAGCACGAGATTGCAGATATATGAATGAAGATGTCCCTATGCCAACCACAGTATGGAGAATGAAAGAGATTCCAAACAATGAAGATTGTCTAATAACATTAACCGCTGAAGAATGTAAAGAATAAGATGAATGGTACATAGACAGTGGATGTTCTTCACACGTGACTGGGGATCAAGACTAATTCATCAAATTGAAGAGAAAGGGTGGCAGTGTTTCATTTGGAGATGACTCATCTGCCAAAATACTTGGAGAAGGTGTAGTAGAGCTTGGAAGAAAAAATGTAAAAGAAAAGAATGTTCTATTTGTTGAAGACTTGAATCATAATCTACCCAATGTTAGTAAAATGTGTGATCAAGGATACACTCTTACGTTTGATTCCTGAAAATGAAAAATTAGAGAAAATAACTCAGGAAGATTGGTTGCAACTGCAACAAGAAGACTGAACAACATATACATCCTAGACATGAAGAAGAGAGAGAAGACAAATGCCACACAAAAGGATTCTAAGGAAGAAAATTTCCCAAAGACCAAAAATAAGGATGAAGTATTATTGAGTGCCACATGTTTAGGGGGAGCAGCCCCAAAGAAGAAGGTTACCTTTGCCATTAAACTCAGGGGGAGAAGCCATACCCTTTTCCATTAATGTCAAAGGGGGAGAGAAACTGGGATCATGATGATAGGGGGAGCATGATTGTTTCCATCAATGACAAAGGGGGAGATTGTTGGAAGATTGGTTGTTGTCATTGATGTCAACCCTAGTCATGGGTTTTGGACTGCAATATTGATGAAGGTATTTGGAAATGAAGGAAAATGCACATGCAGATACAACACCCATGAATGGATAGTTTACATCATGTTGTTTCTGGTGGTATGTGGCACGTCACGTGGATCCTCATGGTTGAGGAGAAATGATTTTTTGAAGATGACAAAGTGAATTGAAGAAGGAAGTACATGTAGGCCTTGAAGATAATTAAAGAAAAGAATTACAAAATAAGAAAGTGTTAGTTCAAACCTAATGTTAAAAGGAAGTGACATAAATGGTATAAATAAACATCATTATACATTCATTTTATACAAGTCGAATTTCAGAGGTAATAAGAAGAAAAGAAGGCTGGATTTCAAGGGAGGATGAAGTCTTTTGGTGATGTGTTCTAAAGGTATGTTATTTTCAGGTCATCTTACCATTTTTCTTATAACTTTTTTTCTAGAAAGATTCAGATGGTGTAATCGCTATGGTATTGAGAAGACATATCAAGGTACCTCTAGTAAAAATTTCAGCTCTTGATTCGCTAAAATTATGGATATACACTCTGTGGAAGATAGGGTTTGTGACCAGTCCTGAAGCTATTCATTAAACAGGTGTTCCAGGTAAAATAGTCACAACTTATTCATAAAACATCCAAATGAAGTGGGACCACTTCCATTGGAAATAGTACAGACTTTGGTTTCATTTGTGCATGTTTTAGAATTGGATATTAAATATTGAGCGTGGGGTATGATGTGAAAGTTAGGTCTTATGAATAGACCAGAATTGAATAAAGTCTACCATTCTTCTTATAACCTTTTTTTGGGGAGTATTCAAGGAGTGAAAATTGGAGGAGTTTTGGAGAATACATTGAGTAATATTATCTACAAGATTATATTAATCCAAGAATTGAATAATTTCAAAAAATGAAGAAGTCTCAGGAAGCATTATCAAGTTCTATGTGATGATTGGTTGATGGTGATGATTTAGTGTAAAGTTTTATTATCTCTCATATATTATTGGGTGGAAGGAAGGGGAAAGGATGGAGAGTTCAAATCTCTCTTTATATTGGAGTATTGTATCTTCCTCTTGGAGGTTTATCCCTCCCTTTACATTTGGAAGTTGTAGCTACCTTTGGAAGTCATTACTTCCCTTGAATAATAACTATTGATTATTTCTCATATATTATGCATGGTGTATTATGGTGTATTATGGTGTATTGGTGTAACTCTTATACTATTGTTATTTTCTCATTAGATATAGTTGAATGGTATAATTATAAGTTGAAAAAGGTTTTAAATTGTACTTGATACTGATTCAACCCCTCTCAGTATCAACACTTTCTTGTGTCTGGTACCTAGTTTCAACTGCACCTGGTACCTAGACCCTTCTCCTTCTACTTTTACCGAGAGATGTGAGGCAGTCGGTTGTCATAATACAACTTCAACCATCTCCCATTCACCAATCCTTCCTTCCATTCCCCATTAAAATTCTTCAACTACGTAGCTTCTCCTTCTATGACATGAGAAACCTCATATGGCCCAATCCAATGTGTTCTAAACTTCTCTGGATGCTTCATGAACTTGCTATCATATACCAATACCAGATCTCCTTGCTTAAAATATTTCTTCCTTATGTGTTTATCATGGTAATACTTATCTCATTCCTCCTTTACCTGCTGATGGAATCCTACAATAAATCGATCTTATTCAAGTTCTACCAACTGCGCAATCTTCTCTTGAACAACGCCAGTGTCATCCATGTATGTAAAGGATGCAATTCTCAATCTAGGAACCAATTATTCCATGGGTACAAATGCTTCTAAGACATAGACCAACTTAAATGGAGTCTTCATTTTCAGCTTCTTACAAGTGGTTCTATAGGCCCATAATACAGCTGGTACCGCACCATTTGCGTGCAGATGGTATGGAGTGATCTTATGATGATGAACTTCAAATTCCTAAGTCAAGGCTTCAATAGTATTATTAATAAAATATGTACCTTTATCACTCCTAAGGATATTTGGGCATCCAAATTGGGTTATGATATCATCAAATATGAATTGCGTAGCCATAGTTGCACTAAAGTCCTTGAATGCTCTTGCTTCTACCCATCTGGTCAAATACTCTGTCACAGTGATAATGTATCTAGCTCCTATGCACTTCCCTGGTGGTTTTATAGGTCCCACGAAGTCAATGTCCCATTTCTCCAATGCCTGTAAGGTCAGTTGGGGTGATAACGACATCTCATCTCTTCTAGAAGGTTTCCCAACTTGCTGGCATACATCACAGGCTTTGTAGTACTCCTTAGCATCTCTGTGTAAAGTGGACTACCAGAGGCCGACTCTCAGAATCTTCTGCGATGTTTCTTTTCCTATGTAGTGTCCTCCTTCGATTCATTCATGTGCTTCTGCCAAAACTAGTGGTCATTCTGCTTCCATAACACATCTCCTCATGATCTCATCAAGTCCCATATTATATAGCTGTCCAGCTATAAGTGAAGAATCTGCAGTTTGCACGAACAATTGTTTCTTCTGAGTACTATATATTCGCGAGGTGTTATTCATGTGGATAGGAACTAAACTATCTCGGTGAAGTAATCATCAATCTTCCTTATGGCTAGCAACTTTGCATCTAGCATTGTATCCTCCAAACTAGTAGGTTCCTTTCCATGTCCCAACCTGGACAAGTGGTCAGGTCCTTTGTTCATCCTCCCTAGTTTAACCACAATCTCAAAATCATATTCATGAAATATCATAATCCATATGCATATTCTTCCCCCCAACACTGGCTTGTTGACTAGGTATTTTAGCACAGAGTGATCAGTGAACATCTTAAAGTGTCCTCCCAAAAAGTAGTGACGAAACGTCTGCAACACATACACCATGGATAATCCTTCTCTCTCAGTGGTAGTGTAATTTATCTCAGCGGTTGAGAGCTTCCTCCTTCCAAAGTCTAATGGGTGGTTGATATCTCCTTCTCCTAGTTGTGCTAAAATTGCTCCTAATGCAATAGAATATGCATCGACATGCACATGAAATTCCTTATTCCAGTCTGGAAAAACCACAATAGGTGTAGTAACCATTTTCTATTTCAGTGTGTCAAAGCTCTACTGGCATTCTTCTGTCCAGTGAAACTGACAATATTTCTTTATAATCTTCTCCATAGGTGTTGTGATCTATGCATAAACTTTAATGAACTTCTTGTAGTATCCATTATGTCCCAGCATAGTGTGCAAATGTGTGACTGAAGTAGGAGGGGGTAGATCAACAATAATGGCGATCTTGGAGGGATCTACCAAAAACCCCTACTTACACACAATATGGCCTAGTAGCACTCCAAAGGGTGAAAAGAAGATGCACTTATTCAGGTTTAGGGAAATTTGACATTGCCTGCACTTATCCAACATTGGTATTAAAAATTAAATATGATTTTTCAATAAACTAAAAACAATCCAATCATCAAAATATGCTTCCATAAATTTATGTAAAAAATCCTTGAATGCTTCGACCACCACCCTAGAAAAGATGGTTGGTGCATTGTTCAATCCAAACGACATCATTGTGTACTAGTAGGATCTCCATTCTGTTGCAAAGGTCATCTTATGGTGATCTTCCTTGGAAATCCTAATCTGATGGTATCTTGAAAATCCATCTGTGAAGGAGTAGACCTCCTGTCCTCCCACATTGTCTAACACTTCATCAATAAATGGTGTAGGGAATGGGTCATGAAAAAATGCATCATTTAGCTTCTGAATATCTACACAAATCCTAATCTCTTCAGTCGTCTTAGCCTGCACCACCATAGGGATAATCCATTTTGACTCTTCAATAGGTTCTATGATTCCTGCTTCCAACTTTCTGTCGAGCTCAATCTTGACTTTGTCCTTATACTTGGGGTTCAATCTGTAAGGTATTTTCTTGACTGGCCTTGCATCTGGTTTCAAGGGGATCTTCATCTCTCCCATGGGCCCTCTAATTTCCTTCATATCAGTGAACTTGGTTGGAAACAAGTCTTGATATTCATGCAGTAATTTTGTAATCTTATCAATAGTGGTAGAATCCCAATAATCTCCAACGTTTGAAAGCTTCGATGTTTGCTCTGTTCCAATATTGACTTCCTTTATTTTAATTGGTTGTCCAATAAAATGTATCTCAACTCCTAGTCCTTCGATGTCTCTCTGTCCTTATGTTTATGTGATGTTCACATTCCTAGGATCATCGTCTTCATCGAAATTGATATTGTAACATCCTTGCAGTTTATGAAGGGGTGCAGTCCATTCATCCTCTTCTTTCTCCACAGGGAGGATAGGCACCCTCTCAAAGAATTTTTGTCTGACAACTTATAAATCTTGATCTACCATAGGGTGTTGACTTTCAAATAAAAATGTAGCTACAAAGTTTTGAGTCATACCGTACCAATCTGAAGTGGTAAGGCATAGTTCTGCTTGAAGATACCGATCGATAGGCGTTGTATCCAGTGTGTTAATGAATTTATGCACCCACTTCTCTTGAGGAACTCTGCTCCAGGCCTCCACACAACTTTGCACATGGTCCTTTGGACAAATTTGACCTCTATGCATAACTTCACAGCCTTCTTGTTCTGAAAAGTGCACTGTCATCAAAGTGCAACATTGCTCCCAGTATGCAATGTTCTACTTATGTGCTCCCCACCATCTTGCTGGAGTTTCTTTCAAGGCCTCGTCTTGTGCCAACAGTCTCTATTGTACTAGTACAGTTTCTTAAAATTCCATTAAGAAATTTTCTGAGTGATTCAAACCATCAAAGGTGGGAAAATTACTTATTGTTGTGGCAATCCAACGAACTTCTCTGTTCAATCTAACACATCGTTTTGCATAGAATTCATACATTTTATTCTGCCAGTTATCTAGTGCTTCTTCTGAATCTGATGAACATGTGTTGTCATTTCTACAGCTTAATTTCCCATCTGTTGTAGGATTAATGTAATCCTCCTATCTTGTTGTCAATTTGTATATATTCTCTAGCTCATATGCACGGTCCTCCTCTCTGATGGATTTTGTATACCTGTTAACTTCATCAGGGTCCAAATGTGAAATGAACCTAATGCCATCACCTTCAAACATCATTCTTCTTTTCTTCAAGTCAACAACAATAGCATTGTTGAAATCCCAATCAATTCCTAATAGCGCAGGATAAGGACAACTATCATCAACTATCTCAATCACTTCGAAGTCTACAAATGTTCTGACCCCATCGATGTCCACAGGGACATGTTCCAGTATTCTGAAGGGGCTCACAACCTGTTGATTAGCCATCCTAAGCCTGATGGGGGAATAGATCAACTTAGGTTTTCCCATCAGTGCCCAGTTCTTCTTCATCATGACATTGACCTCTGACCCTAAGTCGAGGACCACATAATCTGTATCATAATATTCGATCTGAGCATTCATATGTAGCTCCTTATTTGTCCTTCTCTTTTTGGATACTTGATGTACTGATCTATTCAGTAAGGGATATACCTTTCCTAGCTCATATTGTTTGATTAAATTTTGTATCTCTTGTACAATGATTTCATATTTTATTAAATTAATGCAAGTACACAATAATTCTATGATTTTACTTACCTCTTTTCCTTCTCTCGATAGAGTAGACTGGTCAAATTCCATAAGCATTCCATAATCTCTTACTTCTGGTTGAGTCTTTGATGAAGAACCCTGATATTTTCCAAATTCTTTTCTGGCCTCCTCAAAAATTTTCTTTTCTTTCCTTGCATCAAATACCTATGTATTTTATGTAGATTTTCTAACCCCTTATTATTTTGTATTCTTCCCTAGTGTCATTCTGTGTTCTCCTATAACAACGCCTCCTCTAGTGATTACAATGAATCTGGGATCTGTTTCGTGAGGTTCTACTATGATTAGTTTTACTTGTTAGTTTCCTCCTCATCTTTCCTAAAGTTTGGCTAACAGTGCAAGACAATCTTCTATGACATGTTTGAATGAGTTGCAGTAGCTACAAGTGGTACAAGGGTTCTGACAGTCACTTTCCAAGAGTCCTGGCTATGAGCAGTTTTAACAAATGATCTAGCCTCGACCTCAACCCATACCACCTCCTCGTCCTCTTCCTATGAATCCACCTTGAGGGTTGAAGTTTCTTCTTCCTAGGGAATTTTACTATGTCGTACTCCCATCCTGTTGTACTTCACCTTGAATTTTGTAGATATCCCTTGATGTTTCATGCAAGAGGTCGTAATCTCTACAGTCCTTCTCATCATGACCCACAAATTTACAGAATGTGCAGTATATATTCGTAGGTGCATGAACATACTTTTTCATGTAATATCATTCTCCAGGAAAATGTCTATTTCTACATACCTCGCACCAAGGCAGAGTAACCTTATTCAAAGGGTTCAGAGTTCTATAAGCTAAGTATTCATGAAACATGGGACCATTCTCTTTATCGTGACCTTCTGACTTGCATATGATACACCAGATAGCTTCTCTTTTATCTTTTCCCTTATCTTTATTCATATCTTCGACCTGAAGAGACAATCTAGTTAACTGACTTAAAATTTGACTCATACCTAAGCTAGATTCTCCCATAGGGGTTGATTCTAGTTTCATGGCAATCTCCAATGCCTCAGCCTATGAAGTGATCTTTTTTGCATCAAAGGGACTTTGATGTGTGGTAAGAGGGAATCTTTGAACCATTTCTTGTTATGATCGTTTGGGACCTAAAAATTCAACCGACCCATTAAGGTCTTAAACCTTTGATCGAACTCCCAAATAGGTTCAACTACTCTCTGCTTGATTTCTTCCAGTTCTGTAATGCATTGTGACTCTGACTTGGGTTTCTTGAACTCTGCAACAAATGAATTTTTGATCTCATTCAATGGTTTAGGTTGTGCAATTCCTTAGACAATATTCATGTATCAAATCAGTGTGCAATCTCTTAGGCTAGTACTAAACTGATCTCTCTGAACTACTTCATTAGTGACATTCTTAATATTCCATACAGCTTCACATAAAAACCAGTGCTGATCAGGATCTTCAGATCCATATCCCCTAAAGATAAGGAGCCTCATCTCATATTCCATAGATCTTCCTAGGTTTCCTGACTGAGTATGTACTAAAATTCTAGTAACACTACTTTGAGTGCTCTAGTGACTCTAACTAATCTGATTGCTCAATGCTGCTAAAACAATAGGGGGAGTAATAGTACTTACTTCAATAGTCTGCACAGTTCCTGAATTTTCTTATTCTTCTTGACAAGGTTCTTTGGTCTTCTCTTCCTCTTCCCTAGTGGAATCTGAATGTTCCTCATTCAATAGTTCTTCTTCCTCTCCACTATAGAACCCTTCATCTTGTAGTGGATCATGGATCTGTTCAAACAATTTCACCAAAGGGACCTCTCTGAAGATTCTCCCACTACGCGTATGCTCAACCTCTGTGTCGTTGTCGCTATCTGAATTCTTCAACATTAGTTTTTCAATTGGACCAACTACTGTATCTTCAAGATTTTATTCTCATACAATAAAATCTTTATCTTCAACTTTAAGAAGTGTAAAAATTTTCCTCTCAGTCCCTTAAAGAAATATCTCTCTGCCTGACTATATGACTCAACTCTGTCAATGGTGAACTCAGTGATGTACCCTCCAATATCAGTATCAAACCAGTGATCTACTACTCTTAACATGACGTTATCCACTCTCTTGACCTTCTTGACCAGCGCCAATGTCCAAACCATAGGTGGTCTAGATTTGATCTCAAAATGGGTATCTGCCAATCTAGCTAACCACTCATATAGCTCCTGATGAATTCCTCCAAAGAAAATCTCATGTATATCGATGAAGATATACCTTCCCAATCAATCCTCTATGCTAATCTTAGGTTTCTTGTGTCAGGATTATGCAAAGCCCTTTTCTTGTTCTTTTATCCACTTCTGAATCTCTATCTTCGATGGAAACCACCTTGACATTCACTCAAGAAGATCCTTGTCTAGAAACAAAACCATTTGTTGGCACACAGGGGCAGACCTGGGGTTCATCTCTAGTAGTGCACCAAAAATCCCTAACTACTAGCCCTTTTGGCAACACCTATGAAGCAGATTCAGTCTCACCCAAAGTAGCTATAGGGGGTTGCAGGACACAGTTATCTACAACCAAAGGAAATGTAAGTGGATCCAGAAGAACAACACACATAAATATAGTTATTCATACCAAGAATTAACCTTCTTCACACAGTTATATGTTAGATCTAACATACTAATGCATAAATAGAGTAACAGAAGCAAAGAAAACAGCATCAATCACACACAACACAAGATATATGTGGTTCACCCTCTCCCTAGGGCTACGTCCACAGAACTGTGTTTCTTGATATTATATAAAACATACAGTTCTATCTGCACTCTTAGCTTGTAGATCTCTTTTTCTTCTTCTCTCTCTTTCTCTCCCCTCCCTACGCACCCAGCTGCAGGGTTGATCTTCGCACCAAGATGAAGATCTTATAATATGAGAATTCTCTGACACTCAACAACTCTCTCTCTCAGATAATAGTAATGACCAATGTCCTTTTCTCTCTCAATAACGAACCCCTCTTCTCTCCTCTAGGTTCTTATTTATACATTACAATAACTCATCGACAACCTTAGGCCGAAAACTAGGTGTCAAAACCCTATATACAAAAAAATTGGGTGTCTAAAACCCTAGGTCAACTTGACCTGTGTTTTTAGGGCTTCGCCAGCCTATCTTTCCTTCTTTCCAGCGTAGTGCTCCAAATCATCCATTGGTAAATTTTTCCACTTGTTGCGTTGTCCACGATCTATCTTCCTTGCTGATTTATCATCCTCGATATCCTCGTCCAACGAATTTATTTCTCTCACTTTTCTCCATATTTTCTGTTCTTTTGGTCACTTCAACCCAATCTCAGCCAACTTGTCTTCCACGTAGTTCATGTTTCTCCTTTTCTCTTCCTTTTTCCTTTCTTTTCTTCCTCGATACATACTCAAGGGCCAACAATATTCCATTCCAAACCTCTTTAAAATTTATCTGATATACTTGGTTTGAGAGATAAAAATTCCTTGGTTTCTTTGGCATAATTGAAGACCCAAGAAGAATGATAATTCTCCAAGTAATGACATCTTGAACTCATTCTGCATATCCTTTTCAAATTTCTGGCTTATCCTGTCATCATCACTACCAAAGATAATATCATTAGCATAAACTTCAATTAATGAAATATTATATTGATTTACCTTGATGTAGAGGTTGTTGTCTACATTTCCCTTTATGAATCCTTGTTGTTGTAAGTATCTATCTAGTCTATAATACCATGCTATGGGAACCTGTTTGAGACCATGCAAGGCCTTCTTCAACTTGCAAACATAATTTTCATTCTCTAACAACTGAAATCCTTCTAGTTGCTCAATGTAGATCTCTTCTTCTAGTTCCCCATTCGGGAAGGATGATTTCATGTCCATTTGATACACTTTAATATTCTTAGAGCATGCATAATCTAGAATCAATATGATTTCTTCCATTCTGGAAACTAGGGAAAATGTCTTTTCAAAATCGATACCTTCAACCTGAGCATATCCTTTACATACCAATATTTCTTTGTTCCTAGTAACCTGTCCATATTAATTCAATTTTTTTCTAAAGACCCACTTTGTACCAATCACATTCTTGTTCCTTGGCCTTGGAACCAGTTCCCAAGTGTCATTCTTTTCTGTCTGATCTAATTCTTCATCTATTGTTTTAATACAAAATTCATCCCTGTTGGCCTCTTCAAAGGTACTCAGATTAATTGTAGATAATATTGTTGGGTGCTTATATTATGGTGAGTGAATTATTCTTCTAGTTCAAACTCTCACATCCTTATTCCCAATAATCAAACTTGCTGAATGATTCTTCTATACTCATCTGCTATGTGTCTTTGGAGGTTCTTGAAGATCTTATTGTTCTTCTTCTTCTTCTTCTTCTATTTCTTCTTCAGAAACCTATTCCAATGAGTCTTTATTTTCTTCCTTTATTTTGTGTCCACCTGTCTCATCAAAGGTGACATTGATACTTTCCACTAATTTTTTGAGTCTTAGATTGAAACACTTGTATGTTTTTCTTGAACTTGAGTATCCAACTAATATAGTTTTGTCAAAATAAGAATCAAAATTTCCCATTCTATCATTATCTCTTTTGATGTAGCATTTTCTTCCAAAAACTTTGAAATGCTTCACATCGGCTGGTATTCCTTTCCATAGCTCATAAGGGGTTTAATAATTGTTGTTTCTAAGCCTCACTTTATTTTGAATATGAACTGTTGTATGCACTGCTTGTTCCCAAAAGACATTTGTTAACTTGGAATCCATCAACATTGTTCTAGCCATTTGCTGTATTGTCCTGTTCTTTCTTTCAACAAATCCATTTTGTTGAGATGTCCTGGCTGTCGAAAACTGACTCTTTATACCATGATCAATGCATAATTCCATAAACTCCTTTTATGTAAATTCCCCACCATTGTCATATCTTAAACACTTGATCTTTGAATCTATTTCATTCTAAACCATCTCCTTGTATATCTTGAAGTTTTCAAATGCTTCTGACTTCTTCCTATGAAAGCACACTGTAGTAATTCTTGTATAATCACCAACCAATAGAATAAAATATTTCTCACCTTTCAACCCTTTTGTTCTTGTTGGTCCAACTAGATCAATATGAACAAGTTCAAGCATCTTTGTTGAGGAATAATTTTTTATTTTGAACTTGTTCTTGGTTTGATTTCGTTGTAGACAATGCTTGCATAAGATATTTGTTGGTTTTGAAATATGATCTATTTCTCTTACAGCTTCCTTTTTGCTAATCTTGACAAGATTATCGAAGTTTATGTGACCCATCCTTTTGTTGCATAACCAAACCTCATCTTCCTTACCTAAGAAACACTTTTATTTTCCAATTTCATTTAACAAATATATGTTGCTTGGAGTTCTTGTAGTTGTAGCCACTAACTTTCCTGAGCCTATTTTTCTTATTTCACATTTATCTTAATAAAACATAATTTGGTGTCCTTGATCACACATTTGACTTATTCTCAGAATATTATGTTTCATGTCTTCCACTAGTAGAACATTCTCTACCTTGTCTTCCTTGTTTCCAATCTTAACTGGGCCTCTTCCTATAATCCTGGATTAGTTTTCATTCCCAAATGATACTGATCCATATATTTCCTTTTTCAATGTCAGAAACTTGTCATTATCACCTGTCATATGCTTTGAGAAACCATTGTCAACATACAAACCACATTTCTTGTGTTGAGATTGTAAAGCAAGAGTGCATTCTTCATTGTTGTATTGATTCTACTTTCTTACCCATATTCTCAGTGTTTCCTATATGTGACTTTCATTATTCTATTGCGGTTCTCTTGGAGGGACTATCATTCTACAATCTTTGGCCATGTGTCCAAAGTTGTTTCACTTGTAACATTCCATCTCAGTACTCATTGATTCAAACTTGTTGTAGCTTCTGTTCTATGTGTCACTAAGCCTTCTTGAATAATCATTTCGTGCATAAATTTCATGGTTGTTTCTATTCCTATTATTTTCTCTACAATTTACAACCTTATGTCCAAAATTATTACATGAATAACATAAACTGAGAAAGATATTTTGATACCTGGGATTTGTAGATCTTCGAGGATAGGATACTCTTTTGAACCCTTCTTCTTTGCGAGGCCTTCTTGTTTCTGACTGTCATTGATTATGAAATATGAATCTTCTTGGTGGAGGAATATCTATGTGATCTTCCTATGATCTAGGTGGATATCGATGGCCACCCAACTTTTCCAACTGGCTCAAAACATTTTTTTGGCAATTTTTGCATTTTACTATTTTTAGCAGTTTTAACTTCTGGGGCCATTTTGAGGGGATAAATAAAGGTTTTTTGGGATTGAGCTTCTAAATGATAGTTGAAGGCATGATTGATCCCCCAAAATGAATTTCCTCAACGATACCTTTCCAATGGGATATCATGCGCCTAAAATGAAGATCATATGCAAAAGTTACGACCCCAGGAAGTTGATGTACTAACTTACCCAAACGGGGCCCACATGACTTTTGGCACTTCATCTCCTAGGGTTAGGTTTTTGGATGTCTAGGGTTTTTGGCTTTCTTGTTTATTGTAAAAATTCATTCGAATCCTCATTGTGATGATCTTATTGCGAATGAGCACATCCATCACATCTCTTCTCAGAGATAAGCCACCACCATTCCAGCCAACTTGTTTCCACTACATTTTATAGTTTCAGCTTATTTCCTTATTGAATAGAAAACCGGTTTTACTGTATCTTTGTTATTTTGTGTTAAGCACATGTTAATAATATATAGTCATTTAATTCTTCTCATAAAATCTATATCAGTGGTATTAGAGCGGTCTGCTCCTTGTCGTCTTAATGCATGTCCCCAATGAGGTCGGAGTACAAAGAGTTGGGTCGCGAGCTTGTTTCTCTTGAGGAAAAAAGCTCTCGCATGCCCAAGTGACCTCTCATGGAAGGAGAAAATAAATATGATGGGACAAGAGATCCTTTCAAACTGTTTATTGAGGAAGCCCTCATGCAACAGAGGAATGCGATGGTGGATAGTTTCACGCAAATCCTTCGATGGTTACAAACAGGCGACACATCTTCTTCGAGCGGAGGCACCGCTCCATTCAAGGTACAAATAAAATTTGATATTGTTATTTTTGAAGTTCATATAGATGCATATGTTGTAGAAAAGTGGTTGAATCTACTAGAAGGGTATTTTTCTATCCATAACTTTTCAAATAGAGAAAAGATTACTTTTGCGCTCCTCAAAGTCGTTCCCCATGTCAAAGATTGGTCGGAAAATTTCTGTGAGAAAAAGGAAACAGAGGAACCCTCATTATTTATAGTCACGGACACTTGGGAATCCTTCAGGGATGCTATTAAGGAGAAATACTACCCTGTCAGAAGATATGATGACTTGTATGCCAAATGGACCACACTGTGGCAAGAAAGAGACCAATCAATGCTAGATTTCACAAATATCTTCCATACCTTGTGCACCTAGATGGGTATCAAAGATTTAGAGACACATATGGTTCTCAAGTATCGTGGTACTCTACATAGATACATCCATACTGAAATGGAATTTCTGTACATCTCATCCTTAGGCGTAGCCTACCGATATGTCATCAAAACTGAGTAGAAGCTCAAACAAAAGACGCGAAAATTTGGGCCTGGGAACCCCTCACAACAAAATCCAAGAAAGGGAAGCCCCAACCCATAGAAAAAAATACAAATAAAATATGGACAGTACTAGGACAAACAGTCCAATACGTAAGAAAAGAAGGACACCAGAAAGACAAAGAAATATACCGGGAAGTGGTGTGACTTCCATAAGAGCCCTTGGAATAACACTGTTGACTGCTTCTCAAAGCAGTTGTTGGTGGCCGATTTGAAATCCTCTGAATAAGATGTAGGTTCTGACTCTGAGCCAAAACTAGAAAAGGGAAGATGGATCATTGATGCGGAAGCCAGTGCCACTGTTTCTTCCACCAAGCTCCAACCTGGTGAACCAGATGAACCAGAAGAAGGAGAGAACCTCTTCCATTCACAGATGTGGGTCAAAGGATCCCCTATGCACTTCATCGTTGATAGCGGTAGCCAGAAGAACCTCATCTTAGCATACTTTGTCAAGCGATTGGACCTACCGACAATGCTGCACCCACAACCCTACACCATTGGATGGCTCTGCCAGGGAAGTGATCTCCGCGTCAGCCAACAGTGTTGACTGTCGTACGACATCAAGCCCTTCAAAGACAAGGTATTATGTGATGTTGCTCCTCTCAAAGTTTGTGATGTTCTTTTGGGCCAACCTTATTTATGGAAATGCCATGCTGTATATGATTCTAATCCTCTTAGTGTTATTATTACTTTGAATAGGAAATTGTACAGGATACCTGAGGCAGTCCCACCTAGTGTTATTTCCTTGATATCTTCTAAGAAATGCAGGAAGGTCATCTCTCATACAGGGAAGTTTGTCTTCTTCATGATTTTCTCTTAGAATAAGCGAAAGATCACAACCACATCTAGGGTCACTAGGACTGACCTCTCCACATAGTAGAAGTAAGTAGATAAGGTCCTGGAAGAATACTCAGATATCTTCTCCTCACCTATCAAGGTACCTCTGCACTGCCAGGTCAAGAACCACATCGATCTGACACCTGGCACACCGCTTCCCAATGGTCCAGTCTATCGCCGCTCTCCGTTAGAGAATGAGGATATCAAGTGACATATCCAAGAAATGACCCAAAAGGGGCACATTTGTCCTAGCTCATCACCATGCGGGAGCCCAATCATGTTGGTACAAAAGAAAGATGGAACATGGTGACTCTGCATTGATTACTGGGATATGAATAAAATCACAGTCAGAAACCGGTACCCGATTCCCTGAATCGACGACCTCCTTGATCAACTCACATGGGAAAAATACTTCAGTCAGATTGATCTGAAGTCTGGCTACCACCAAGTCCCGATAGAACAGACAGATGTATGGAAGACTGCCTTCAAGTAAAAGGAAGTCGTTTTTGAATGGTTGGTCATGCCCTTTGGTTTGAAAAATGTTCTAGCCACTTTCATGAGGATGATGGATGATATCCTGCGACCATTCACCAATACTTTTGTAGTGGTTTATCTAGATGACATTATGATTTACAAAAAGACTTGGGTCAAACACTTACAGCATATTCAATAGGTTTTCCACACCCTGTGGCAGCACAAGCTATACACCAACTTGGAAAAATGCTCCTTCGACATGGACAAGGTCCATTACCTGGGCTACATCATTGATTAGCATGGCATACATGTGGACCTAGCCAATATCCAAGTCATCCATGACTGGCCAGCCCCAACCACACTCACTGAGCATCGAAGCTTCTTGGGCCTTGCCAATTTCTACTACAATTTCGTGTTGGGATTCTCCCATATTGCATGGGCCCTCAACCAAATAACCAGGGGTGGTGGTAAGGAGAAATTTGTGTGGGGTCGTTCCCAACAACAAGCGTTCGATGATTTGAAGCAACTCTTGTGATCAACCCCAGTAATTTCACAACCATACCTACAACAACACTTTGAAATTGAGACAGATGCTTCAAACTATGCTATGGGCGTCGTTCTCACTCAACATGACCACCCCGTGGCCTATCATAGTGAGATGCTATCAGATGTTTTTTGTAAGTACCCTAATTATGAAAACGAAATGTACTCCATTGTGAAAGCCTATCGCTAGTGGGGACATTACATTCTGGGGAAGGATATATTCATCCACACTGATCATAATCCACTGCAGTGCATGCAGACAAAAGGAAAATTGTAGAATGACCGCCATCGAAAGTGGTCCACATACTTGCAGCAATTCCACCTCAACATCAAGTATAAAATAGGAAGAACCAATCGTGTCGTTGATTGCCTTAACAGACTGCCAATCGCGACACTCACCACGGTTCTAGAGTCTTGCACCATGAGACCTATGGATGGCCCCAAGTCTATGAGATAGACTTGGACTTCACCACCACCTACCAAATGTTGGGTGCAAACGCAGTTGTTGATAATTTCCATCTTCAGTATGGGTTTTTGTGTCGTCTGGGCCATATTGGTGTTCCATTAAGAGAGCGAGCGAAGATGATCTGGGAATCTCATTACAGTCAGGTGGAAGGACACTTCAATGTCAAAAATACAGTGGTGATGCTACATAAACATTTATACTGGCCAAAACGTCGATACGAGGTCAACAAGTATATCAGGTCCTACACTGCCTGTGCTATTTCCAAACCGACCACTAAGAAATAGGGCCTTTACACCCCTCTTCCTACTCCTGACAGGTCATGGGAATCCATCTCAATGGACTACATGTCGAGCCTCCCATCCACAAAATGGGGAAAGACTGTGTTTTTGTGGTTTTTGATCACTTTTCTAAGATGGCGATTCTGGATGCTTGCAAGAAGAGCATCACAGCAGAGGCAAATGCTAAGATCTTCTTTGAACGAGTCTGGGTACATTTTTTAATCCCACAAACCATTGTCTCATATTGGGACAGTCAATTTCTCAGCACATTCTGGTCGAGCCTCTGGTCACTGTTGGACACCAAGCTCACCAAATCCATGGCCTTCCACCCCCAAACAGATGGGCAAACTGAGGTCATAAATAGAATGATTGTGTATATTCTTCGCATGTATAATTACAAGAACCCTCTTACATGGGATGAGAGCCTTCCCTATGGCCAAAATAGCTACAACCGAGCCCTGCATAGCTCAACCGACCACAACCCCTTTCAGGTGGGGTTGGGATTCCAACCATTGGGTCCCATAGATGTTGCACTTCCCCTTGTGGTCACCTCAATCGACTCATATCCTTCTCCAAATGAAGCCAGCAAAGCCACTTGGTTCATTGAGTATATATATCACATCTGCCAATAGGTTCAAGAGATCCTACATAAGTCCAATGACAAGTACAAGCAGGGCCATGATCAACATCAGGTGCCACATAAGTTTCAGGTGGGCGATAAAGTTTGTTTACACTTACAGAAAGAATGACTTTTAGGACCCCATTGGAAGCTTATCCCACTCCGTTATGGGTCGTACACCATCACCAATGCTATGGGGGATAATTCTTTTGAGCTCAACATTCCTCCTTTCCTTGGCCTGCACCCAGTGTTCAACGTGGATATCCTTTGCCCTTATTCCCACAATTATTGGACACCTTAGAAGTAACATAACAAATGACACCAACAAAGCTCAATCCCGATTGCATACAATAGACATCATGTGATCATATTGTGTACACACAAATTAAGGGCACTCGACAACAAAGGATATAAATTTATTGAGTCATCAAAGTAGGGCAGTTCCTGCACCAAGGCAAGTGGCTCACCCGAGGCCAAATTCAACAGAAATTCCTCATCTGATGGGGGAAATCAACGTAATGGAGACCATTTCTTCCTAAGGAGGTATTATTGATCCATGTGGATATCGGTGGCCACCCACCTTTTCCAACTGGCTCAAAATAGTTTTCTGACAATTTTGGCAATTTACTATTTTTAGCAGTTTTAACTTCCGGGGCCATTTTGAGGGCCTATATGAAGGTTTTTCAGGATCGAGCTTCTCAATTATAGCCAAAGGCATGATTGAAACCCCAAAATGAATCTCCTTTATGATACCTTTCCAAGGGGCTATCATGCGCCTAAAACAGAGATCATATGCAAAATTTACGACCCCGGGAAGTTGATGTACTAACTTACACAAACGGGGCCCACATGAATTTTGGTGCTTCACCTCCTAGGGTTAGGTTTTTGGATGTCTAGGGTTTTGGGCATTCCTGTTTATTGTAAAAAGGCCTTCAGAGCCTAATTGTAATTATTGTTTTTGCGAATGAGTGCAGTCGTCACATCTCTTCTCAGAGATAAGCCGCCACCATTCCAACCATCCTGTTTCTACTGCATTTTACAGTTTCATCTTATTTCCTTATTGAATAAAAATCCATTTTCACCGTATCTATGTTATTTTGTGTTAAGAACCTATTAATAATATGTAGTCATTTCGTTCTGCTCATAAAATTTGGATCATCCTTCTGGGGATTCTTGTCTTATTCTCTTTCGTTAGATCCTATGATTGTCTCTGCATCTAATCTGTCATTTTTTAGATTGAACCTATTTTTGTCTAGGTGTATCCTAGTCCAGACTTATCCTGATGTGGCATTTTATTTTTAATAATCTCGTCCAAAACTTTAGAGTTTTCCTACATGTTTTTCTTCTTAAGGTCTTTTCTTAGTGTTCCAATCTCTGCCTCCAAATTTCCAATGATCCTGTCTCTTTATTCTAACTTCCCTCTAAGTGCTTCCTCAATCCTTTTGTCTTCTTCTATCTAAATCTTCAACTTTGTGATCATCTTCTCTATTTTTTCATAGTTTGAATTATGAGTGTTTTCTTTATTCTTTAGTTATTCCTGGAGCTTCTTGTTTTTCTTCTTTTCCCTTTTTATAACTTCAATGGAACTCATCAATTTTTCCATGAGATCAACTTCTGCCTCTTCATATTCCTTTTTAGATTCTTCTTCATCAAATCCTTCTTCATGAGAGTTTTCTCTGCCATAAATATTAATCTTTCTGTATCACTGTCGCTAACTTCATATTCATCTAATGAGGAGCTGTCTTCCTTGGTGCAATGACTTTTCTTGAATAATTTATTATTGTATCTTTTTACTTTATGTAGTTGTTTCCTTTTAGATTCATATTCTTCATTTATTTTCTTTTTCTTGTGGGCACATTTGTTAGCCATTATTCCATGATCACTTAATCAATCAATTATACTTATCGATTATTGGTTTTAGCCTTCTGACGAAGTTGGATATTTCTTCATCGTCTTCTAAATCATCGTTTCTATTGGATTCTGACTTTGGCTCTTGCCTGCAAACTGTAACGTCCCCAGCCACCCATGGCCGGGCCACGCTACTACAGAGAACACTCTTGTTCTCTCATTACGGAACATATTGTAGCATACCCATCTTACCAACTGAGTTCTACCACATGAATTTTACGAACTGCATGCAATTAAAACATACACAAAGTGCTCTTGCGAAAGCTTTATATATAAAATGTAAACAGGAAAATACATTACGTAAATAAACAGATTCATACTGAAATAATAGTAAACGTAGACATGCAGCATATACAAGAGATACCCATAAAAATAAACATGTAAATAACAATGCAACATATCAATTTATCACACAATTGACACTTATATTTGCAAGGATATCACCAACTGTATGCATACCTTCCACGAACCTCCCATCCATATACCACACTGCTCATCACTCTCAATAGTGGGTCACCCACGAGATGGGACTAAACTCCACCCGAGTAAAAGGATTCCTAACCAGGCTAATGCCTCGTAGACAACAGGAAAGACTCTGTCATAGGTGCTCTCTCAACTAGCAGCCTACAGTCTCTCATTCCCCACATGCCTGTCCCACCCAAGGAAGTGTGCCCCTTCTCTGCTCAACAGTCCCTCGGTTGCCCCACTTCCCTTCTAGGGATTCAACAACAGGCCAGACCAGAAGTCTCAGAGAATTGTAGCTGCAGTTTAGCACCTACGGAAATCAATCCCCAAAAATTCTCTCACTCAGAGAACTGCTCACGGGCTTGACAACCCGCCTCTTCAGTATCCCATGGGCCTAAAAACCCACTTCTTCAGTCCAACTCCCAAGCTAACCAGCTACACAAACATGAATGGTTATGGATACAAGTTTGGGTACAGTGACAATAAGTTATGGAGGATAATTGATTGAGTAAGTGATCATGGAATAATGGCTGCATGAATGGAAAGAATGATGGAAAAGATGATGGAAAATATGGGAAAATGACCTAAGTTCCCACAATATGTATGCATGTCCCCAACTTGACACTTGTCATGTTGGGAGCTACTTTGGCCCACTTGTCCCCAACTTTATAACTTAGGATAAAATAATTATCCATACTTTATGATTTAAGAAATATTACTATAATATTCCTTTTTTTCTTAATCTCCCTAGCTTATCCCCTTTCCTTTAACTTTTGGCCCTCCCTTTCCCTAACTAGTGCAGTTTAGTCCTCCATTTCTTTTATCGTTGTCAATCTATGCACAGTGATGTATTTTATATTAATGATGAGGTGTATACAAATATAGGCGCACTGGCCTTTAGAATCTAGGCTCTTTGGCCTAATTCGAAACATAAGCATCCTAGTCTTATAATAACTGGCTCAATAGCCTATAAATCACAACATATACACAAAGGATCCCTGGCCTCAATATCGCACACACTTAAGTTTTCTATGCATGGTATCTTGGAATGTGCATCATTTTACTGCAAAGTACATGCGCACACTACACCATGGAAAATGCAAGCCAAAAGATATAAAACAACTCACCAGCTTAAGTACATTATTACATTTACTGTTGGGGTTCTACCTAGGGATATTACAAATTGACTTTGATTGTTGCATGTTACGTTTCTTTGTCTTATTAGATGCTTTGAATGCTACTTCCTTTGTGACCGGATTTTCTTTTTCTTTCCTCATCTCTTAAGCTGTGAGTATCCCATGTAGCTCGTTCATATTCATTGTATCTAGATCCGCTCTTTCTTCTAGGGCTCAGATCTTTGAATCAAATTTCATTGGTAGATATCTTAATGCCTTTTCCACAATGACCAATTCATTTATCTCATCTCCCAAAACTTTTATGATGTTTATGATGTCATCGATGCGTAGAAAATATATTTCTATGTTTTTATCTTCATTCATCTTCAATTGTTTGAAATTTTCTCTGAAAATTTGAAGTTTGGCTTCCTTAAATTTTTCATCACCTTCATAGATATTATTTAGTTTGACCCACATATCTTTGGCGGATTCACAATGCCCAATTTTAGTAAATATTGATTCATATACATCATACTAAATAGTGTTCTTGGCTCTTGAATTATTTTATGTGAGTTTCTTTCCATCCTTGTCTATTGTAGGAGTAGTTGGTGCATTGTATCCATCCACCACTGATTACCAAACATCGAATCCATGTGCCTGTAATTATGTATGTATTTTATTTCTCCAGAGTACATAATTCTCACCATTAAACTGTTGTACCCCAACTCTAGCGTGATCCATGATCTACTTCTAGTGGTTAAATGTTTTCTTGAAGGACCTGCTCTAATACCAATTGTTGGATTACTAAGAGGGGGGTGAATTATTAATAGCGATTTTAATCCTTTTTAACCAAAATATATAATTGGTGTTTGTCTTTATGATCAATTTACCAATATCATTCAATCATGTGCAGAATAAATAAACCATTAACAATAATCAATCACACACATATACAGTACACCAATATTTTACATGGAAACCCAATGTAGAAGAAAACCATAGAATTCTTTTTCTTATATGTATTTAAGAATTACATTCATTGGAAGCACCAACTTCCCTTTTTTTTCCAGTTGCAACTGGAAGGAGGATCTAACCCCCTATTTTCAAGCTACAACTTGAGGGAATCTCCAACTCCTCAATTTTCTGGCTACAACCAAAAGGAGGCTACAACCCCCTATGTTCTCCAACTACAACCGGAAGGTGGCTACGGCCACCTATATTTTCCCTGCCCTGCCACCCTGAAGCTAAATGCCAAATTAGATGATGAAATCACTGCCACACTGTCACTATGTGATATACCACTGTAAACCTATACCAATCTGTGCTAACAACCTATAACCAACCTGTACCAATAGCATGTGATCAACATGTACCTGTAACCTTCCTATACCAACAAAAACGAATAGGTATGTGACCTATATGTGTTGCAGATCATGTATGTATGTGCCTTATCTATACTGCAGCCTGCGTATGGACACGAGATTTCTATATTGCAGTTTGCATACACGTTTTGAGAACTAGGGTTTTCACCTTTCTAAAACTCTGACCCTTTGCTACCTCTATCAGATCAACCTACAACCTGTCACTATGTCCAACCTATAGTTGTACCCTATGCATACATCTTCATACAGACCCTTTACCCAAATGCATCTATGTCTCTCTAGTCATGTTCCATACATGTGTATACAATCATGCTCTAGTGTAATAACCCTCACATGGACTAGACATAAAACCCTCATTGTTATTCAGCTTCAAACTATACCAACAACCTAAGAAATACAACATAACCAAAAAAAATCAACCATGTATCACAAATGGCGTCAACCATGTACCAAGAAATACAAGGTATGCCTCAACACTCAAAGTAACAAGATGTACTAATGATAAATATCAGACATACCAGCACTAAATTTCTATAGATCAAGATTATACAGTAAGCGCCATACAACCAATATATTCTCTAGGGAAAATCCTCAAACCCCCATGATCATATCTCATGTAGACAACAATATCCAACTACACATAAAAATAAGACATACATTTTGAAACTGTAGATAGATCTATTGTACCTGATCACTGTAGACCTTTCTGAGAGCTTGCTTTCTGATTCTAGAGACCTGACATCTTCATCTACTCAAGATTTCATGGATTTTCCCAACTCTACATGACCTATTCTTTTTCATCCTACATATGTACGCTCCATCTTCTCCTTCATCCTGAGTATGCACACACATGTCTCCACTGCAACACGCGTACACCTAAAAAAAGGTTTTTTTAGTATTTCTGCAACTCCAAAACTTTCACTTTCAACCCTCTTTCACTTCCTCAATATTGCATAACTTCATATGTATCTATGAGTACTTGCAATAAAATTTTCACAAATAATAGATCTTCAATGTTTTCATTAGTTTCTAATAGGAGACCCTTGCTCTCTTTTCTATACTCTCCAAGTAGCTTCCTCAAGGAGTTATCTTCTAAACACTTAACCCAACTTCCTTCTTTTAGGGCTAACCAACTTCTAACCACTTATACACTTACAACCATTGTATCCACAAATATTAATTTATCCACTTCTAGTTGCAACTAATTTATTTTTAATTATTTTCTTAATGCAACCACTTAACCCAAGAATAACTCCTAGTTTCACCCACTTGAATAGTCAACTTCTTCTAGGAGTTTCTAGAATAAGTTGACTTCTTTGACCTTCTAGGGGCCTCTAGTAAACTCATGAGGGTTCTCCAAATTCACAATGCCATAACTCTATAACCATGAGGAGTTATGTGGTGTTCCACATATCACCGAAAATGGCACGACATGTACTAACCATCTAGAATATTCTTACCTTCATATTCATTGATATTAATTCCTTTATACCTCAAATAAAATTGGTTCCCTTAACCATACTATTGGGGATACCAGAATTTTCTAGTAGACGTTCTTCAAGGGTTGACATCAATGAAAACCAACCCAATTAATCAACACCTTGGACCAATCTAGAAAAACTAAAATCAACGCAATCACCATCTTCTCCTTCAGGATGTCAAAACTATGGTGGAATTCATCATTCCATTGAACTTTAATATCCTTCTTCAACAATTTATCCATTGGCACCATAATCTGTGCATATCCTCTTATAAACTTCATATAGTAACCTATATGACCAAGTGCATATTTCAACTAGTGCACTGACTTCAGTGGTGGTAAATTAACTATGAAATCAATCTTTGGAGGATCAACCAATAGACCCTATTTACACACCACATGTCCTAACAAAATCCAAAAATTTACGTTGAAAATACATTTATTAATGTTTAATGAGATATGACACTGTCTACGCCTATCTAACATCAATAGCAACACTTCAATATGATCCTTCAATAAACTAAAGATTGTCCAATCATCGAAGTAAACTTCAAAAAACTTATGTATGAAATATTTAAATGTTTCTACTACTACTCTTGAAAAAATTGTTGGTGCATTATTCAATCCAAAAGGCATCACTGTATATTGATATAATCCCCATTTTGTAGAAAATGTAGTCTTATGTCTATATTCTGGTGTGATCCTGATCTGGTGATATCTTGAAAACCCATTAGTTAATGAATATGCTTCTTGACCTTCTACATTCTCCAATACTTCGTTTGTAAATGAGGTAGGGAAAGGATCATGTAAAAATTCATCATTCAGCTTCCTCAAGTCAACATATATCATGATTTTCCCTTGCTTCTTCTCCTGTAATACCATAGGACTGATCCATTCTGATTCTTCAACAGGTTCTATGACACTAGCTTCTAGCATCTTATCAATTTTTGATTTCTCTTTCTTCTTGTACACTGGATTCAATATGTATGGTCTCTGTTTAATTGGTATGTCATCTGGTCCCAATGGAATATTAATCTCTCCAAGTTCCCATGCTACTCCTTTCATCTCTAAATATTTTTCTGGGAACAAGTCACTATACTCACGCAGTTACTCCATTATACTTTCTACTGTATGGTTATCCCAATAATCACCAATGCTTGCAATATTTGGGCTCTCTTCTATTCCAATATTAACCTTATTGATCATCAATGGTGTAACATAATATTATAATTCTAACTAGGGTCCCTCTATTTCTGTTTCTCCTTATACTTATGTTATGTTGATATCACACGTGTTATCTTCTGCTAGATCCTCCTCTAGGACGTGATAACAATGCAACAATTGTTTGAAAGTCTATCTATTATTATTTTGATATGTTATGACAATATCAAATTCAGGTTATTCAAATATCATGTCTCTTACTAATTTCATTTTTTTATCCACCATAGGTTTCTCATGATCAAATTAAAATATAATGATGAAATTCTATTGCATATCCTCCCAACTAACAGTTTCTCTGCGTAGTTCCAGCTCTGTGTACCAATTCTTCGAGGTGCCTTATAATGTGTGAATAAAAATTTGTGGCCATTCTTATGGTGGTATTAATATCCATTGAACCATACACCTTTCTATATGATATCTACGTTGTCCAATCCCATCATACTTCTCCAAATATCTACTTCCATTCTCTGCACCAAATCGAATGCGCAGTAACCTCTTACACTGAAACCATTTCTTAATTTTCTATTTATGTGCACCCCACCAATGTGCAATTGTTTATTTCAATGCCATATCTAATAATAATAGCCTTTTCTTCTCTAGAATTTCTAATTCAAACTTTTCTAAAAATTCTTCTAAATTATTCTTACCATAAAAAGTGTGAGGTTCTCTTACCTCTAATCCAATCCATCTTAGCGCACGCATCATTCTGGCACATATTATGGTAGATAATTCATGTAATCACTTGTTGGTTGTTTCTCTCTTACTTCTTCTTGGGATGACCCAGGTTCAAATCTGAACAGGTTTCCAACAAAACCCTAAAAAATCATTGGCCCTCCTGGTAAACCAGAAGGAAACATTGCGCATAGGGTGGATAGTGCAGTCTCACCCGAGATAGATTTTATGGGTGACTATAATACTCAAGTGTTTGCATTCTAGGAGTGAGTGGAGATCCGGGGTTGTGTTCTTCCTTCCTTATGCATTATCCTTGTTAATTATTCAATTAATTCTAGGATTTATTCATATTTAAACCTATGCATGCATGTTGAGAAGGCTAATCTAATCATTCATTATTTAGATAAAGATAAGAAGAAATTAAATCATTCATTAACAATCACACATAACACAACATTTACCATGGTTCAACCCCTCCTGGGGATACATCCACAAAGATTTGACTTCTCTGCTCTTTTATTTATTATGCTGCAAACTCTTTCGTTGCGCATATTACATCTTTAGTAATACAATCAAGAGTGAGCATAAGAACCCTTTGTGAGGCTGACTAGATCACACCAGGCTCCTCAGTCTATGACCTAAACCTCAAAGACTACCTTACTCGACTCTTATAAAAACTTATTACAATCAACAATACCACCAAATCATGATAATCAACTCTAATATTATGATATGATATCTCTCTATCTCACACACCCCTTACCTAGACCTCCTAGGTCCTTATTTATAATATTTCATAGCTTTATAGCCATTAAAATATTGTCAAAACCCTAACCCTATCATGGCTAGGGTTGTCTACCTACACACCACATTTCTTTTCCTCCTGCATGTTTCTTTTCCTTCTTTTTCTACATGTTTCTTTCTTGCCACTTGTTGCGCGCACTCCAAAATTAGATCTTCCTTTCCAAAAATAAGTCTTTCCCCAAAACCAATCTTTCTCCATAAATAGACTTGCGCCCAGATTAGAATTCCTTCTCAAAATATTCATGTGCCCAAAAGGCCCCAAACACTGACATGTGGCTCGTCCCGATCCACTCAGGTGGTGCACACTCCTTGTACCACCTTTTCCAAACCGTGGAACTTCTCTGCTAGTTCATTTCCTTTTTCCCTCCTTTGCAAATATTTGTCTATTAGCATCTCATTTGTCTGCATTGTTATCTCTTCCTATAGTAATTTTTCACCCTCTGACTATGCCTGTGCCATACTTGGCTTCTCTTCCTCTAGATGCGCAATCATTTGTGCTGCTTGTTCCTAGAGGGGTTCCAATTGGGCTCGTCTTTCTTGCCTAATTTTCTGTGATGTCTTTAACTCTGTCTATATAGTCTTCATTTCTTGAGTGCCCTTCAAGCACTCCATAATACTCATTTTTTTCTGGCGTTTCTTTAGCTCATGTATGGAAGCGCTAATTTTATCCTCTTGTTGGTCCCACTATTGTACCTTTTCATCTTCTTCTAAAATGGTCCAGATCTGCACAGTTCTTTTGAACAACTCTACGACTTCCCTCACTTATTTTTCCATATCTGCTATCTAGAGTGTGGATTGTTGTTCTCTCTATTCTCGAACCTCCAGAGGAGTCGTAGGATTGAAATTTTCTTTGAGCTCCTCGATTTCCTACCTATATCCCTCAATTTTTTGTGAAATAATTTTTATCTTCTCCTCTATGCTCCTCTCTTATATTTGCACACTATCTGAGATGCGATCAAATACTATTTTTATCACTTGATCTATATTATCCATGCATTCTTTATCCTCCTCCTTCTCCGAGGTTATTTGGTCGCATGTGATTTGTAACATTTCAGTGACTCCCCTACCCACCTTCAAGTTAGTCACATCTGCATGGGATTTGGATTTCACCTCTTGAATTATGTTGGCTTAGAGTCCATATAATTACTTGGTGGGTATCTGCATCATGACGACTTCAAATTGATCAACATCCCCCATGGGTTTCTGCACAATCTCATGATCCATTCTGATCATTTGGTGAGTGATTGTGAATGTCTCCCTACCTTGTACTACCAACTGTATTATCTCTTCTCTGTATTTCTGTGCAAGGACTCATTGTTTATTTTCCCATCATTGTGCGGTGACCTATGGTATTTCTTGAGTCTGTAATTGTTGTAGAGTTTCATGGAATTCTATGATCTTGGCCATGATCTATTATCTTTGTGCCTATGCAACACGGACCACCTCTTCCCCCCTGTCTTGGACCTTTTCCATGACTAACTTGGCATCATCCTCTGTCAGGGTGATGACTGGGTCTTCCATGACATACTTCCTCTTTCTTCATGCCTCTTCTACCTGTGTTGGATTCCTTTTTTTCTGTGAGTGTTGCACCCCACTTGTTGTAACCTGTACCCTTTATTCACTAGCCTATGATGTATCCCCCTTTTTGGTCTGTTGTTGATTCTCTATCCTTATCATTGTTGTTTTCCTCCTTGGTATTTTAGGCACTATGCTACTTCCTGACGGTGGATTCCGCATTGCAACCTTTCTAGTGTTATCAGCTGGATTGCTTGTTTTTTCTAAGGAGACTGCTTTATCCTTTCCTTTGGGCTTGGTGGATTGTGTCACGGCTGGATTTGTTGTTGGAAGCTTCCACTGTGCAGACTAGTCTCTGATTTTCCACATGTGATGCCTGGATGCCTTCAACCTAGATATCCCTTCCATTTCCTAGATTATCTCCACAAGAATGCACCACACATTGGTTGTGCATTGTTGTATTTTTTATAGCAACATTGCAAATACTGTGTATTTTCTTGTTGATTTTTGTTGTCCTTGGCCTGCCAGAGGGACTCATATATGGCCACATAGCATTTTCCTTTCCTATCGAGGAAGGATGAAAACTTTGGCTCTTGAAATCCTACCAAGGCTATAAGAATGATGATCCAAGAGTAATGGAACTTGGTTCCATTATCCTGTGCATCTCTACAATCAACCAAAAAATGGTTCAACATGTATGATGCCTAATTAAATATCACTCCTTTCATGCATTGCATGGCTACTTCTATGACTCATGTTGGAGCTTCTTCTTTTCTAAATTTCCTCAACAAGTTGCAAGCCATAATATTGTTGGTGAACCTCATTGCATTTTCATTGATCTCCTTGAGAACAATTACCCTATTTCCCCTACTGGTTCCAAACTATGCTTTTACCATCTAGACAATTTCCTTCTCGCGTGCCTTTTTATCCAAGTACTCCTTTGGTTGTGCGTCAACTGTAGGTAATCCTATTATCTTGGTGATTAGTGAAACATCCAGCTGCAATGGCCTATCCATATAAAGGATTCCACTGTGTACCCGATATACTAACTATTTGATGCAGAGCTTGACGTTTTTACCACATTTGAAGTGCAGTATATCCAAGAGGTTCATTATGCCAGAGTTGTACAACCCCGTTATCCACTACGCGGGTTCCATTATCGATTTACCTAGGGGTCCAATTTCCCCTTTGTTTTCTAATTAGGTTTCTTCAGATAAATCTAGGAATTTGGTCGCATCAAACACATCATGGTCCGAGTACATAATTTTTGGTAATTTTCCGAGCATATCATCCGTAGTGACCACTGTATCTGGAAGATATGGAAGTGTGATGTATGTGGCATCATGCACCTTTCTTTTCTGCCCGATAGAATATGGGCCTACCTCTGTTGTTTCTACATCCTCTTCTTCCCTCTCAGATTTTAGTCAGTCGGTGATGTCCTCGACCAACACCTCTTCTCCATTGTGGCCCTTTCATTGAATCTTTGTTTCATCAGGTTTAGAAGGTGTTTCGGGATTAGGGTTCGAGATACTATCCCAGGTCTTGGAACTCTTCCCTATTTCCCCTTGTGGTGATGTAAATGTTTCCTCTTCAACCCGTGTCAGGTTGATTGGCTCTGTTTCTAACATAGTGACATCTTCAATATCGACCACATTCTCAGCCTGTCTCATCCTTTTCTTGTGCCTTTTTCCTTGTTGATTAACTCATACATACTGGCTTAGAATGCCAAACTTTGGTAGTGTCATCTTCTTTCCAATTTGCACACTCTCTTGCTTATTCGTACAATTATAGCTAGGACACACACTTTGTATGTCGCACTGTGCTAAAAAATCACTAAGTGTTGAACGAATGTTCTCTTTTCTCCCTTTATAGACCTGGTCATAACTTTTTTTTTCACTTTTTGCGTGCATTTGCGCCAAGTGTAATTTTTCCTACACTTTATCTTTTGATGTTGTCGTAGTAACTATTGCTAGTGAATTTTTTCCTACTTTCCTGTGGTTTAGTCAACTTCTGCTTCTTTTTTTGTTTTTCTTATTTTTCCCCTTTTTTATTTATTTTATCATTTTTCTATCCTAATATCTACTATAGCACACTATATACATGACTTTATTACTGCGCTGCAAATTTTAAGGGTTAGTAGGTCGATTGTCCCTATACAGTTTCAGTCGAATATAGTTAATCATTGCTTTCAATTCTATTCCTCCCAAGTCCTTTAATTGTACAGATCCCCCATCTATGATAGTCTTTACTTCATATTTCCATAGCCAATACATTCTAAACTTACCAGGGTGTTGCAAAACTTTGTTGTCATAGAGGAGAACTAAGTCTCCCTCCTTAAATCTCTTCTTTTTAATATGTTTGTCATGTCAGGATTTCTCCCTTTCTTTCTGTACTTCCTGGTGAAATATTGCCAGAATCATGTCCTCTTCCATTTCCATTAGTTGTCTTATCCTCTCCTATACTATGCCTCTTTTTGTCATGTTGGTAATTGTTTCTACGCACAAAATGGGTACCATAAATTCTAATGGCACCATTTCTTCGTCCCCATACACTAGTATGAATGGTGTTTGTCTTGAAAACTTCTTGCATGTGGTCCTGTATGCCCAAAGTACTGCTAGTATTTTCAAGTCCCAATCATCTCTGTTAACATTTCAAATCTTAGTCAATGCATTTTCCAAAATCTTATTGAAATCTTCTACTATTCCATTTTCCTGAGGATGATATGGTGTAATCTTCTCGTGATAGACTTCAAATTCATCAATCATCGCCCTGATGGTATTATTAATAAAATAATTTCCTTGTTCACTCATCAATATCCTCGGACATCCAAAGATGGCGATCACTTGCTCAAAGAAGAAGTGTGATTTTGTCTCTGCGCTACAATCTTTGATTGGTGCTTCTTCTTCCCATCTCATTAAGTATTCAGACGCGGTAATGATATATGTAGCTCCTGAATTTTTTTATGGTGGATTAATAGGTCCAACAATGTCTATTGCCCATTTTTCAAATACCTGAATAGTTACTTTTCGTCTTAGGGGCATCACATCCCTTATGTTGTGTTTGTCAACCCTCTGACAGACATCGCAGTTCTGGAAATATGCCTTGTCATATTTATGGAATGTTGGCCACCATAATCCCTCATGTAATACTTTATGTGTGGTGGATTTTCCTGCATAGTGTCATCCATATATACCTTCATGAGCTTCTGCCAAAATTTTGGGCCGTTCATGTTCCATTATACACCTTCTCAAAATACTCTCTGTGCCCATCTTGTATAAATGACCTGCAATGAGTTGATATTCTGCAGCTCTGACTACTAGGTTTTTCTTCTACGTAGTGCTAAATTCTTGTAGAGAAACCCCTGTACTTGAGTATTAAATAATAACAATGAAGTATTCATCAACTATCTGTACTAAAAATAACTGTGCATCAGGGAAGTTGTCTTCCAAATTAGTAGGTTCTTCTCCGTTGGTTACCCTTGATAGGTGATTAGGTCCTGCATTCATCTTCCCTAGTTCGACTATCACTTTGAAATCAAATTCTTGGAATAATAATAGCCATCTACAGATCCTCCCCCCAAATACTGGCTTGTTGACTGGATATTTGAGGGCAGAATAGTCTATGAACATTTTAAATTGTTTACCCAGTAAATAGTTCTTGAATTTCTGAAGTGCATATACCATATTTAGACCTTATCTTTTTGTGGTGTTGTAATTATGCTCAAATTCTGACAACTTTCTTCTTGCAAATGATATAGGATGGTCTAAGTCCCCTTCTCTTGGTTGTGCCAGAATTTCTCCAAGTGTTATAGTTGATGCATCTATGTGCACATGAAATGTCTTTTCCCAATCTGGAAATACTAATATAGGTGTTGTCACCATCTTTTCTATCACCATCTTTTCCTTTAGAGTGTCCAATCCTTGCTAACATTACTCATTCCACTGAAATCCGGTGTCCTTCTTTAACAGTTTCTCCATTGGTGCAGTAATCTGCGTATAACCCTTTATAAATTTCATGTAGTACCTTGTATGTCCTAGTGTTTCTCTTAACTGGAACACTGATTTTGGTGGTGGTAAATTTACAATGATTGAAATCTTAGCAAGGTCCACTAGTAAACCTTTTTTACACATTACATGTTCCAAAAATATCCCAAAAGGTGTAGCAAAAATGCATTTTTTGATGTTTAATGATATCTGACATTTTCTGCATCTTTCCAACATTAGTATTAACACTTCTACATGGTCCTTTAATAGACTATATACAGTCCAGTCATCTAGATATACTTCTAGAAACTGATGTATGAATTCCTTAAAAGAAGCTATGACTATCCTTGAAAATACAACTGGTGAATTCTTCAGTCCAAATGGAATGATTGTATATTGGTAGGATCCTCATTCTGTATAAAAAGTAGCCTTATACATGTCCTCTAGATCTATTTTGATCTGATGGCAACCTGAGAATCCATCTGCAAATGAATATGCTTCCTGACCTCCCACATTCTCTAAGACTTCATATGTAAAATGGGAAGGGAAAGGATCATGTAAGAAAGCATCATTGAGTTTCCAAAGATCTACACAAATCCTTATCCCCCCTTTCTTCTTTTCTCGGAATACCATAGGACTGATCCATTTAGATTCCTCTACCGGTTCTATGATACCAACTTCCAACATTCGGTCAATTTCTTCTTTCACTTTTTGCATATACACTAGATTCAGTCTGTAAGGTCTTTGTATGATAGATATGGCCTCAAGTTTGAGGGGTATCTTCATCTCACATAGCTCCCCTTCTATGCCTTTTATATCTGTAAATGTTATTGGAAACAGGTCATTGTATTTGCACAGTAACTCTGTTATGCTTTCTACTATTTGTTCATCCCAATAGTCTCCAATACTTTCCATTTTAGGATTTTCATTCGTCCCAATGTTGGCTTTATTAACTTTGATTGGTGCAACAAATACTTATGACTCCATAGATAGACCTTCTTCCTCTCTCTCTCCCTCAGTCTCTCTAATCTGAATGTTGTGCAGGTCCTTTTCATATGGTTCTTCCTCTTCGACATGATAACATGAGAGTAAGACTTTAACTATCTATTTGTTCTATTGTTGATATTATTTCATGATTTCAACCTCTGGTTCATCAATAAATATCACTCCTCGTATCAGTTTCAGTGTTGAATCAATGTTGGGGTTATCATGTTCAAATGATAAAGTTACTACAAAATTCTATTGTAATACTATCCATTCTGTAGTGCCTCTACGCATCTCCTGGATTATGTACCAGTTCCCTGGGATCCCTTCCAATGTATGGATAAAGTGATGAGTAAATTCCTCTAGTAGTGTCATCCTCCACTATGTTATGCACTTCTCCAAGTGTTCAACTGGTGTGCATTTCCCATCATAATTATGGACTCTATTTTTTCTCGGTTTTGCGCCAAATCTAATGCACAATAGTCATTTACATTGATACCAATCCTAAATTGTTTCTTTGTGCACACCCCACCATCTTGCAGGTTTTTCCTTGAGTGCAATATCTAGGGCTAAGAGCCTCTAATTTTCTAACACTTCCTCTTCATATTTTGTCAATAATTCCTCTAAGTCATTTAACCCATGAAAACTAGGAGGTTCTCTTATCTCTGTACCAACCCATCTTACTACGCGATCTATTATTACACACCTCCTTGTGGAAAATTCATGTAATATATATTTCCATTTCTCCAAAACTCTATCTGAGTCAGAAGCACATGATGTAATGCTTCTCCAGCTGAGTACCCCATTTACAATTGGGTTAACATAATCCTCTTATCGCGTGGTGGTTCTATACAACTGGTTTATTTCTTCCAGATCCAAACAAGTGGCCTCTACAAACCTTTGTCTTTCTGAAGGATACAATGGTGCAATGCCTCTATATTGACCTTATTCAAAGGTCATTTTTCTCTTCTTCAAGTTGATTATAGCCTGGTTATCAAATGTCCAATCCAATCCAAGAAATGCTAGGTAAGGTGTTGTTCCATCTACTATCTCTGTTACTTGAAAATCTGTCGTAGTGCGCACTCCATTCAAATCTATTGTCACAACTCTTAGCCTTCCAAATGATAACAATCTGTGTTGATTTTATAGCTTCAACTGGACAGGTGAATAGCCTACTGTGGGTTCTCCCATACACTACCATGTCTTCATAGGTAAGACATTTACTTCAGAGCCTAAGTCTAGTATAATATCTCCCATATTGAAATCCCAAATATTAGCATTTAGAGTGAATTATATGCTTGTCCTTCTTCTTGTATGGAGATGATTGACTGTTTTCTACTCTAATTCCCCTTCTACCTATGTGTTGCATATTTGTAGTATATTTTTTGATACCTTAACAGATGATGGATCATTTAATAACTTAACATAGGATTGCAGAAAAGTCTTTATGGTACTTACTTTCTCTAAAGGTTGTCCTTCACTGGTATGGTCCATTGAGGATGGAATCTTGTACAGTGGTGAGTTCAGAGTTTCTAGTGGTGATTTCAGAGTTTCTAGCACAACTGATGTAGACACAACATTTTTCTTTAGGAACTCCTATTTGGCCTCCTTAAATGTTTCATTTTATTTTCTTGCGTCAAACTGCTTCTGTGGCTTGGTATTCTTCTTAACCCATTGGTGTTGCACTGGATATTGTTTTGTTGCATCAGTTGTTGTCTTGGTTCCTCCTCGAGTGACTATATTGATGTTTTTCCCATCATCCTTGGCTTCTGGAAAAATCCAATGGACATTCTATTTTTTTTGGTTCCTTTTTTCTTAGATCTTTCCTAAGAGTGTTGGACAGTCTTTTGTGTCATGGTCTGTTGCACGACAATACATACATGTCGTTGGTTGAAGTGGACAATCCCTTGCATAATTTCTTGGTTGTTGGAATTTGTGGCACACTATCGGTGCTCTTCCTCTTCCAAATCCTCCTCTACCTCGTCCTCCACCTCTATATCCACCTCATTCTCCTCATGGTGCATTGTACTAGGGTACCTAGTTATACTACGTGGGGTTATACTATGGATGTGCATTATTATATTGTGGTTGCGCATTGTTGTATTGATGCTACACATTGTTGTATGGTGGTGGTACCTGGCTGAAATGAGGTGCAGCTTGTCCTGGCATCATTTATGCTTGCACCCTATAAGTATCAGAATTTCTTTCTCTCATCATCTCCATAGTTCTACAATACTTATCATCATGACCCACTGACTTGCAGAAATTGAAATATGAAAATTTGGGTATTATCTTATACTTCTGCATCATTAGACAATGATATGGATAATTCCCATGAGTTTTACAAATATCACACCATCTTCCTCTTGTTGGCAAGGGTTTTGGTACACCTATTTCCATATATTGCGCAAAAGTTAGACATTCGTTCTTATGATGTCCTTTTATCCTTCATAGGGTACACCAAACAACTTCTCTTTTCTCTTTACCCTTATTCTGGTTAAGTTGAAATGTTATATTCTTCATATCCTCCTTCAGGTCCTCTATTGTTGGACCTGTCTTCTGGTATTGGCTCTCTTCTATTTGTAAGGATTCTTGCATAACCTTTACCCAATTTTGGAACTTTTGTTGTCTTAACGGGTATTTCAAGTGTGGTAATAGTGAGTTCAAAAATAAGTGCCTATGTTGCATGTCAGTAATTGCATATTTCAACTTACCTTTGAGAAGTTTAAACCTTTGATCAATCTCCCAAATAGACTCACCTATTTTTTCATGATTTCAATCATTTCATTCATGTACTCGTATTATGAGATGGGCTTCTGAAATTCGTTTACCAATAGTTTTTTCACGTCTGCAATAGTCTTTGGTACTCCATGTGGATTGTTTACATCTAGGCTCATGTACAAGTCCAATGTGTGGTATCTTAGTCGGATATCTGATTGTGCGAGTTTTGTATCCTCATCTGTGATCTACTTTGCTTCCCAGATCTTCTCACACATGAATAAGTTCTTTTCAGGGTCCTCTGATGCCTCTCCCCGAAATTCTGGTAATCTGATCATGGGATCATGTCCCGCCATTTTGAATTATGTTAAGCATGTTGGACACACCTACCACACTTAGAGGGGGGGGGGGTGAATGAGTGTGGGGATATTTTCCCAAAACTTCCCTCTTACACAAAAACTCCTTAGTTAACATTCAACATTTCTTCATTACTCATTGTTTTCATTTATAATCAGTTATATGTGAATACATATCAACAACATATATCAGAAATATATCATAAACAAATCATCTCCACAAGGAACACAAAGAACACAAGATGTATGTACAATTTTTCTTTTTATTATGGACTTCAATCTGGGGATTTTTCAGCAACAAATGAATAGAGTACAACTCTACAAGAGCACCAGCTCAATATGGAAGACTCAACTTACATTCTCAACACCAATTGAGATGAGGCAACAATCCTCAACAGATATCAATTTGTCAACATAAACAAGTGCATCAACCATGCACCAACCTGTAATCAACCTGTACCATAAACAAGTGCATCCAACCATGTACCAAGTATATACCAATCATGTGTCAACTACTCATAAACAATGAATCATCAATATGTACCAACATCATCAACTATACACCTCATGTATGTGTCAACTTATCAACTGCTTGTCTCAACCATGACTAGTTTTGGATTAGTCAACAACCCAACTTGAAATAATCATAACTTTGTACCTGTAATGAATTATATCTGAAACTGATACACAATTTTCTTTAGTGTGTTTTATTCAATTCCTCTAGGTGGCACTACTTGGAACCTCTCATAAAAAGAGTTATAGAAAAAATGGCACACCTTTATGAATTCTAGCTTATTCTAGAGAGCGCCTTATAGAGCGTGCCCCACATAAAATGTTCATTGAATTGATCTAAAACTATTACACAACATACTACAAACTATATGCTAACCAAAACATTTGGTTTCACTGCATTTGGATCTGTTATGAATAATTTATGATGTTTTTACCCGAAACACTTGTTTCTGACTAGTTTCAGGACTAGCCATAAACCCTATTTTCCACGGAGTGTAACTCCCAAAATACAACGACCCACAAGATTAATTTTTTACCACATATACTTGGGTATGTTTTCTCAATGGAATATCAATTTCATGGTTTGAATCATTATAGAAAAAAAAATTATAGCGAAAATGGTGAGATGACCCGTAAATAACATACCTTAGAAAGAATCATCAAAAGAATTTATCCTCCCTTCAATTCCGGCCCTCTTTTCTTCACCTTCCTTCTAAATTCATCTTGGATAACCTTGGTTACCTTATTCACCTATAGATATTAAATAGTCTTGAGTGTTCCACACAAAAAATGCTCAAGAATCTCTCACAAGAAGCTCTCCATCAATACTCCAAAAGATATTCTCACAAGAAGCTCTCCATTGATCCACAAAAAGGATGATCTACAAGAGACCATTGCTATCTTATTTATACTTTCATCCTCTAGGTCACTTAACCCATTTTTAGGTCACTTAACCCATTTCTAGGTCACTTAACCTATTTTCCTTATTTTAAGGTTAACCACTTTCCATAAATAGAAATTTCTCCAATATTTTATCATTTAAATATTCCTTCTTGATTTTCTCTTCTTACTTTATCATTTCTTGATTTTTTCACTTCTCTTTATTATTTAAATAATCCACCCTGAATTTTTCACCTTACTTTATCATTTAAATAATGATTTCTTCTTTTAGGTCACTTAACCCATTTCTAGGTCACTTAACCTATTTTCCTTAATTTTAGGGTTAACCACTTTCCATAAATAGAAGGTTCTCCAATACTTTATCATTTAAATATCCCTTCTTATTTTGTCACCTTACTTTATCATTTCTTGATTTTGTCACTTCTCTTTATTATTTAAATAATCCACCTTGAATTTGTCACTTTACTTTATCATTTAAATAATGAGTTCTTCTTTTAGGTCACTTTGACTTGTTTGGCCTTGGGGGCTTCAAGCCTTCATGTGGGGGTCCTTCATCTTCGTAAGGCCATAACTCTCAAACCATGAGGAGTTATGTGACATTCCACATACCACCGGAAATTTCATGACAAACACTATCCATCTAAGATAGTTTCACCAACAATTTCCTTGATCTTAATCTCATTATGCCACATACAAGCATGGGTCCTCCAACCATTCTTCTATGATAACTCAATCTGTAAAGTTTCTTCCCGTGAGGGATTTCACCATAAGGGGACCACTTTGCAGTTCATCCATTTGTGCACCTTATCAATCATGATAAGAAAATAATGAGAGAAAGGGTCCTCCAACCATTCTTCTAGGATAAATCAATCCACAAAGCATCTTCCCGTGAGGGCTTTCACCATAAGGGGACCACTTTGGAGTTCATCCATTTGTGCACCTTATCAATCATGATAAGACAATAATGACTCATCTATACATTTTTCCGACAATGCATCATATATCAATGAAACCACAACGATCCATCTTCATCATGTATCAATGAAAACTCATTGATCCATCTTCATCATATCAATGACAACTTATTGATCCATATTCATCTATGCAT
>ML779865.1:2859184-2913009 GCA_009831015.1 Picea engelmannii | reverse complement strand
GGGGGGGGGGGGGGTGAATCAGTGTGGGGATCTTTTTCCCAAAACTTCCCTCTTACACAAAAAATCCTTAGTTAACATTCAAAATTTGCTCATTCCTCATTTCTTTCATTTTTAATAAGCTATATGTGAATACATATCAAAAACATATCATCAACAAATCATCTCCACAAGGAACACAAAGAATACAAGATGTATGTACAATTTTTATTTTTATTATGGACTTCAATCTGGGGGTTTTTCAGCAACAACTGAATAGAGTACAACTCTACAAGAGAACTAGATATATATGCAAGACTCATCTTACATTCGCAGCACCAACTGAGATGAGGAAAAAATCCTCAACATGTATCAACCTGTCAACATAAACAAGTGCACCAACCATGCACCAACCTATGCCAAACAACCTGTAATCAACCTATACCATAAAAAAGTGCATTCAACCATGTACCAAGTATATACCAATCATGTGTAAACTACCCATAAATGATGAATCATCAATATGTACCAACATCATCAACTATACACCTTATGTATGTGCCAACTCATCAACTGCTTGTCTCAACAATGACTAGTTTTGGATTAGTCAACAACCCCAACTTGAAATAATAATAACTTTGTACATGTAATGAATAAATATTTGAAACTGATAAACAATGTTATTCAATGTGTTTTATTCAATTCCTCTAGGTCGAACTACTTGGAACCTCTCAGAAAAGGAGTTATAGAAAACATGGCATACCTTGTTGAATTCTGGATTATTCTAGAGAGCGACCTTGTAGAGATTTACCCACACAAATTATTCATTTAATTAATATGAAACTATTAAAAAACATACTATAGACTGTACTCTAACCAACACATTTTGTCTCATCAAATTTGGATCTGTTATGAACAAGTTATGACGTTTTTTCCCGAAAGACATGTTTTTGACTAGTTTCAGGACTAGCCACAAACCCTATTTTCCACAAAGTGTAACTCCAAAAATACAATGACCCACAAGATGAAATTTTTACCATGGATACTTGGGTATGTTTTATCAATGGAATATAAATTTCATGTTCTGAATCATTATATAAAAATAGTTATAGCGAAAGTGTATAGATGACCTATAAATAACATACCTTAGAAAGCATCATCAAAAGAATTTATCCTCCCTTCAATTCCGACCCTCTTTTCTTCACCTTCCTTCTGAAATTTGGCTTGGATATCCTTGGTCACCTTAGAAACCTATATATATTCAATATTCTCAAGTGTTCCACACTAAAAATTCTCAAGAATCTCTCACAAGAAGCTCTCCATCAATACTCCAAAAGATATTCTCATAAGAAGCTCTCCATTGATCCACAAAAAGGATGATCTACAAGAGACCATTGCTATCTTATTTATAATTTCATCCTCTAGGCCACTTAACCCATTTCTAGGTCACTTAACTTATTTTCCTTATTTTAGGGTTAACCACTTTCCATAAATAGAAATTTCTCCAATATTTTATCATTTAAATATTCCTTCTTGATTTTCTCATCTTACTTTATCATTTCTTGATTTTTTCACTTCTCTTTATTATTTAAATAATCCACCTTGACTTTGTCACCTTACTTTATCATTTAAATAATGATTTCTTCTTTTAGGTCACTTAACCCATTTCTAGGTCACTAAACCTATTTTCCTTACTTTTAGGGTTAACCACTTTCCATAAATAGAAGGCTCTCCAATACTTTATCATTTAAATATCCCTTCTTGATTTTGTCACCTTACTTTATCATTTATTGATTTTTTCACTTCTCTTTATTATTTAAATAATCCACCTTGACTTTTTCACTTTACTTTATCATTTAAATAATGATTTCTTCTTTTTGGTCACTTTGACTTCTTTGACCTTAGGGGCTTCAAGCCTTCATGTGGGGGTCCTTCATCTTCGGAAGGCCATAACTCTCAAACCATGAGGAGTTATGTGACATTCCACATACCATTGGAAATGACATGACAAGCACTATCCATCTAGGATAGTTTCACAAACAATTTCCTTGATCTTCATCTCATTATTCCACATACAAGCATGGGTCCTCCAACCATTCTTCTAGGATAACTCAATCTGTAAAGCATCTTCCCATGAGGGATTTCACCATTAGGGGACCACTTTGGAGTTCATCCATTTGTGCACATTATCAATCATGATAAGAAAATAATGAGAGCAAGGGTCCTCCAACCATTCTTCTAGGATAAATCAATCTGCAAAGTGTCTTCCCGTGAGGGCTTTCACCATAAGGGGACCACGTTGGAGTTCATCCATCTATGCACCTTATCAATCATGATAAGACAATAATGAGTCATCTATACATTTTTCCAACAATGCATCATATACCAACGAAACCACAACAATCCATCTTCATCATGTATCAATGAAAACACATTGATTCATCTTCTTCATATCAATGAAAACTCATTGATCCATATTCATCTATGCATTCTCATCAAGGAAAATACATATTATATTACATCAATCATCAATCAATCAATACTTTGACATAAATCAATCACTTGACATCAATCAATAAAACCATTGGCATCAATGGCAACATGATCCAACAGAACTACTACCTCCACGCGGTGTAGACAATTGACTATTACTTCCTAAACTTTCTCCCCCAATTGATTTTCCTTGATTAGATCCCTATCATGTTGCTTTTCTTCCACTAAAATTCGGTTGTCTAAATGTCAGTGTTCTTTCTGGTGTATTAGTCACACATGGGGTTGTAGGTTCCACACTAATGGTGATTTGGATTGGAGTTATTCATTCTACTCCTGAACCTGGACCTCATGTTTTCCTTTCATATGTTGCACATAGGATTTCCTCAATCTGCTACATAGCCTGGAGATCCTCTACCTCCTCTTTGTCTCTTTCCAATTCCTCTCTGTGGGCTATGGATCTCTTATTTTTATTCATTTTATATTGGTAGGGTACTTCATTGTGCGTCTTTCCAACTTTTTTCATTATCTTATTTATCTGGTCTTCTTCCATCATGATTGGGTCCATGGCCTCCTTCTTATTTCCCTTATCCATATCCTCTTCCATATCTCTACCTCCTGCCAGTGTTTCCCACCTTCCCCCATGCACACAGGGAAGTTTAGTTGTCTGATTCCATGGTAATCACACCATTTTCATACAGTAACATCTTGATTGAATTATACAATGATCTAATGTACCTACCTCTAGGTCCTTTTAGAAAATCTTTCTCTGCTGCGGTGTAAGACTTTGTAGTATCTATTAAAAATTTAGTGATAAACCCTACAACAATATTTTCTAACTAGAAATATATTGTGCACGTAAATTTTTATTAAATTTATAAAACTGTGCGATATCCATAGGATTCCACTCCAATTTTTTTATTCGATTTGTACGGTGGTTAATCCGAAAAGATCTTTTACATGACTATGGTTGAGTTTTTAACCATGTATTGATTAGCCAATTAGGAATCTTAATGAAAGAGGAAGAATATATGAGAAGTTATCATAGCCATATAAACATGTACAGAACTGAAATGAAGCATAAAACAACAACAAACCATAACACCAATGTGATAACAGAGTTTGACAATCTTGTCTACGTCTCCGAGCCTTTGTCTAAGTGGGTGAGGCTTTCTTATTTCTGTTCAAAACTCAATAAGTACATCACAGTAGTGCCAAAGGGTTACAAAAATGATATGGTGTTTTTCTACCATATCTTAAGAACCCAATAGAACAACACTCAAATCGGATGACTGGAGCTCCTAGAAATGGCCCGCAAAGGTGCGCTCCTCAACAACTTCCCTGCATAAAAATGTCTTTGGCTTGGAAAATCTTCAGGATAAACCTACTCTAAATATCTTTCTATGGCCTCAAGAAGGCCTGATTTAAATAGATATGTAGTTGGTAACCATATCCCAACTTCCCCCAAGATCTGGCCTCAAAAAGAGCCCAATATCCCCCAAAAAAGGGCCAAAAATCCCCAAAAATGCCCAATCTGGGCTAAACTATAGGCAAAAAGGCAACTTGTGTAACAAAAAATAAAAAATATCCCCTTAGGGCTGGGAACACACTCCAAAATAGGGTCACATGGTGTAAAACATCCAAGTTCTATCCCCTAAAGGGCTACGCGCTGGCCCTTAGCCCGCATACAATGGTCACTAGCAAATTTCATAGGATCGTGCCTCACCTTATGTGCCTATATCATTGGTCACCTCCCCGATCACATGCAGAAAAGGTGTTAGAGGTTAAGCATTGGAATTATGGCCCCTGTGCCTTTTGTTGTAACTCTAGTGGAGTGCCCCCTTTAAAGTTTGTGGTCATATATATCATAAAACCTGCAGGTTGGGGCTTGGCCCCAACCCCCTTCCGCCTTCAATTTGACATAAAAAACACTTTATAATTTTTAAAATTGACTTGTTATAACAAGTCTCTCACAAGGCATGTTGGATATTCGACCTTCCCCAAGGAATTTCTCCTACCAAGAGGTCATGGGGTCGAATCCCATGAAGCTCAAATTTTTTTACCATCCAACGAATGTTGGGGTGCCACATGGCAGCCCATGCCTGGGCCACGTGGCACTATTTAATTTTCTCAAGAATGTGCCACTTGTCAAAATGATATTGGACCACTGTCATTTGCCTATTCATCCTATTGTTGTGATGCCACGTGTCTCAATGCTACGTCAACATGAAATCATGTCGACATCAGCATTGAATTTTTGCATGTTGACCTGCTGACTTTTTGCATGTTTGGGAAAATGAACAGAACGTGATATCAAGAGAATATGATGTCTGTTTGATCTCATTGTAGTTGCGTTGGGTTCGTATCGATGATCCCTAAGTACACATCCATTTTGAAGTGATTCCAAGAACATTGATTTTTAGGCCTTTCTAAGCCCCATCAAGCTCCTGGATCTGAATCTAGATTAGTGGTTTTCCTTAACCTCAATAACCACTCATGCAAAAAATGTTGGAAATCAAAAAAAAATACCTCATGCAAGTCGCTAAACACGTATTTGTCGAGATATTCACATGGTGTTAACTTAAGGTTTTTCAATCCTTTTGCGCAAACTCGAGTTCCTTTGTTTTCAAATATTCTTCAATATCTTCCTTCGTTAGATTCCATGGCCTGAACATTCCCTTCTATCCTTTCATTCTCTATGCATTTCCTCCACGGATCCCATCCACTCAATCCTATGTAGTTGGTCCTGGCAACATAACCATTTGTTGGTTGTTTCTCTCTTACTTCTTCTTGGGTTGACCCAGGTTCGGATATTAACAGATTTCCAAAAAAACCCTAAAAAACTACCAGCCCTCTTGATAAACTAGAAGGAAACGTTGCACGTAGGGTGCACAATGTAGTTTCACCCAAGATATATTTTCTGGGTGATTACAATACTCAAGTGTTTGCAGTCTAGGAGTGAGTGGGGATTTGAGGTTGTGTTCTTCCTTCCTTATGCATTATCCTTTTTAATTATTCAAGTAATTATAGGATTTATTCATCTTTAAACCTATGCATGCATGTTGATAAGGATAATCTAACCATTCATTATTAAGCTAAGGATCAACATAAAGTAAAACATTCATTAAAAATCACACATAACACAAGTTTTACTGTGTTTTACCCCCTCCTAGGGCTACGTCCACAAAGATATGGCTTCTCTGCTCTTTTATTTATTTTTCTACAAAATCTTGCATTGTGCACATTACATCTTCAGTAATACAATCAAGAGTGAGGGTAAGAAACCTCAATGAGGCTGACTAGATCACACTAGGCTCCTCAGCCTATGACCTAACCCTCAAAGACTACCTTACTCGACTCTTATACAAACTTATTACAATCAACAATCCTAACAAATCATGATAATCAACTCTCTCTATTATGATATGATATCTCTCTATCTTACACACCCCTTACCTAGATCTCCTAGGTCCTTATTTATACTATTTCATAGGCTTATAGCCCTTACAATCTTGTCCAAAACCCTAACCCTATCATGGTTAGGCTTGTCTTCTTTCACCCTACATTTCTTTTTCTCCTGCATGCTATGTTTCCTTCTTTTTCTGCATGCTACTTTCTTGCCACCTGTTGCGTGTGCTCCAAAATTAGATCTTGCTTTCCAAAAATAGGTCTTTCCCCAAAATCGATCTTTCTCCAAAAATAGTCTTGTGCCCAAATTATAATTCCTTCTCAAAATAGGCCTATTCCCAACATCGATGTTGCCATTTTTCGAGTCCTGTTTCAGAGTCTAAATCACAAGAACTAATACTCCTCCAACTCAGCATTCGATCTGCAGTTAGGTTGATATAATCCTCTTTGCACATGGTAATTATGTACAACTGATTTATATATTCTGTAATAAAAAAAATTGATGCAGGTTCCACATACCTTCCTCCTTCTGATGGATCCAATGGTGCAATACTTTGTATTCTCCTGATTCAAAGATCGTCTTCCTGGTCTTCAAATTGATGATCGTCTGAATATCAAATGACCAATCCAGTCCCAACAATGCTGGATAAGGTTGAGTGTTATTTACTATGTCAATGACTTCAAATTATACCATGGTGCACACACCATCTAGATCTATTGGTATTCCCTTCAATATACCAATTGACACCACTCTATGTTGATTTTCTAGATTCAACTGAATAGGTGAATACCCCAATGCAGGTTCTCCCATGGCTTCCCATGTCTTCTTAGGAAAAACATTAACTTCAGATCCTAAATCTAGTATGATATCCCCCATATTGAAATCTCCAATGTTTGCATTCAACCTAAATTCACTACTTTTTCTTCTCTTCTTAAGGACTTGATTAAATGTGTTCTATTATAATTTCATCTCTTCTCCAGAATTTCACTTCTCTAATAAACTTTGTAGTACTTGTAAATAATTTTTATCATTCAACAACTTCACACAAGACCTTAAAAAGTTTCTTAAGTTACTTACTTTCTCTGAAGGTTTCTCTCTGTTGGTATGATCAAATAAGGGAGGCATTTCATACACTGGTATATCATCCACTGGATTTCTTCCTGAAGTATACACAATATTCTCTTTCAAAATATCTTGTCTAGCCTCTTTGAAGGTCTTCTTTTCTTTGTGTGCATCAAAATTTTGTTCATGTTTTGCATTCTTACTTAACCGCTAATTGTATATCCTAGTTCTTCTTTGTTGCATCATCTCCTATATTAGCTCCACCTCTATTCACTATATTGATCTCTTTCCCATTATCTTCCTTGGTTTCCACAAAAATCCATTGCCCATTCTGATTATTCTGGTTCCTCTTTTCCTGTATCTTTACCATAAGTGTCAGACATTCTTCTGTGTCATGGTATACTGCATGTCAATACATACATGTCGCAAGTGGCAATGGAAAATCTATTGCATAGTGTCCAAGTTTATGATAATTATGAAAAAATACTAGTCCTCTACCTCCTCCAAATCCTCTTCATCTGTGGCCTCCACCACTGTATCCTCATTTGTTACCCTAATTATCTCCATGCAATGTATTATACTGAGGTTCCTGATTATACTTTGGTTGAACATTATTATACTATGGTGGCGGTCCAAACTGTTGTGCATTATTGTACTGAGGTGGCGTTGTAAAGTGTTGTTCAGGTTGTGCTATCAAAGATTCAACCTGTATGTTATATGCATCTGAAGTCCTCTCCTTCATTATCTCCAAAGTTCTACAGTCCTTGTATTCATGTCTAATTGACTTGCAAAAATTACAGAATGTAGTCTTTGGTTCTACCTGATACTTATGCATCATAGGAAAATGATACAGATTATGTCCATGTGTTCTGCATAACTCACACCATGTCCCTTGTGGTGGTAAAATATTCAACATTCCTACTCCCAAGTACTGCACATAGGTTGGGAATTCATTCTTATGATGTCCTTCTTTCCTAAATAATTTACACCAAAATTCTTCCCTCTTATCCTTTCCTTTATTCTAGTTTAGCTGAAATGTCAAGTTCTTTAAATCAACTCTCAATTCTTCCATATCTGGATCTATATGATTATACTGATTTTCCTCTAGTTGTAATGTTGTTTGTAGAACCTCATCCTAACTTTTGAAGTTCTTCTTCCTCAAAGGATACTTCAAATGTGGCAATAAAGAGTTAACAAAGAAATTTCTATGTTGCATATCTATAATAGGGTACTTCAACTTACCTTTTATCCTTTTGAACTTATGATCAATCTCCCACACTGACTCACCTAACTTTTTCTTGATCTCAATCATTCTGTTCATGAACTAATTCTTTGAGCTCGATAATTTAAAATCATTGATTAATTTCCTCTTCACCTATGCAACATGTAGGTTTTCCCATTGGATTATTTACTATGAGACCCATATACCAATCCAGTGCACAGTCTCTGAATTTGATTTCCAACTGTGCAATATTTGTATCTTCATTTTTTATCTACTTTCCTACCCAAATATTCTCATAGATACACAAATTCTTCTGTGGGTCCTCTGACCCTTCTCCATGAAACTTAGGTAACCTAATAGTTGGATCTTGACCTGCCATTGTGAAGTTTGTTGTGTTACCTCCTCCGCATGTTGTAGATACTTGATTGCTACTAGCTGAAATACTTCCACTTGAATTATATCCTCATCCTAAAATCCTTCTACCACTAATCACTTATTGTCTAACTTGTAACACCCTAGGTTTTGAGCCCCATATTAAATAATGTATTTTGTTAATTGTCAAGAGGCCAGAGGACCCAAAAAATTAAAAGAGGCCAGTGTGCCTAAGGAATTTCATTTTTTTATCATTATTAATAATAAACACATTGTTGGCTACTAGACAGACAAGGAATAGAGTTATAGGGGGATATGATTCCATAAGAGAGGGGGATTCAAGGGTTAAATGTTTATTTCCTATTTTAATTACCCTTTTTTTCTTAGGGAGTGGATCATTTACAAGATCTTCTTGGGGGAAGACATGAGGTTCTTGATTCCCCACGAATTACTTAAACCCACCCCTTGTCTATTGGGGGGTTTGGCTGATGGATTGTTGGTTGATTTCTCGTTGGCTCATTTATCTCATTCATTCATTCATTTTCTTATTCGCTCATCCACTTTCTCACTGATTCATGCGTTCATTTCCTTTCTCACTCGTTCATTCATCCCGTCCTTACCTATCACTCATTGATCCATCCTCATTTGTGTCTTGGCTTGAGGAAAGAGAAACATACTGCTAAAGAGTAGCCATGGTATTGTTGGTTGTACTGGTTGATGATGTAATCCAGCCATGACTGGAGGCTTGCATGTCTGAGATGCATTGGCCTGTTTCCAGTTTGGTTCACAGCTGCGTGTTGGCATGATTTACAGGAAAGTGTGTGCTTGTCATTGATGGAAAGAACAACAACGTCGATGGAAAATAGGAAAAGGAATCAAGCTCAAGAGGAATGGTGTATATTTTCAAGTAGAGCGCAAGTGTGCACCAGGTTCAAGGTTAACTTCATTGCTAAAGCTCAAGAGGAGGAGCGACAGTGGCCATGGATCAAGCATTGTGAAGAATCTGGACCGTTAGATCAAAGTCCAGAAAGGAGGAATGAGTGCATAAGAGAGGAACAGATCCCATATGTTGTATCTAAGCATAAAGTACCAACAAATGTTAGATCCAGAGGATTTGTGAGGAGGTTACCATTTGGGGAATCTCACTTCATAAGAATTGGCAACTTGAAAGTTGAATTTTTTGAAGCCCGAAATTTGAAATGAACGTGGACCATCGTATCTGGATAAAATGCGATGACCATCAGATTGAATTAGTGGAAGGATAGGATAAACAAGGGTTGATATCTGAGATAACGATCATCTAAATATCCGTTAACCGTCGGATCAAATTAATTGAAGGGTAAGTTAAACAGGGATAAAGAGTTGAGAATTTGATTATCTGAATACCCCTTAGTCGTTGTATCAAACACAAATTTCTGTCATCCGTTGGATCATTCTAAGTGGAAGGATAAGATAAGATAGAAGATATGCACCGCACACATATCGAGCCATTGATATAATATCATGATCCAATGAACGTCATTCATTTCGGGTATAAATATGTGAGGAGGTTAATCTCCGAAGAAATCACTTCGAGATTTTAAGTTTGAGATTTGAAATCCCTGAAGTATGAAGAATAGTAGAGACAAAATGAATTCTCGACTGTAGGACCATCCAAATAATATCACAGCCATCATAACATCCGAAGAATACCTCAAGCGTTAGATTGTCTGAAGAGAATCTGGGCCATCTGATCTAGAGCGTCAATTTGATATTTGAAATCTCCGAAGTCTGGAGACTCAGAGATTTGAAATGAATCCTTGACCAGAGGATCATCTGAGGTAACCTTTAGCCATTATATCACTCTAAAGTGGAGGGACATGATAAGATAAATGGCATGCTAATCTTAGTGGCTAAGAATTAGGGACTCAGATCTACGGTCGACAGGGCATATTGGACCCCCCCCGAGCTTTCTTCCTTTAACCGTGGGGGGGGGGGGGGTCCAAGTTGGTGGTATTTTCTATGTGGGACCCTTATACGTGTAACCCTCCTGTTAACTCAGACCCCCCTTGCTCATTACCACTTACCACCTCATACCCCCTCTGAGTAAACCACCAAACCATTCATACATACCACCTTCGCATTCCAACATCACACTCCACTACCCGCTACACGTCACACTCCACTACTGTTCTCTACCTTCACACTTCACTACACTACTACACATCTCACCCATGTCAGTAGACCACCTCAAAAAGGACACGATTCTTTCGATCTGAAAGATCACTTCGGGTGTATTCTCAACTATTGATCATAGGACAGTGGAAGGATAGTGTAAGTTTGAAAAGTTGAAATCCCAAGTTCCGAAGAGAGAAGTTATGACAGTCGTCCATCTCAATTTTTGATTAAGTCCTAGCCATCGGATTGAACAATGAAAGGATGAGTGTAAAGATCAAATCTGAACCGTCCATTCAGGAGCATCGTCAATATTGTGAGATCGACGGTCCCATCACATTGCGGGGCTAGAACATGCTCGGGTCTTAATTTTTCATGAGCGGGTCACAATTGAAACCACAATTTTGGAGAAAGGACGTGTGGAGGCTCGTACTGAATTGTGGGTAAAAAAGAGGGTTTCCCTCAAACCGCCTATGGACGCGCCCACAACCGTGTGGTCACATGAGGTTCATAACCCAAGTTCATATCGAGAAACGAAGCTAGCACTCACTAGACTGAGATCGGGAAGTGCCTTTCTAAATAGGTGTTTGGTCACCGTTTGTGGTCACGTGAAGGAAGGGGATTAGAATCCAAAGATGCCAATATGACTGACTGTAACTGATAGAGAAGATGAAGATTTTCGACTGCCAGAGAAGCCAAGGAATCTCAGGATAATGCCCACTAATGATGAACACATTCACCATAATTGCTAGAGAAGATGAAGAGCTTCCATGATGATCATGCAGAGGACTCAACATGTGAAAGAGATGAAGAACAGATAAGAGGAAGTTGATTCTCTCATCAACTATGCATTAGTTAGGATGAGACATAGTGAACAACCTGAAGGGAAGAACAGTGATGCAATGAAGAGCATGTAGAGGCATAGCGCATAGAATGGAAATGAGACATAGAGAATAAAAGATAGAAGAACAAAAGTGCAAGGTATGTGTACAGGAAGAAACTGATGCAAGCAGAGAAGAGCAGGGTAGAAGAACAATTATGAGACTGGTAAGACATTGATAAACACTGTATCATTGTGATAAATTTCATGAAGAAAAGATTTATATTTCAGGGTGGTAGGGAGGTGCTAGGGAGGACATTTGTCCTCACAGTGTCAAGTAGGTGCTTGAACATAGGGAATTGTAGCTTCCATCTGGTTGCAGCCAAAAAAACCAAGGTGGTAATGTTATACAGGTTGGTGCCTGTGTGACTGGAAGTTTATGCTTCCATCCAGTTGGTGCTAGAACAGTCAGGGAGTTGGTGCTTCCTTCTAGTGGGTTCTAGAAAAACAAGAGAGTTGGTGCTCTCAACAATTTTCTACTTGTAAAAAAAAGGTGGTAACCTCAAGAGGATTTGGAGCTCATACGAATGATAATGTACAGAAAATAAATATTACTTTTCATATCAAGAAGAAGAGTTTTTTCCCTTTATGGGTTTCCTTAGGAAATATTTGTCTCTGTATATTTCATGTGTGTGTTTGATGTTGAATATTATATTGCTTACTTCCTTGCATTATTGTGATCGTCATTGAGTGTTCTATAAAGAGTTTAAAATGGGCATAATTTTTTAAGCACAGTAACAACTGATTCACCCCCCCTCTCAATTGTCCAACAATTGGTATCAAAGCTGGTTCCTTTTATTTAAATGTAGATCAGTAAGCTTAAACATGCCAAGTCATGAAGGAACTTCAACCAATAAGGACCCCCTATTTAATGGAACAAACTTTGCCTTCTGGAAAGATAGGATGAGAACCTACATAATGGATTTAGGTGCAGATGTATGGGATGTGGTAGAGATTGGTTATGTAAAGCCAGTTGTACTAGCTAATAAGTATGACAAGATAGAATTCAACTTCAATGCTAAGGCTATAAATGTTATTTTGAGTGGGCTTGCAAAAGCAAAATTTGTAAAATTTATGCACCTAGAATTTGCCAATGACATGTGGGACAAGCTCAATAGCAGTTATGAAGGTAATGAGAAGGTAAAGGATGCCAAGATTCAAACCTACAACTACAGATGAAAGACGATGAAATTGTTGGGAAGTACTTTCTGAGAGTTGAAGAACTAGTAAATGAAATGAAAGCACTTGGTGAAAAAATTGAGGAAGCCTCTTTAGTTCATAAAATATTGAGATCTTTGACAGATAGGTTCAACCCAAAGGTCTTTGCTATAGAAGAAATTAATGATCTAAAATATTTGTCTTTTGATCAACTTCTAGGAACATTGACTGCATAAGAAATGAGGATAGGTAAATATAAATCTAGCACTAGAGAAGAATATTTTAAAGAAGATAAGAATGAGGAATCTGAACCTGGTGAGATTGAAGAAAAATTTGTGAGAAGACTAAAGAAAGGATCAAGCAAGTATAAAGGCAATTTTCCCTTCAAGTGTTTTAACTTTGGAAAGATAGGTCACTTTGCATCTAAGTGTCCACACAAGAAGCAAGATCAGAATTTTGAAGGTGAAAAGAAGTACAAACCCAGGAGATTTGTTAAAAAGAAAAGTTTATGTATAAACAATGATTACTCTTCATAAGACAAAGATAGTGACTCTTCCTGTGAAGATAAGGTTAATGAATTTATGCTTATGGCCAAAGAGGATTATGATAATAAAAACACAGGAAGTGATGTTAATAATGAATAAGTTGTGGTTGATATGGAAGGTGAACTAATCAATGCTTTAGAAGAGATTAACAGACTCAAACTTAAAAAGAGAAAACAAAAATAGTTGTTGATGCAGTTTGAAAAGAAGTGTAAAAAAACTGTTGAAGACTTTTCCATGCTAAAAGTAGAGTTAGAAGAGGCAAAGAAAATAGAGGACATTATGATACAATAGTTATCAAAAAAGAAGGAAATATGTGAAGCCTTGGAAGAAGAGGTAGTAAAAACTAGAAAAGAGATGGAGAAGTTTAACACATTGTATCTCCAAAATCTTATAAGCATTAAATCCTCAACAGAACTAAATGACATTCTAAGCAAACATAGATCTCCTTTGTTGAAGACTGGTTTAGGCTATTGTTATCACTAAAATTTCATCTGCAAATGGTTATAGTAATCCAGCATCTTCAAACAGCTATTAGTTCACCCATGGACCAAAATTACCAAAACATCATTTCCAAAAGGTCCAAAACTATACAACCAGTTATAAAATCACGATGCGCTATGACTATACAGGGCACACGTGCACATGCGCCATCAAGAAATGCAATAAAAGTGCACATGTGCATGATGCACGACTATGGACGCTAAAAGCTGCACACACCTGAGAACGACACATTTGTGATGTTGGTCGACCTCCCACCCACTTCTGGTTCAGCTTCCAAGTCGATTTGACATCCAAATCTCAGCTGGATCTAGCTAGGTGGTTGGTCAAAGACCTAAAGGTTCCCTAAACAACCCCTTTTCACACTAAAAGATGGTTGCACAATACCTCAAAGTGGTGTTATAAAACAAGGCCATGGGTGCACTACATCTTCAAGGAATTCATTTGCAAGGGTATGTTGCTGCTATTCTCTTGGGGAAACCTCTTTTCTCATCAAGAGCATACTAGCACCATTCCATTTGGGCAATCCGCATCACCTTTTGAGTGGGTTAGCTTGGGATTCTTTCACCATTTCTTTCAAGTTTTCAAGTTGTAAGAAGAGCTCAATATTGGGGGTCCAAGAGCCCTCCCTTGGAGGAAGAAAGGACCCAAAGTCCCCTTTCTCTTTGGTGTTTTCTTTTCACTAATAAAATCCTTTCCATTGGTGACATGAGTCTTGTTTGTTTTTTGTTCTTATGTCCTTATGCACAATAGTTTAATTGATTTTTCATTTCCTAGTTTAATTCTTAGCTTAGTCTTTTATGTTTATTCTTCTAACCCTTTCCTTTACTGCTGTCTTGCTTAGCTAACCCAAATAAGCTTGTAAGCACCTCTATTTTGCTCATTTAGGTGACAAAAGATGCGCAACAGATTGGAGACTCCACTGGGGAAAGCTATCAATTTCCTACCCCATTTGGGTTATTTTAGCTCTTCATTTTACTTATTTAACCTCCAGGTACCATAACCGGCCCAAGCCGACCTGCAAAACATCAAATTCAAAGCTGAGTTGAGAGAATTCCATCTGGAATTTTCTTGACGACTGTGTGATAGTTGTGCATGGGTTTAGTGGCCCACAGTCATGCATCATGCACACATGCACCAAAATCACTGCATCACTCAGCACCTTTTGCGTACCTGCACTCAAAATTCATTTTCAGTTCGTGCATTGGTGCTCAAAGCACCTCTGTCTAATCTGAAACCCATGCACCTGTGAAAAAAGCACACATTGTAAGATTTTTTTATGATCTGTTGAAGGGCCATAGACTTCTTAAATATGATTCCATGCATGTTTTAATATTCACCACACTTACATTCCCTCTCATATAAAGGGATTAGTCAAAACACATAGGCACTTAGGGGTTAAAAATCATTATTTTTCCTCTTTTTGTTTTTTATTTTCGCCACATGGATGGCTTGCTTTGACTAAAAGTTGGAATCATTCTACATCACATATAAAACTTGCATTGGGACTAGAAATTGGATATAAAACATTGAGTATGCTCTTCTCTCACACTCCAAAGAGATCTTGAGAATCAGAAAGAGGTTGAAAGACAATTTCATCTCCCTTAAAAAGATAAAATCTTTAGGAGAGGACAATAGCCCCCTCGGGACTCCTCTTAGTTTATTTTTCAAACACATCTCAAGATTGTAACGGGCCCATACATGCCCACATGCTACAAAGATAGGACATTGTTGAAATTTACTTTCTTATATTAAATCACTAGGGAAGTTTAAAGGTTTTGTAATGGGCCCATACATGCCCACATGATCACAATCTAGGATAGTTTCAAATCTTTCTTAGATTAAATCGCATTAGGGAGTTAAAGGAATAGTAAAGGACCCACATGTCCACATGCTAGCTTCCTAGGGACTTTTGAATTCTGCAAGGATGTACCAATGAAATTTAGTTAAATAGGTAATCAAAGACTTGTAAGGACCAAGCGAAGTCCACATGTAGCAAAGGTGACACCTAATTCATTAAAAAATTGGCACACTTTCACTCATTCACACACAAAAGTCACTTCTCACTCACATAGTTTTCATCTCGAAATGTGGAGGTTGGAGTAAGTTTCCTCCAAAGGGATTCTAAAACACCCCACCCTTTTCTTGACGAAACTATCCACTCCCACTTAATTTCAATGAGATTGGCTCACACCCCCAATCTCTCAAACAACCACATATAATTTTTTTCTAAAAACTCACTAAGTTTTCCTCCACAGGAGGTACCAAAAGAAATCTTTTAGTATAGGTAGGATTTCGGGGATAGGCATCCAAATAACTCCCCGTTATTTGGTTCTCACATTTTCAAAACAATAGAAGTTGTCAAATAGGGAACTTTAAATCCTCCAAGTCAAGTGTTCCTAACACCATAAGGCAGGGAGATACCCATGCTGGGTTGAAGGCCAAGGTCCAGTTGTTCTGTGCGTCCCCCCTTGAGCCACCCACCTCTTGGAAGGGATCCATCCCGTAACCCATTTCTTAGGCCGAAAATCTAAATGCCACACTTTGATCGAGGTACCTAGTGACCAAATTTTAGGACATCTACCTAGGTGGAAATTGTGGGCTGCAATTGCACCTTGATTGGATTTTGTGTGGCTATTGGGAAATATCACCAGTTCTTTCGAGATATGCCCCCTCTACCCCTCATTATAATTGATTTCTTCATCCTTCACTAGTTTCTCTTCCGGTGGCTTTAGACCCCACTGTCAAGTGCTATTGGAAGGTCCAGTGCTATTTTGAGAGGAAGGACGTTACGTATTTTAGGACACAAACATTTGTTTTCTTTGTTCCCCCACATGGACAAAATCCACCTGTCCACATATATTCTTCTTTATCAAAACACTTTATGTATGATGCCCTTTTGATTACATTTGATTTGGATATATATCGTGTAAAGTTCAAAAAAGAAATTGCAGCAAAGGCTCTTGTTTATTTATTTCTCTCACCACCATTCGCACACATTCACTCAGCTAGTCGGACATCATAGGGGACCCACTGAACCCCCGTCATTCTACACACTTGCTAAATCTCTCTCCTATTCTAGGGGGAGTTTCTAGTCTTGCCAATTCATTGGCTCCACCTTCTCACACTCCTGTGAGTTCCACTATCTTGGGATCAAATTTTCTTGGTCCCACCTTACTTGGGTCCAATTCCCAAGGTCCACCTTCGACTCACTCTCCTTTACACAGAAGCGGGGGGCCAACTTCCACTCAAGGGGGAAGTACAAACCCACCTAGTCCCCTCCAAGGGTCAGGTACTCAGAACACTCACACTATGGACAGAACTAATCCTATGCCACCACCACATATGCCATATTTAGCTTCCCTCAACATATGGTATCTGACTAAACTCACCAATGATCCCATATTGCACAACCCCACATGGCCTACAATGCCTACCAAACTCCCTTAAGACATCCCCAAGTTTGAAGGAAAATCAGGAGATGATCATGCCAACCATATCATGAAATTTCACCTATGGTGTTCTTTGAACAACATCATGGACTATTCCATCTGATTGAGGTTATTTCAACAAACACTCATAGGCCCATCCACCAAATGGTATGTTGAAGAAAAATCCGGGTCCCACACGACTTTTGAATCCTTGGCCAAAGCATTTTTGACCTTATTTCAATTACCCGTTCATCATGACAATGGCCTTGAACTACTCTCAGATTTTAAACAAACCACCTCTACACATATAGCTGACCACATCCACGAATGGCGTCGATGATGTAACCTCTGCAAAGCTGACACTACCCCCCAACAATGTCTCAATTGGTTCCTTAAATCACTTGTTTCCCTCCTTTCCAAATATGTGGCCGCCACCTTCCCCCAAAATGAAGAATAAGCCATTAGCAAGGCCCAACAGTTTGAACTCATCTATGCCCAGTCAATATACCTATACACAGTTTTCCCAGATGCCCCAAGACTTGTGCCATTTGGCCAAGACAAACCTAAGATGTCTCACTCAGTAGACAGATTGATTGGTAACACTACACACCACAACTCACCACCTCAACAACCACCCATGTATGGCACACCTCAATATTCACTAGCATATGGAGGAATCCCTTATTATCCTCCTCCCCCTTATCAACAACCATACCATGTTTCCCTGTCTCCACCCATAAGTGGACCCCTATTGGCACCCCTAAACCACCCACCTATCTGCCCAAATGTCGGTACTCCCTCTACCTCGGCCTATACCATAAGCACTAGTGAAAGAGACATGCCCTCCTATGTACCTTATGGAGCATCACCTCAACATAATCCATACTTTCCATTTTCTGGCCCCCCACATCCTATGGCTCCACCACAAGGACCACCACACGTTGGGGTTAATTTTTTTCAACCCTCTCCCATTCAACAATATCAAAATTTTGAACAAATGAACATGGAAAACCCACCCCATCATTCGAACAATACCAGAAAGAAAGGAAAAAATTGGAACAATAATAATCTGGGACCAGGAGGAAACCAAAACCAACCCCAGTAGAACCAGTCTGTCAGGGGCAACCAAAACCAAGGGAATCAAAACCCCCAAGGGGGAAATAAAAAAAAATGTCAAGGAAGGAACAAAAACAATGTTAGGACCACATTCCCTTGTGCCCTTTGTGGTGATTTTGGTCACTATACTCACCATTTCCCCCAAATCGCTGACTTTAAGCTGATGAAATATTTTGTGAATGGACCATGACCCTCGGCACCGCTTGCACCTTAGCAGGCCCCACAACCATATGCAAAAAAACACACCCAAGTTGTACTACAAAACCCCATCCCACACCAAGGGGTCATAAATACCCAACTAGACATCCAGCCTACCCCACCACAGTTGGGACAGTATCCCAATATGGGCACCTCTGTCGATCGCACTATCCTCCTTACCAGTGAGGAAGAAGTCCTTCTGCAAATGCGTAGTCATCAGTATAGCACACCCTCTGAATCTTCTCCCACCACCTCAAAAAAAATTCCAGTCACAACTAGACCCCCTCTCATAATTCCTCGCCCTAATACTGAAACCCCCCTTTGTATTCCTTGCATCCCATTGCGTTGGAATGTCCACAATCCTCAAGCTAGGGCAGCTCATAATTACAGTTTGGTTGATGACTTGACACAATCTCTGACTGCCATGTCAGTCTTAGAATTCCTTCAAACTTGTCCCACCCAGAGGAATTCCTTACTTTACAACCTAGGATCAGTCAACCCTACCGATACCTGACTCATCACATTTGACCTCGACAACGAAGAACCTCACCTCCCCTCTCTTATCGCTTTTCAAATCCCTGTAAAAATTTGAAACATTACAGTTCACCGATGCATTATTGATGAAGGTGCATCTACCCGTATCATGTCCAAATCCATATGGTAGAAGCTTGGTTCCCCTGAACTCATACCATTTGCCATTATCTTAAGAGCCTACGATGGCAAACCTTCATCCCCCGAAGGGCTCTTCCAAAATGTCCCCGTCGAGCTCGGGGGAAAAACCGTTCTAATTGACATTGAGGTTATCGATGCCCCGCTCGACTACAATATCTTGTTTGGTCAGAGATACATGTATGGTATGAAGGCAATCACCTCTTTTGTGTTCCGAACCATTATGTTTCCCCATAATGGAAATATAATTACCATCGATCAAGTATCACATTACGAGCCTAAACCTTCATCCAACATCGATAACATCCTCCCTTTTATCCACACTAATGCTGATGCCTATCCACTCATTGAGATGGCCCCCAAAATCTTCAAAGACCCATCCTTTCTAGGGACATACCATGGAGCACCACCTCTCCTCCATCCCTCAGCACAAGTATGTGTCGTATCCTCCAACGAAACGACAACTGCAACTAACCTCCCTCCCACCGAGGCCTCTTTCATCCCTGATGTCCCACTAGTCGCAGAACTTCTCCCTCAGGAATCCCCTGGAACTAATTCATATCAACCCATTCCTGATCTTCCCCAGGGACAGATCCCGATTTTGCAAACTGATCCAGGTGGATATTGGTGGCCACCCACCTTTTCTGACTGGCTCAAAATAGTTTTTTGGCAATTTACTATTTTTAGCAGTTTTTAACTTCCAGGGCCATTTTGAGGGCCCAAATGAAGGTTTTTTGAGATCTAGGTTCTCAATGATATCCAAAGGAATTATTGAGTCCCCAAAATGAATATCCTTGACAATACCTTTCCGACGATCTATCACATGCCTAAAACATCGATCATATGCAAAAGTTACGACCTCGGGAAGTTGATGTACTCACTTACCCAAACGGGGCCCACGTGAATTTTGGTGCTTCATCTCCTAGGGTTAGGTTTTTGGATGTCTAGGGTTTTTGGAATTCCTGTTTATTTTAAAAAGGCCTTCAAAGCATCATTGTAATCATCTTCTTGCAAATGTGAGTAGCCATCACAACTCTTCTAAGAGATAAGCTGCCACCATTCTAGCGAGTCTTTCACTCTGTATTTTTATAGTCTTTGTACATTTCTTTCATTAATATAAATCATGTATTAATATATATATGTGTTTATGGTTGCATCTCTGATACATTTCTATTATATTATCGAATATCTGTGATATCTCTATGCATTTATTTATTATATCTCTGATCTCATTTCATGTCAAAAATAATCTGGATCAGTGGTATCAGAGCAGTCTGTTCTTCGTCATTTTTTTCAGTGCATGTTACCGACAAGATCTAAGTATATAAATTTGGGTCTCGAACTTGTCTCTCTTGAGGAAAATCTCTCTCACACATCCAATAAACCCTCAATGGCAGAAGAAAAGAAAAACAATGGAGCAGACGATCCTATCAATCTGTTGCTTGAGAAAGCTCTCACGCGACAGAGGGAAGAAATGATGGACAATTTTTCCCACATCCTTCAATGCCTACAGATAACAATAGGTGCATCTTCACCAAGCGGCCACTTTGGAGGCACCTCTCCTTTCAAGGTACAAGTTAATTTTAATATTCCTGTATTTGAAGGACAGATAGATGCAGAAGCCCTAGACAAATGGTTAAATCTGCTAGAAGGTTATTTCTTTGTTCACAAATTTTTTGACAAATAAAAGATCATCTTCACACTCCTTAAAGTTCTCCCCCATGTCAAACATTCGTGGGAAACTTATTGGGATCAGAGTTCCACAGAGGAGTCTGAAATATATGGGGCCAATCCCACTTGGTATTTTTGTGTGGATGCGGTAAAGGAACAATATTACCCTATTGGAAACTATGAGGACCAGTACATGAGATGGACCTCACTGCGGCAAGAGAGGGGCCAAGAAGTTCCGGAGTTCACCAATACCTTCCATACCTTACGCACCAAGTTGGGTATCAAAGACTCCGAACGACATTTGGTTCTGAAATATCGTGGGTCTCTACACAGATACATCCAAACTAAAACGGATTTTCTGGACATCTCATCACTCGGTGCTGCCTATTGATATGCTGTTAAAATCGAGCAGAAATTTAAGCACCAGAACAAATGGGATTTTGGTTCTGCAAATCCGCAACAACCAAAGTATGACAAGCACGTCCCTAACAAACAGTCTCCCGAAAACCAATTCAAGACACAGGAAAAGAAGGGTCACAGGAAGACAACGAAGGACACCAGAAAATGGTGTGATTTCCACAAAATCCCCTGGCATAACACCGATGAATGTCGCTCAAAACAGTCATTGGTGGCTAATATCAAAGACAAAGAGTTAAACCTTGATTAAAAATCCGATTCTGAAAATAATGGTAAAGGACAGATCATTGATGTGGACCCCACTGCTATTGTCGTGACTGTAGAAATTCAACCATAAGAACCAACAGATCCTGAAGAGGGGGAGTGCCTTTTTCATTCACAGATGTGGGTGAAGGGGAACCTAATACATTTTATTGTTGATAGAGAAATCCAGAAGAACCTCATCTCAACAGAGGTCATCAAACATTTGGGATTGTCGACAAAACCACACCTGTAGCCATACAACATCGGGTGGCTTCGCCAAGGACGAGATCTTTGTGTTAGCCAACAATGTCAATTGTCATACGACATCCAACCCTTCAAGGATGAGGTATTATGTGATGTTTCCCCACTGGATGTCTATGATGTTCTCTTGGGTCAACCATATATGTGGAGACGCCATGTTGTTTATGAGTCTCGACCCCATAGTGTCATTGTTACTTTGGGGGGTCATCTCTATAGAAGACCAGAGGTAGTTTCGACTACTATTCCACCTAAAAAGTGCCGCAAGCTAGTATATCATACTACAAAATTTAGCTTCTTCACAATCTGTTCAAAAGGAGAACAAAAGGACACTACAACCACTATAGCCTCGCCCCAAGCACCTTCTATCAAACATAAGAAAGTCGAAAAGGTTGCAACAAAGTGAAAATATTCCTTCTACACATCATCCTCTCATGTAGCCCGACTTGTTGAACAACCTCATCCTCAATAGGTTCGTGACAAACTTCTACAAACTGAGCAACGCGATGTCTCCAGCAAGGCAAGTAGCTCACCAAGATGCAGATTCAGCAAATGATTTTCCCTCTCCCCCGGAAACTCAATGAAATGGATAACATTTCTTCCTAAGGAGGCAGGATTGATCCAGGTGGATATTGGTGGCCACCCACCTTTTTTGACTGGCTCAAAACAGTTTTATGGCAATTTTGGCAATTTACTATTTTTAGCAGTTTTTAACTTTTGGGGCCATTTTGAGGGCCCAAATGAAGGTTTTTCGAGATAGAGGTTCTAAATAATATTTGAAGGAATGATTGATCCCCCAAAATGAATTTCCTTGACAATACCTTTCCAACAAGCTATCACACGCCTAAAACGGAGATCGTATGCAAAAGTTACGACCCCGGGAAGTTGATGTACTCACCCAAATGGGGCCCACATGACTTTTGGTGCTTCATCTCCTAGGGTTAGGTTTTTGGATGTATAGGGTTTTTGGAATTCCTGTTTATTGTAAAAATGCCTTCATATCCTCATTTTAATCATATTCTTGTGAATTCGAGTAGCCGTCACATCTCTTCTCAGAGATAAGCTACCACCATTCTAGGGAGTCTTTCACTCTATGTTTTTACAGTCTCAGTACATTTCTTTGATTAATAGAAATCATGTATTACTATATATTTGTTTTTATGGTTGCATCTCTGATACATTTCTATTATATTATCAAATATTTTTGATATCTCTATGCATTTCTTTATTATATTTCTGATCTCATTTCGTGCCGAAAATAATCTGGATCAGAAACAGTACCCCAAGCCATTACCCAAATCCCTTTCTTTTACCCCCCACCAGATGTACAAGATTTCCAGGTCGTTGCAATGCTTACCCTTCCTAATATGGTGCTGGAAATCCCAGTTTGGTATTTACATCCACCTGATATGGTTCCTCAACCATCCCTCCCTCCCCAAACAGAAGGAATCCCGATGCAGATTCCCATACTCACTCCCACCATACCCCCTAAACCCCCTGCTACAGATAGGGGTAGGCGAAAGAAGAAGGCGCTCACAGCTCCACTTCCCCCATGTGTCCAACCTTATTGCATGCTATGGGATAAATACGGACACCCCACCAAAAAATTCCCATCTCTCCCCAAGTTACATAATCTCATCCAACTCCCTCGAGCACCACCACCGCTCATTACTTCCTCTAGTATTGCTGCTATCTCATAGAACACAAGTAATAAAAGATTGCGAACCAAATTCTCATGCACCATCTGTTCATAATACTGCCATTACACACACCACTATCCAATGTTACCTCAATTCCAATAGACACTAACAATCATACTCTAGAGCTTTCAGAAAACACCCACCCCAACTTATGTCACTGACATCCATTATTTTACAACCTCAGTCAATGAATGCATGAGATGTCCTTGCTCTCTATGCGAATCACTTGATCATTTCACATATCAATGTCCTATGATCATTGAATACAGGCATCGTCAACCAAAACCATACCCCCCCTCCTCCAACAGACCTGATAAATACCCTTACCCCATCAATTAATATGGTTCATATCTTCCCACTAGAACCTGAGGCACTCCCTTCTCCCCCATGGTTCCTAGATGATTTATATGAGGAGTTACCCCCAAATCCCCCCAATTCTCCAATTCAATTTCCCATGAACATTCTATGCCCAACTACCATTTTTAACCCACAATATCTGGATATTTGGTTTATGTCAAGTGAACCATCACAATACCCCTCCATCAATCCCCCTTCATCTTTATCATAAGAAGACAACACCACAATGACAGTCACCGAGGTCACTCCTATTGATCCCCTATATTCACGCCAGTTCCATTGTGATGAATATGTCCTCGAGGAGTTAACTACCCCTGATTGCCCATGGGATGCACTCTACCACAAAGCACTCTTTCTTTCACAGGAAGCCTTCATGCCTCCTAACTAACACCCCATATACGTAGTCAAAACCAAATATTTTATCCCATTAGGGCATATAGATTGGTTCAATAACCCTATCCCTGCCCTCGACACTTTTGAGGAAGGAAATATGGCCAATATATCCCCAACCATCAAAATAGATATTTCCATCAAATTTGGAATTATCGAGGAAATCACCATTGGCGTTGCATGTTCTCCATAAGAACTCACCGCCTACAAATCCCTCTTCCAGGTCATACACAAATATGCCTAGCCTTGACCCCTCTATTATCGAACATCGCATAGACACCTAGCCTAATATCACACCCATCCACCAAAAACAGTGACCGCTACACCCATCCAAAGCAATGGCCATCAAAGTCGAGATTGACAAACTATGCACTGCAGGGTTCATTTACCCCATAGACTATATGTCATGGGTTTCCAACCCTATCCCTATTAACAAAAGCCAGGTCACTATCCGTGTCTGTACAGACTTCCATGACCTCAATCACGCCTGTCCTAAAGAAAACTTTCCAACACCCTTCATCGACCAAATAATCGGTGATTGCATAGGTCATGAGGCTTTGTCCTTCATGGACGGTTTCTCTGGTTACAACCAAATCCAAATTCATCCTACCAATTAGTACAAAACTGCATTCAAAACCCCTTGGTGCACCTTTGCATATCGTGTCATGCCATTCATCCTCAAGAATGTCGACACCACTTTCCAACGGGCCATGACATACGTTTTTCACGATTTGGCTCATATCATCCTCGCATACTTAGACGACCTCACCGCTTGATCTAGGAAACACACTCAGCATCTCGATGATCTACGAATCATCTTCCACAAGTGTCGTTAGTACAATATCCGCTTGAACTCCCTCAAGTGCGTATTCTGCATCACTGTTGGGTGCCTTCTTGGGTTCATAGTTTCCCAATGTGGAATTACTATGGACCCCGTCAAAGTCCAAGCCATCATAGAAATTCCACCCCCATGAAGTTTACACCAACTACAAATCCTTCAAGGCAAAGCCAAATTTTTATGACGCTTTGTCCCAGATTATGCTACTTGCGCACATGTCTTCCTTCGCTTACTTCATCACGACATCCCATTTCAATGGGATAAACATGCCCAAACCACTTTTGACGATCTCAAATAAGCTCTCTCCAATGCCCTGTTGATTAGTCCACCTGTCTATAACCATGATTATCTCCTCTACATATCAGCCTCAGCCATTTCAGTAGCAGGAGTGCTCATCCAAATAGGGGATGACGCCTGTGAGCATGTGATTTACTACATTCGTAAAAAACTTTCAGGAATACCCTTGAAGTACAATCACGAAGAAAATCTAACCCTAGAAATTGTCCTCATAGTCTAGAAACTATGCCATTACATTCTGCTTTGAAGTACCAAAGTCATCATAGATTCCAACCCAATGCAATACTTGCTCAGTTGTCAAAAAATTAATGGTAAATTTGCTCGATGGATCATCATCCTTCAGGAATACGATATCAAATTTTCAACACCCAAGAGCAAGAAATTTCTCATCCTCGCCGATCTTATCACGGCTTTTCCCTCTGACACTACAGGTCCACCGGTCAATACCAACCTCCCTGATGAACATATTTTTTTTATCCCCTCAGATGACCTTGGTATGGAGATCTTCTTGTCTATCTCCAAACACAAAAATTCAGAAACCACCTCTCCAGAGATGATTGTCAATGTCTTCGTCACCAGGAACCTCACTATCTCCTCATCAGGGACATCTTATATTGGTGAGGAGTCGACACCATACTCCGTCAATGCTTAACCATTGACGAGGCCGACAAAGTCTTGAACGACTACCACAACGGCACTTGCGGAGGCCATCTCTCAGGGCTGTCCACCGCTCAGAAAATCATCCGCGCAAGTTACTTTTGGCCTACATTATTTCATGACTGCATCCATGTCATGAAATGATGTGATCAATGCCATATTTACACCAACAAAGCACGTGCACCACATACTCTTCTACACCCAGTCATCACTGCTGGCTCCCTTTGTAAATGGGGCATCGAATTCATGACTTGCAACCCTACATCTAGCAATGAACACAAATACATATTCGTTGCAGTTGATTACTTTACCAAGTGGGCTAAAGCCATGCCTACCTTCAACAACACCACTGACATTGCAGAGCGTTTTTTCTTTAACCACGTCATATCCCACTTTGGAATACCACTTCAACTAGTCTTTGATCACAGGAAACATTTTGAGAATGAAATTTCCATGAAACTCTCATCTTGGTTAGGCTTCTCCCATGAGTTTGCCTCACCATACTACCCTCAGTCCAATGGATAGGTAGAAGCAGTTAACAAGGTCTTAAAAACCATGTTGCAACACATGGTTAACAAACATAAAACCAATTGGCATCATATGTTATTTTCTGCGCTCTGGGCTTATCGCACAGCTATCAAAACTGCCATTAGTTTCACACCTTTTCATCTAGTCCACGGGGTTGAGGCCACTCTTCCCATTGAGTGAGAAATTCCCACCTTACGCACCACTATTGAGCTATTACCCAACACTACCCCAATAGAGCAACGTTTGTTGAACTTAGAATCCCTGGATGAAGATCGTCGATCTTCATTATAGAATAATGAAGCAGCCAAAAAATGATCAAAGGCCACCTTTGATTTCCATGTCAACCTCCACTCATTTAACGAAGGATACCTCGTCCTCGCTTACGATATTGCTCACAATACCCTTGGCCATGGAAAATTTGAGTCCCTGTAGCATTGATCGTACATCATCCAACATTGCCTCACTAAAGGTGCATACATCCTGGCCTCCCCCGAAGGCCATCCTCTCAAAGAACCCATCAATGGGTTGTACTTAAAGAAATGTTACACCTAAGCATAGCTATTCTACACTAGGACTTTTCTTTTTTGTACGTATTTTTTAGAGTTTTTAGTCTTCTTTTATCCATACCTCCCATCTAATCTATCATTTGTGTTATTGACAGATTCCACCTCCATCAACCTACCAAATCTATTACACCAACGGAGCTAGCCACTGGACACAGAATCTCGATTTGGCTACTTGGGCCCTCTATTCGCCTTCACATGACCTACTCCACACGAGTTGCATATGTTTAGGCTTAGCCACCAACAATCAAGCAGAGTAAATTGCCATCATTGGTCTCCTCGTTGAGGCCAATCATCGCCATATTCATCACCTTAGCGTCTTATTATATTCCCAACTTGTCGTCCTCCAGCTCAACAATGTATACTGTGTCTATGACCCTTGCCTCTTCTGCAAATACCTGCAGGTTAGATGTTTATCTCAACATTTTGAGTCCATTACATTTACACATATCCCAAGACAATTCAATCAAATAGAAGATAACATGGCTAACATTATACTATATTGACATATATCACATCAAGACATTCACATACACATAAACCATCAGAAGTCCATTACAGCATATAGATTAGACATCATCCACTACATCAAAAAAAAATCATTAACAACAAACACATCACACATGCACACAAAGATCCAAAAATGTATATCCATATATATATATATATTGGTCCACATGTCATAAAGAGTTTACAAAAATAGTACATCGCCCGTAGGCCGTTGAATCACCTCATCCCTACCAATATAAAACTAGATGTCACAACTATACAAAATGGGCTCACCAACCTATATCAAATACACAACTACATATATAGCAGCCCTCAGGGTGCCTCTAGAGCTCCAACACTGAAGCCTCCCTCTGGCGGAGGAACCCCACCAGCTCCAGGTCCCTCAGGTCCTAGAGGCAACCATCCAGTCATCGTATCTCCTGCTACAGCTTCTCTATAGATCAAGGTTTGTGACTCTGCTGGAAGCCCAATACACTGCTCCAGGATCCCCTCATCCTAGATCTGCACCCACATCCTCTCGGTCGCTCCCTGTAAAATCGCCTCTAGTCAGAGGTAAATATCCTCAAACTCTCCCTTGACCTCGACCAGAGGAGAATGTGATGACCCTACCCTATGGTCATCATAACGACGTCTTCAGGCCGCTCTATCATCATCACCGGGCCTTGCCCCAACATCCTCTTGACGTCGCCTCTCCCCTGCTCACAACTCTCCCTGTGGTGGTCTCACAGGCCCCTGGTGGGCTGGTGCTCTGATCAGCTCGACCTCTCGTCCACGTGGTCCCACATATACACACACAAACACATGATAGCATCATCATCCATACAAATATCAACCATATGCTATACTATCTGAAAAACAAATCAACAAAACCAACAACCAACACATCATACCTTGGCGATCGAATACCTCTACTGGAGGTAATATCATCTCAGGGTCATCTCGGAAATCTATCCCACTTTATGGAAATTACAATATGATTTGTGGCATCTAATGCCACACTTGTGCAGCCTTGGCCGTGAAGTAATGACCACCCTCCCTACCCCCATGACGAACCAAAATCGTCAACCACCACCACAGTCACAACTCTCACGCTCTCGGTGGGTCTAACAAAACTCTCGGGTGCAACATCAACACCCTCCCTAGAAACCAAGCCACCAGGATAGATCCAAAGGAAAAATTCCCTGAGTTGACAGCTCGACACCTGGTGAGTTGTCCCACCATCTTGGCGTGCAACATCAAGCCCCAGGCGAAATGCTCACCCCCTAATGCCCGCTGCATGATCCTCAGCTAGCCACCACTGATATGTTGAGTCGCGAGCAACCCATACACTCTCACCACCATCGCTACCATCCAATGATGTACCAGGGCATCCATCACCCCACTCCTCACCATGGACCTAGACATAAAATCCTCTCCCGAACAATATGTCTAGGCAAGGGTAGCCAACTGCCCCTCTCCAACTACCATCATCTCGGTCGGCAGTAGGGTTCCCTGAAAAGGGAGCCCAGTCAGAAAATAGAAATCCTCCTCAATAAAGAATGCCAAGTGCTCCCCATGCATAATAAAACACTGCAACTCGAGACTCCACATCAAGATCAGGAATTGCAGCAAATACTCCTGTGCCCTCAACAGTGGGCACTAAAAAAACTTTAGCAGCCCACAGGCTGCCAAAGCACCATGAACTGCTGGCTCCTCACCCCTCATGGCCTCCCTCAGTCGGGCCAAGCCCCTTTCTCTCCAATGGATCAACATCGTCCCAAATAATCACCTGCATCCACATATACAATACTCGATCAACCATCACAAAAACACCAAAATCTCCCAAAAAAAAAAAAAAAAAGGAGATAAGTTTTCTCACCCTCAGCTTTGGCTCAAAGGCACGGTTGTTTTCTCCACAGGTACTCACACATGTGCACCTATTTATCCCATAGGCATGCATGTATGTGCACCTGTTAATCCCACAAGCACGCATTTAGTGTGCACCTATTCACTACATAGTTGCGCGCTCATGCGCAACTGTCAGCAACACAGTCGTGCACATATGTGTGACTATGTTTCAGATAGGCGCGAACCACATGTGCGCCTATTTTCCCAAATAGATTTCCCCCCCTACACAGATATGCCCATTACATCCATGCATTCATGTGTGGGTCACCATTGATTGCCTATGCATTAGGGGGCCACAACCCTAAAATCCCATTGTACGGCCATCCGTATGGTCCTACCCAAAAATTGACACCTAACTACTGTATAGGAGGATGAGACTGCTAACCTGACTCTCGCACCTCTCGGATCAGCTTCCTCACACTCCTGGAATCTCTGAATCCTCTCTGCAATCTCCTCTCTAACCACTATAGAATAAAGTACAAATGAGGTGGCAATGTGGGCCCTACAGCTATATATAGGCCCTTTTTTCCAAACTTCCCGACTCAATTCTAGGAGCTTCGAGCATCCATTTTTTTTATCCGTCTTCAGCCACAGGATCAACATCCCATCATCTACATCAAGACATTCCCCGGGCCCCATTTTTTATCCTTAGCCCCCTGGGGAGCCATTTATCCATACCCCGTTCAAGTACGCATGCTCATGTTCAAAATTATCAAATAAACGGTTATATGTTTGATTATCTTCAGATATTGTTCACGTAAGGTATTTGGTTGTCATGTGTGCAGGTACTTGGTCACAACACACTAGCGCAACCCCTTCAGGTATATAATCGACACTGGCATGTAATCATTCCCTCTGAATCTCAATTGCATCTCTAGTCACACCCTCTGAAATTTTCCTTTAGGGTCCCTATATCCATCTCTACAGTACTGTCACCTCCACTGCATTTTGGGTACTATCACCTGGTAGCACTCTCCCCCACATGAGTTGTCCCATTCATAGCCCCCCTTGTCGCTTTGATAGTCATGTTGTTTTCAACCTTCAGGGATGGGAGTCCCGATAGTCTTACATCATGTCGCAAATCAACCACATACTCTTTCTCCTCATTTTTGCTAGTCTACCCAACGGACTCCCAGGGAACGTCCTCACGGTTTTATTTTGACTGCATTCCCATAACATCATTTACCATCCATTTCATCCACCACTAGTTTTCCCATCTTCAGATTTCCCTCCATACATTTCCCTACTACAGAAACCCGCCTATGGGGCCCCAACCCCCCATTTTTTTTAACCAACTTGTGCCATCCTCAGGCCAAGCCATATCACACCGGGGCACCCATTTTTGTATCTACATTATTATCCCCACTGATTTCTTAATTATTTTTGTAATTAAGCCATTGTTTCCAGCATCTTACATAGCTTTTTGTCATCACCTTTGGTGACCTTCTTCCTTTTTGGCAATCGCAACCCATGTCTCCCTTGGTTGGGGCATTCCTTATCACCTACTCTTGTTGACATCATCCATAAACTTTGAGTATCCCACAAGCCACCTACCTATACTCTCTGAGTTTGTTCACTTTGTCCCGCCTATGGCACAACTTATCCCATGTCTCGTTGTCCCCCTAACACTTGACCTAGTTGAACGGTTGCAGACACTTATACTTCGCATATATCCCCAACCAAGGGCAGTCTTGAGTCTCCATGCACATTGACTTCGTCCATGTACCTCCTCAGTTCCTAACCTCACCTACTGGATTTCAAGAATCCCTTTTCTTCTTGGAGTTGTGTGTCCCTTTTTGTCAACATCAGCATAGTTTCCAGAAGGGTGACAATATATTGAGTCTCATTACCTTTACAATGAGGAGTCTCAGATGGCACATGGAGAACCATCATTTCTCTCCACTATCATTGACCCCCATAACATTCGACTTCAACACTTTCTCATGTTATGGTGGGTCTTACTTTGTGACAATTGCATTTTTTTTTATATTGGCCGAAGACCTCTGAACTTTGTTGGGCTATCAATGCCCACAGAATCTGTGATACTTCTTACAGGTGTCATTGCCTAGTGTTCAGAGTATTGTTCCTCATCAAAATCATCCTCTGCCTTTATCAAAACCACCCCCGAGGGCGCTGTAGTTTTCTACATCAACACACAATTTCAGTTACTATACAACACCCCTTTTTGAGTTACATGACATGAGCAAGGGGTATGCCTGCCTCATTTGTACACAATTTATTTTCCACACCTTGCGAAAGGTTGGGTCCTACAGGTTCCCTTCTCCCTCCAATGGGTCACTCTTGATAATCTCACTATCTCTCTTTCTTACAACGGTACTCTCAGTAGAAGAAACATTGATGAATTTTGACTATCCGTATGCTCCTAACCTCATCCATCAGGGGGCTTCTATTATCACTGAAATTTCATTCACAAATGGTTACATGAATCCATCATCTTCAAACAACTATTAGTTCACCCATGGACCAAAATTACCAAAAACGCATTTCCAAAAGGTCCAAAAATATACAACCAGTTATAAAATCAGGACGCACTATGACTATACAGGGTGCGCGTGCACATGCGCCATCAAGAAACACAATAAAAGAGAACATGTGCACGATGTGCAACTGTGGATGCTAAAATCCATGCACACCTGATAACGACACATTTATGATGTTGGTCGGCCTCCCACCCACTTATGGTTCAGCTTCCAAGTCGATTTGACATCCAAATCTTGGCTGGATCTAGCTGGGTGGCTGGTCAAAGACCTAAAGGTGCCCTAAAAAACCCCTTTTCACACTAAAATATGGTTGCACAATACCTCAAAGTGGATCTATAAAACAAGGCCATGGGTGCACTACATCTTCAAGGAATTCATTTGCAAGGTTATTGTTGTGGATGGGAAATCCCTCCTACGGACTAGCACTAAGGGTTTTATCATGCATGCAGAAATGACCTAAAGATTCTTTCTTTTTACCATCATCCCATGCCTAGACCCCCATTACTCATATGTAAATACAAGACTCAAGAGATTAAGTTGAAATACCTTATTCTTCATGTTTGGTGTCGATCCCTTTTCGCGCTTGGTCGTTCTTTGATTGCAACACTCCTCCCAATGATGACCTGCATTCACTAAATACAAACAAAGAACTTCACATGCATTTGATCTATGAACTAACGGGTTAGATATTTAATCAATCATACAATCAATATTCCAATAATGACAATCTCATATGGCGGGATGGGAAAATCAATTCTTTTATTAACTTCACAATGATACCTTACAATGATAAAGTCGGCTACTACTCCTCGATCCTGGTCCTGGGCTCTTATTCCATTGTCTTCCAACTACTTTTCTCTCTACTTCTCTTTGCACAAGGATGGCTAAAGTTTGGAACAAAGGGAATGCTCAATTGGGTATAGTTTCTTTACTATGATTCTCCTCCTTTCAAATGGGACCCATACCCCTTTTTTTATAGGTTACAAGGAGCTAGGTATTTGGTCAAATGACCAGTCATGCATGGCCAAAAGGTTTAGTTAACTTACCCAAAGTTGTGTGTTCTATCAACAACTTTCCTTTTTTCATGCTTTTGTAGGTACACACAGTCTGTCTTGGGTCAACTAGCATGTACACGAGTGCAGTAATGGAGCAGGATGCATGGGCCTTTATAAAAGGGGTTTTTAAGAAGATTTGTTCAGCAGTGTTTTGGAAAAGAAGGAATATGAGATGGCCTGATGCCAGATAAGCATGTCTGGTGAAAATTAGGGTTATAACAGATCCCCCCTAGTGTGTGAGGTCAGAAGAGAATTTGATGGTCGAAATACATTAACAATCTTCATCGATGTTCCGAACAAGTGATCCCAAGGACCAGAAATTGGGAGGTGTCGTCTGCAAAATAATAATTGTCTCACCAAGGTGAGCATACCCATGCTCGGGATAAAATAAAATCATGGCTACCAATCAAATACACTGTATATCCATGTCATATAACTATATAAAGTGTAGCCACGAGAAATACATAGCGGATCTACATCTCAAAATAAAAAAGATATACATGTAGAGTATCCATCTTCTAGAAGCTGATAAGGCCTAATGGCTGGAGATGAGGTCTTTAGAGCTCGAGAAACAACTTCAAAATATTCAAAACTTGGGTAGGAGTGTAATATGAGTGTACAACTTCACTACCCAGAGGTCTTTGATGGCTCATTGGTCATGGACTAGAGAATCTTTATTATCAGACTGAAGGCTTCATTGATTTCGAACAAAGACTTGATTGGTCTTTTGGGATGGTCGAGCATGAGGGAAAGAGACAAACTGCAAAGGGGCCGACTCAGGCTTGGTAAAAATGTCCCTTGGACAATAGAACGACAAATGATGAGACTCAGGCAGCATGGAATTAACATAAGTTTACGAGGCAGAAGGCAACGCAAACTCTCCATATGTTTGGAAGAATAACCAAACGGAGGAGGACAAAGCTCAATGTAGCAGGAACAACTTCCTAAGGTCATATTAAATCCTAGGGTTTGATGAACAAATAGACAGATGTGCTTTATCCAAGGGTGACTCTCTGTGTTGCCAATAAAAATAAAATACTTTTCCCTTCCTCTTTTTGGGGTATATTTGATTTTTTTTTTGTCTTTTTCAATAATTTTGGAAAAAGAATAAAAGAATGCTATGTTACAAAGGAGGAATGAGTGTTGCAAACATACAAGTTTGAGGCGCAAAGACAAGACTGATGTTCAAAGATAGGACACTCGGGACAAATCCCTACTAGGGCCAAATGTGTCAAGACGCAGAGGCAAAGTGCTACAGGGCTTGTGTATAAGGCATGCTTCATATGGTTCAATTGAGAGAAACATGGAGCTGTCATTAGGCCAAATACGTGGGTATACAAATGCGATTAATAAGACACACAATGGTAACGTCCTTCGATGTAAGTTTAACGAGCCCAAATAAGGTAAGCTCAACAGTTTTTCATATTTAGAGAGTCTGAAAAAACATAAAAGAAGACTCCATTGGGGTACCTTTTTCAAAGGTAGTCTAGTCGGTTTGAAAAAGGGGTAAATTAGCACCGAAAATACATCTATTCAAAACCATTTTAACAAGTGTGATAAATACAAGATCACTCAGGCATTTTTTCATTTTTAAGGAGTTTGAAAAAAGATTAACTATGGACTCTGTTAGGGATGTTCTTCTGGACCATTTTAATGAGTGTGAAAGAATAAGGTCACTCATCGATCTTTTCAATTTTAGGGAGTCTAAAAAGAGCTTAACTATGGACTCTATGGGGGTTAAAGATCTTTTCGTACATTTAGTCCCTCGGGCCCGAAAAAGGGTTAAAATGATACCTGAGGGTACTCTTCTAGAGAACTGAAGTTCCTTAGAGTATACCTTTGTTCATACAGTTGACCATCCGGACCAAAAAAGGGGTAAACTACTGCTGGATAGACATGACTTCAAATTTCAGTTTAACGAGCATGAAAGGCCATAAGATCCCTCAACAATCTTTTCATGTTTAGAGGGTTTGAAAAGGGATTAAAATAAGACCCATTATATTTTTTGGGAGTCTCGACGGTGAGGTCAAGAGTGAAAAGGAATCATTCAAATGAGGCTCAAACTCGTAATCAGGAAAAACTATGGAGGACTCCCGAGCCTATAGTCGTTAGTGACAACATGGACACCGTCATGCAACCATGATATACCTAGGGAATCCATGTTATGGTAGGCTCTACCACCAAATTACGACACTTCTAAAGCAGTAATGACGGTTTCGTGTCACAACTCAGTGGGATCGATCCTATGGAAAAGTGGAAAAGACAACGAGATGCAGAAAGTGGGGGTGGAATCCTGACTCAAATGCAACGAGCTGGGAAAAAATGAATTTTTACCAAAGGACCGTCCAAATGCCCAAATCTCAAAAGAATTTCCAAATGCCCAAAGGAATACCTCCTTTGATCATCCAAAGAAAACTTAAGAAACATCTTCAATGATTTTTAGTTTAGAAAAAATGACAAAAGGGTCCGAAAATTAACAAAAAAGGGCCAAAAAAATCTACAAATAGAAGCTGGCATCTCATTATCACCATTGTTAATTCAGAAATTGACTAAAAGCCAAAACTTCCCCTTTGTGAAAAGAATTGATTCTGTGAGCTTCGGTGGACGAAACATCCATCTGCTTGGACCAAGTAAGTATAAACTCTCTCCTCTTGCAATTTAAACCTTTATTTATTCTTTTAGTTTCAAGTTTTTGGGGGGTGTCGACCCTCAAAAGGTTGGCCCTAGGTCCATGTGGGTTGTCTTATGACAGGCCATGTGTACACTCAGGCGGAGGAAAAATGGAACGTGTGTACATACGACTATCATCATTACAGCTCGCGTGGACCCTTTATTTAATGGAAAAAAAATTTAAAAAGCAAGGGTTAACCCTCATGAACTTGGTTTTTTGCAGGATGTATGTTCATTGGAGGGAAAGAGAGCATGAGGAGATTAGTGAGTTGGTTGGGGATGAACCCAATGTTGTTGTTTCCTTAATGCAATGTGGGCTTCTAAAATTCTTCCTATGTCCTTTTATGCGAGCACAACCTAGGCTACTGAATTCCTTAGTTGATTATTGGCATCCCAACGCAAAGGCCTTTATGTTAGAGGGGCAGTCACTGGTGCCTACTATAAAGGACATATATTTTTTGACTAGCTTCTCCAGGAGAGGGGAACCAGTCAATTTCCAGACATTTCCTTTGGGGCCTCATAACATATTGGAATTGATAGGACTTTATTGTGAGGCTGGTACAGACCGATCGAGCTCTCAGGTGCCAATAAGAAATATCATCGAAGAAAGATCATCGATTTATCACTGCAGGTGATTGTGTTTATTATTGGGCGGATGACTAGTTCTGCGGCTCTACATTAGGCATCCCATGCACATATGAACTGTGCAGTCTAGTGCTTAATTGCACAGATATTTGATTGGAGCACTACACTGCTGGATTGTATGAAGAGGCAGCCGATAGATTGTCGGTTGTGGATGCAGAGGAACTTCAGGTTTGAGACGATTCTATGCTCTTTCTTCTTTGAAAGAGTTCCTAGTTTCAGTCCTCAAGTGGTGGTATGAGGACATTAGGTCTCTCTTCCTGCGGTTTGTTGATGGGTGGTGTTACTGCCACGACAGGGTGGTGGAAGGACCAATGAGTCCTTTGATGATGACTTCTTTGCTTGGTTGTTGCAACATATCCCAGTCATAGAGGATTACCCTTATGCTGGGATTGATTTCTAGAGAGATCTTGAGATACCTGTACCTCCTAGTGAGGCGCGAGGAGAGATGGGTAAGTTTGCATCGTTTTTTTTTTGTTTTTTTTGTTTGTGAAACATATGTAATTTTTATGTTGTTTTATATATATATATCATTTTTTTATACCAGATTATTTGACAGATATGTGTCTATTATGTGTAGATGTGGGACCAGTGCGACCTGTGGATTACGCGAGGAATATGCATCATCCTCGGCCAAGGGTCGCACCTGCCGCTGCAGGGGGACTAGCAGTAGTAGGAGAGATTCCAGCCGGTGAGGCTAAGAGGGTTTTGATATGAGTCGAGCGAAACTTTACCTCACTCACCCGTATAGTCCCTATGGAAGAGATTGAGGATCTTCCACCATCTATGCAGCCTCATGTAGTGGGGGCACCACGGACGTGGTTTCGACTGTTTCAGCCTTTAGCAAACATTGTTGATCATTACAACAGGGCCCACAGGTCCTGACCATAGTTAGTCTAGACTTTTCACGTGCCGAGAGAACTACTTGTATATATTTTTTGAGGGCATAAGCCCCATGACTCGTTACTGGTCATATTTTTGAGGTGCTTGCGTCCACCTATGTACTCTAATGATTATGATATTATATATGGATTTTTATTTCTTTTTGTGTCTTATGGATCATATTTGCCCTTAAAAATGTATTTTACATGTTTATGTGTATGTCTTTTTATGTGTGTGTGATATTCCAGTCTAAAATTTGATTACCTAGAGTATTTGTAACTTGGTTTAATCTCCTAGGAACATGAAAATATGTAATATAATCAAAGCTTCATTCTAAGAGATGTACCCTAAGGAATCATTGGTGTAAAGTCAGATCATGAACACGGTAGACTCTATTTAACTGAGACACAACCAACTGAGCGTCTAAATAGACCTGGAGACGAGAGATACCAAATGACAGGGTGTCACAAAGAGACTCAATAACTACACTGTACTCGACGAAATTTTTTGTGGTGTCACCTAAGCATATACCTCTAGAAGATAATAACTAGCCTCGAGGTGTAAAAATTACCCAAGCTACAGAGGCAAGCCTCTGAGTGTGTTGGCTAGCACCATCTACGTACACAATGAACACCTCTGATTCACTTGACATCTGCCACATTGACAAAAGATAACATAAAAAATGACATGTCCATAGTACTAAAAGAAACTAGAAAGTAATAGTACAATGACTATACATATGTTACAAAAAGTTACCCAAGGTGACCTACCTATGAGTAATACTTCTTGAGGTAGAGCCCGTTTCTAGGCTCCACCAAAGAATTTCCCTCAAAGTCAACCAGACGATAAGTGCCTTTTTTAGAACCTCTTTTATGATGAAAGGTCTAAACCACATGGGTTTGAATTTTCCTTCCCCCACGGGGTCCTTATCTTGGTCATAGACCAGGACAAGGTCACCTTTAGAGAAAATCCGAGGATGAACGGACCGATCATACTGACACTTGACCTTATGTTTGTGAGCCTCATTGTCCAGGGCTGCATCACGAAGTTTCTTATTGAGCCGCTCAAGGTATAATAATTGTTCTTCAAGTGGAGAAGTGTCTGGTAATAAATGCACTGCCAACTTTAGGGACGAGATCTAAAATTCGATAGGAAAGACTGCTTCTAGCCCATAAATGATTTGAAAAGGTGAGAAACCGATTGTAGTCTTAACATATGTTCGGTAAGCCCATAATGTCGAGTATAAAATCAAATGCCAATTTGACCTGGCTGAGTTGATCGTTCGCTGTAGGATGGTCTTAAGAGATTTATTTACAACTTCCACCTAACCATTTGCTTGGGGATAGTAGGGTGACGAATGTTCTTGCTGCAATCCAATATTTTTTGTTAACTCGGTCATCATCTAGTTCTAAAAGTGACTGCCACCGTTAGTTACAATATCTCTTAGGATGTCGAACCTTGCTATTATCTGGTTGAATAAAAAGAGAGTTGCAGTCTCCCCATCATCTTTAAATGTTGGCATAGCTTTGACCCACTTCGTGAAGTAGTCCATGGATACAATGATATAACAATGACCCCTAGCTGAAGGAGCATTGCATGTAGTGTAATCAATCCCCCACTTGGTGAAGGGACCAACTGTGATGATAGGAAACATGGGAGTAGGATGTGCCCTCATCTTCCAAGAAAATATCTGACATGGGTGGCACTTCTTAACTGATTCAATACAATCTTTGATTAGTGTCGGCTAGAAGTAACCTGCTCGTAAAATCTTTTGGGCTATTTCCAACCCAGACAAATGACTGCCACATGCTCCGATATGGAAATCGTTAAGCACGATAACTGCTTCTTCGTGAGTGAGGAATCGGCGCAGGATGCAGTCTACACCTCTCCGATACAATGTATCGTCGAGTATAAGATAATTCTTAGCCTGATGGCATATACAACGACTCTCATCATGAGAATCAGAGGTGGGGAACTTCAAAGTCTGGAGATAGACAAGCATATCTCTATACCAGGGATCCGAAGATGCGATCAAAAACATATCTCCTCTGATAGGCGACTCTTCAGGCATAACATCACTGAATCAATTGGAAGTTCCGAAATAAGTTTTGCGAAGATCAGTGACTTTTTGGATTTCGCTGAAATGAAATCTAAGTTGAATTCCTGGAGGACGACTATCCATCTACTGATATTTCCACCTATTACTCGTCATGTCCACACGTATTGAAATGGATTCACAATGAAAATGATGGTGGTCTTGCAAAACAGAACATAATGATTGAACCGTTGAATAGCATGGATTGCTGCCAACGCAAGTTTTTTGATATGAGAATGATTGAGTTCCAATCCAACTAGGCCTCGACTCAGGTAATAGATCACATATTCTGAGAACGAATCATCTTCCTGAACTAATACCATGTCAATGGTTGACTCTGCTGCAGCCAGGTATAATAAGCAATATTTTTTATAGTTAGGTGATCGAAGCAGAGGGGCAAATGTGAGGACATGTTTCAACGCTTTGAAAGAGAATTGAGTGGCATCATCCCAATAAAAAGGAACGTCTTTCTTCAGTAAGTGCATAAATCCCTTTGTGATATCGACATAGTTGGCGATGAAACACCTTAAAAAATTCACCTTGCCCTATAGACTCTCAAGTTGAAGGATTGTACGTGGGGGAGACAACTGAATTATTGCCTCAACCTTGAGAGGATTGACCATCATCATTGTTTTTGACACTATGAAACCTAACAACGTCCTAATGTTACGAAAAAGATGCACTTGTTTGAATTCAAGCGAATCCAGAAGTAGTGACATCACTCAAAGATAAGTCTAAGGTGCATGGGATGATCCGTTCTCTTGTGAGATAGAGATGCTAAATCATCTAAATAGGCCTCGACTATATGCTTGAGATCATGGAAAGCAAAAGACATGGCCTGTTGAAAGGTCGCTTCAGCATTTTTGAGACCAAAGGACATCTTACGATACGCAAATGTACCCCATGGACAAATGAATGTTGTTTTGTGCTGGTCTTCAGGTTTGGTTTGTATTTGATTATATCTCGAAAAACCATCCATGAAAGAGAAGGCCTCGTAACCTGCACATTCATCAATTATCTGGTCAACGAATGGTGTGGGGAAATTAACTTTTGGACAGGCCTTGTTCAAATCATGGAAGTTCATACATACATGAATCGTGTCTTGTTTCTTATTGACCGGCACAAGATTTGACACCCATTGGGTCAAATGGATAGGATAGATAAAGTTGTCTTTTAGCAGTTTCTCAACTTCAACCTTAATGACTGCTACTTTCCTGGGATTAACTGAACGAAGCTTCTGCCAAATAGGATTGGCATCTAGATAAGTTGTGATTTCATGTTAGACTATTTTTGGATCGATGCTTGGCATTTCCTTGTAAGACCAGGAAAAAATGTCGCGAACTTCTTTAAATAGATCTGTGTAGATTTGAATCTCTCTGGGGGAACAGTCAGCTTCGACAAACACATTCTCCATGATGCCAAGGGTTCTGGAGATATTAATCGGTATGGTTTCAGTGATAGTTTCCATATTACCCTCGGCATAAACCTCATGTGTAGCTAAGGGATTAATAGGACAAGACCTATCTCCATTCATAGTCAAGGTGAATTCTCCAGCTTCGATTCTTCTTAACTCTTGGAGGAAGTATGATCTGTGATGGAGATCGTCCCAGGGTTTTTCTGGACTAGTCATTGCTTCAATTACTTCTTCGTTGGAGGGAAAGAATAAGTCTAACGAATCGATGTCAGCGAGAGAGCCTTGAGCCCAAATAGGCTCTAGAATTGGATCTAACTCTTGTGCAGGATTTGGATCTGTGTTGATCGAATTTTACTGGACTAAAGAGTACACTACTTCAGCTATGGACAAGGGCATGGACATGCCAGGGTGATTTGTCCCTTCCATCGTGGCTAATGGGGAAGGAAGTATCCACGGATCATTGAAGTAAGTCGTGCAAAACGATGAAACTTGGAAAATCTCAACCTTATGGTGGCCAGATATGAACTTGACATTGCCTTGAGGGGGCGGGTAATCGAAGGTACCCATCAAAGATGGGCACAAACCAACTCCTACGTTGACTATGTCTGGTTTGGGATTATTAATCATCGGTACCACGGATACCCCCAATAAAGGGTCAGGTCTGGAGAAAGACAATTGATCAATGGTCACAATCCAGTCCTCGTGTGGAAACAACAAGACCCGGAAAACTGTAGCAACCACTGCATGCATGGTGTAAGTCCAACTCCTTCCTAACAATATATTTTAGTCAAGGGACGCATCGACTACTTCTACCTCAACCCACACGGTCTTCCCTCCTAAATTCACAGGGAAAGAGGGAATGATACCATGTGGTCAGAACTAACAACCATCAAAAGCAGTGAGAAGAGTAGGTGACGGAGAAAAAAAGGGATGGCCAATGGCCTTCCAACATGCCAATGACATAATTCATGTCAAGGCACCCTCATCAACCACCGTATGAAAAATATTCCAAGTAAAAGTTTTCGTGGGGTGAGCCACGACTATATGAAATGCTATGTGGTAAGGAAGACAAGGTTTTAAGTCGGTTGTATCTAGCATGATTGTACCTATATTACAAGTCTCGGTATATCCTAAAGTGGCTAACAAAGCTTTCCTCTCGGAAGGGCAGCTTTGGAGGACCTCCAAAGCAGACATCGCATAAGGGGTTTGAGACAAATCCTCCACCACAAAATAGTTCTGGGTGGCCCTTGCGTTTGGGTTGTGAGAAGATTTCTTGAACGCGCCTTTTGGGATGTGTGTCATTTTTTTCCCAAAGTCTTCTTGATATAGAGAGGAAGAGATGGGAGTTTGGCTTCTTTTCCCTTCTCAAAAGTGCTTGGTTTATTGTATTCATGTGCTCTAGTCGATATAAAATCATCACCCTTCATCATATACAAATTCATGGATGCATAATTGTTCGAATACAGAGAGGGTCCTTAACTACCCCCTTCCATGCTTGTAGAGGCTTGAGTTAGGTTTTTCCCATGTTGAAATGGATTGATTAACATGGCAGGTTGTTGCTGTGTCACAAAATTTTGGGCCTCTGCAAGCCAAGGACATTGGTAGGTTGGGTGGTGTTTCGTGCATAGGTTTCATGGATACCTCACCTTTCATTTCTCAGTGTTTCCCCCACCAACATTATTAGTGGGTTTCTTATCCCCCTTACCCTTCTTTCATTGTTTTTTCTTTCCTTTAGGCTACTGGGTGGCCATTGGATTTGTCGATTTCACTATGTGTACATCCGACGTTTGGGTAGGGGGAGCAACCAAAACAGTAGTTTGGCTGGCCGCTGTGTGTTGTATAGACAATTTCTGCAATTACTTCATCAGTTGCTCAGTGGGCTTTGTTTGTGCTAAACCAACAATACCATTGGCATGTGGTCCAACTCCCTGTCTAGTTTTATCAAGTATTTAGCATGGTGCATCTGGCAAGATCTCATATATTAAACCAGACTGAGAGTAGATTAGCTCAAGTTGTTGAGCTCTCATGATGGCATCTTCTTCGCAAAACACTCCCAGCGTCATGATGTCTTTGGATAACTATGGGACCAAAGACTTAAGGAACCACTCGAGTAGGAATGCTGGTGGGACTGGCACCTTAATTAAACTCTTCCGACATCTCTATTCTTGGATGTGATCGGATATATGGTCCACTTTTGTCTGTGTGAAATTGGCCAACAATTCTGTGCCAGTGTCGTATCTCACAGGGGATTGGAAATGGTTTAGGAAAGCCATTGCCAATTCACTGAAGGAAGAGTATCTTGAGCGATCAAGCTCAATGTACCATTTCGCGGCACTCCCAATGAGAGTGTGTTGAAACAATCTCAACTACACAGAGTCGCATTTCAACGAGTTAGACGAGCACCAAAGATGGAAGGTGATCACATGATCTCCTGGATCTTTGTTAGGCTTGGCTTCAAACTTTGGTATGTCCTAAGGAAACTTGATCGGCATAGTGGGCCAACATCGATCATGACAGATAGGGTCATTCAACAACCTTGTCAAGTCTAGCAAATGCAAGGTTTCCAGGAAAGATAGTTTGGGTTGTTGGTGATAACTATGGAAAAAGGGACCTAGAGTTTGACTGTCACAAGGTTTCTAGGAAAAGTTCGATTGTTGGCTTGGGTTTTGGTAAAAACCATGGCCATGACCAGCGTACAGGTTCTGCATGTGAGGAGACATCATCGACTGATTCCCAAAATAGGACATAGATGGTTGGGTGTGCATTACATTCGGAGGAATTTGGGAAGGGTTGCCCCATGTCGATCCCATGGGCATATGCATAGTACCTTATCTGGGATTCCATTGGTTGTGAAACGAAATTCCCCAGATTGGCATTCCTGACAAGGGAACTGATCCCTGCCAAGAATTCCAAGGTCCTGATGTTTAAGAAGTTCTTGGGTTTCCCCCCTATGTAGAAATAGTACCTTGCATAGGAATAGGTGGTCCGTAACTGGGGTTTTTTCCAGTCAGGAAAGTAGTTGATGAGAAAGCGTTCTTACCAAATGAACCAAACAAAGAAAATGGTGTCGAACCTACCAACATATTATGAGCAGGTGGTCCTTGACTCCCTGCTTCAAATAAACTATGGTGTGAGGGTGGCCTGGCGGATGGCTGGTGGGTGCCACCAAGCGAAAGGGACGAAGGAGGTATATGACCTCCCCCTTAAGGAAAAGCATTAAAAATAGATGAAGTGCCCCCCATGTGGCCTTGCAGAGGAGTTTTAGAGCTCCCTACCCCTAGACCTAAAGTCTATGAAGTGGAGTAGAAAAGTACAGGACTTGTACCTGACCTAGGCATCCCGTATGAGAATGGAGGGCATGTCGCACTCGGTGTGAAAGGGGCTGTGGCTGCCACCATAGATGGGATTGGACCATTGTTCGAGGTAGAGGTGATCGAGACCATGGTGGCTTAGACCTGTGACAGTGGGTTAGGAGGTGGAAAATCCCCTGTGGTGACAACCGTAGTGGGAATTGAAGAATTCCCAGAAGAAGTGACAACATTTGTTTCCATTGCTACGTGTGACATTGTCTGGCACTCGTAAGGGTGAATCGGTACGATGATGGGTGATGAAAGATTAGTGGTTGGAGTTTTGGATGGACCAAGAGCTCTCACTCCAAAGTCTAAAATAGTCATTTCCTCCGGATGTTGTTTGGGTACAATTTCTTGTGACCCAATCGCTTCAAAATACCCTTGTTGGTCTAGATTTTGCCTTAGTGGCGACAGAGGTGGCTCCAGTGTAACTGATGATATGCCCAGAAGCCTTCATGACCGACGGAGCTCGTGATCCTCCACTAAGTGAGAAGATCAAAGACACACTAGGGCTTTCTATTTGTTCAAAAAACAACACATACTAAAAAGGTCCCTCCAAGATAAAACAAGCAAACACTAAACTAGTTGAAAGAACAGTTACAACAACCAACACTAGAGAAACTTGTCGGTTCAAGTGAAACTCGAACACAGAAGCACCCTCCAGGTATACTCTGCAAAGAGTGGCCCTATGTCTATCCTAGGTACCGCGATATACCCTCGCAGTCACTTGTGTATGTCTCTAAAAAGATAGTCAACTAGGTTGCCAGCGCGTGAACAGTCACCAGGCGGGTATAGTCGAAAGTTGGGAAGACCACAATGAGAAAGGTATCGAGCCTAAAGGCTGTCAAGGGTATCGAAGGAAAGTGGTCTAGAAGACAACTAAGGACCTCGAATGGATTCGATACCCACGAAGCTCCGTGGAAAATTCAATCGACGAAATCCCAAGACAAGCCCTCTATATGTGTTCTCCACTACGATTGGTCCATCTTTAGAGGGGTTATCTTCACTACCTTTCCACATGAAACCTCGTGTTTAGCCCCTATGTTAGAGGGGGGTCTCGGATAAATTTCACGATACTGGACTTGGACACTCCCTAACTCAGAATCCAATGTTTGATTTAATGGCCTTGAAGAGTTTCCTCTCCAACCTAATTCAAGGCCCTAACCCTAAACTAGTTGGTTGACCCTACAAACATAAAAATTCTAATGAATTTTAGATTTAGCGTTAATTTTTATGGCTTGTCTTAAGTCAAAGGTTATGAAAGTGAAACTAGTGATGTTTGAAAGACGAAAGAAAATAAACAGAAAGATGGAAACAAAATAACTTCACTTGACTCAAATCTTAAACAACTTTTCAAACTAAACATTTTCTAAGATCTTTGAACAACAAAATCAAAGAAGTATTTCACTCAACTACGAGCTACTTATGATCTAACTAAACCATCAAGAACTTATGAAAGAAAAAACTTTTCCTTGGTTACTAATGCAAAACAACACTATTTAACCAAATAAAGAAATAAAATATTTTCTTTTATTTGAATGCTCACAAAGAAAAAGGAAAAATATCAACAAGTAAAAACCAAGAAAACTTCTGGCCTAAGTGCAGATCGCAAAGAGTCACTTTAAAAATCACACACAAGCAAATTAAAAATGGACTCTCACACTTGTCTAAAAACCTTATAAAAAGAAAATTTTGAGGAAAACTTCTAAATGAAAAAGATAGCTATTGTTGTGATCAAACCTAAGTTACCGACCGCTATGACAGAGACCCAAAAACTTGAGAGGTATAACTCTTGTCAAAGAGAAGGATGACTGCCTCACCTTCAACAAAAATTTTCTCCACAAGCACATTGTTGACAGTTCAACAACAAGTGTGTGCACGTGAGCTATGTAAAGTCAGAGCATGTGTACATGCGTGCTGGCCTTATACAGGCCATGTGTATCTCTTAAAATCTGAGACAAATGAAAGGCCAAGCAATCTATCCCAGGTAGAGACTACTAGTACTGAGAACCAGGATCTCTTGAAGACTCAGACACTTACTTTAACCTAAAAAAGAAAAAAATTCAAGGAAAACTTCATAGAACAAACCAATCTAAGGTGAAACCTAAGATATAGACTGAAAACAACAAAGACTAGAAAGAGTTCTAGAAAATCCCTGAGAAGGACTATTTCTGATAGGGGAGAGGATGACTACCTCTCTAAAAGAAATTTTCTAGAATCATACACGCGACTGACACTTCCTCAGCTAGCGTGTACATGTAGACTGTGAGAAGGTAGGGTGCAAGTACACGCGTGCAGACCTTATACAGGATGCGTGTACCTCTATGGGTCTCGGAAAAGAAAAAAAATGCAGTCAAGCAAATAAACAAAGATAATTGGTATGGAAGACCAGAATATTTGTTATCTTAGACTTTTGCAGAAACTTTAAAAACAAGGAATGAAACTAGTTTTTAAAAATACCCAAAAAATATTCCCCAAAACCCTAGAGATCCCCAGTATGGTCGCCAATTTTGTTCTGGGTGGGAAATCCCTCCTATAGACTAGCACTAAGGGTTTTATCATGCATGCATAAATGACCTAAAGTTTCTTACTTTTTACCATCATCCCATGCTGAGACCCCCATTACTCATATGTAAATACAAGGCTCAAGAGATTAAGTTGACGTACCTTATTCTTCATGTTTGATGTCATTCTTTGACTACAACTCTCCTCCCAATGCTGACCTGCATTCACTAAATACAAACAAAGAACTCCACATGCATTTGATATATGAACTAACGGGTTAGATATTAATCAATCATACAATCAATATTCCAATAATGACAATCTCATATGGCGGAACGGGAAAATAAATTCTTTTATTAACTTCACAATGATACCTTACAATGATAAAGTCGGCTACTGCTCCTCGATCTTGGTCTTGGGATCTTCTTCCACTGTCTTCCAACTTCTTTGCTCTATACTTCTCTTTGCACAAGGATGGCTAAAGGTTGGGACAAAGGGAATGCTCAATCGAGTATATTTTCTTTACTATGATTCTCCTCCTTTCAAATGGGACCTCTACCCCTTCTTTTATAGGTTAAAAGGAGCTAGGTATTTGGTCGAATGATCGACCATGCATGGCCGAAAGGTTTAGTTAACTTACCCAAAGCTGTGTGTTATGTCAGCAACTTTCCTTTTTTTGTGCTTTTGTAGGTACACGCAGTCTGTCTTGGGTTAGCTAGCATGTACACGAGTGTAGTAATGGATAAGGGTGTGTGGGCCTTTATAAAAGGGGTTTTTAAGAAGTGTTTTTCAACAATGTTTTGGCAAAGAAGGAATCTGAGATGGCCTCATACCAAGTAAGCATGTCTGGTGCAAATTAGGGTTATAACAATTATGTTAATGCTATTCTCTTGGGGAAACCTCTTTTCTCATCAAGAGAATACTAACACCATTCCATTTGGGAAATCCACATCACCTTTTGAGTGGGTTAGCTTTGGATTCTTTCACCATTTCTTTCAAGTTTTTAAGTTGTAAGAAGAGCTCAATCTTGGGGGTCCAAGAGCCCTCCCTTGGAAGAAGAAGGGACCCAAAGTCCCCTTTCTCTTTGGTTTTTTATTTTCAATAATACAATCCTTTCCATTGGTGACATGAGTCTTGTTTGTTTCTTGTTCTTATGTCCTTATGCACAATAGTTTAATTGTTTTTTCCTTTCCTAGTTTAATTCTTAGCTTAGTCTTTTATGTTTATTCTTCTAACTCTTTCCTTTACTGTTGTCTTTCTTAGCTAACCCAACTAAGCTTGTAAGCACCTTTTTTTTTCTCATTTAGGTGACAAAAGAGGTGCAACAGCTATGAAAGTGGTTCAAGCAGCAAACAGACTGAAAGCAAAGAGCCAGTAAAGATGATCAAATTCCAAGTCAGCAAACAATCAGACCATGTGAGTACTCTGTCACCAAAAGACAATAAAGATAAGATGATCCTTGATAAAAAAAAAGGATATCAGAATATGGAGCAACAAATACCAAGAAGAATGTCATCCTTTAGGTACCAAAATTTCTTCCATGGTTAATGTTTTTACTTCTCTAATTGTGGTCATAAGATTACAAATTGTCAAATTAAGTTTAGAGACATGCAACTGAAGAGATAAAGAAATGAACAATCTTTGCAACATAGAAATAAACAACCAATGAGTAGACAAAGTTGCACCAATCACTTTGACCTATTGAACAATGAGCTTGAATGTTACAACTATCATAACTTTGGCCACAAAGCTACAAACTGCCATCTGAATAATTACAAAGCAGATCCAAGGATAAAATCCTTAGCCAAAAGTACAAACACATGGAAAAATAAAGATAGTGAAAATTGTGGTCTAGTACTTTCAGCTAAAAAAAAATAAGACCCCTGGTATATAGACAATGGATGTTCCAAGCACATGACTGGAGACAAGGATAAGTTTCTATCTATAAGGAAAGGAAAAATAGGAAATGTGACCTTTGGAAATGATGAACCAGGTAAAATCAAGGGTAAAGGGATGGTGAGTTTAAGTAATGGCAAAGAAAAATCCCAGGATGTCCTTCTTGTAGATGGGCCAGAATATAATTTGCTCAGTGTAAGTCAAATGTGTGATAGAGGATGTGAAGTGGTGTTCACTTCCAAAGATTGTAAGATAAAGTCAGTAAACTCAGGACAAGTGGTGGCTAAAGGCATAAGAACATATAATGATGTATATGTGATGAAAGAAGATAGAGAAGAGTGCCATCTAAGAAAACACGGTGAGAGATGCTTATGGCATAGGAGACTTGGACATCTAAACTTTGACCACTTAATCAAGCTAAAAAATCTTGAGGCAGTAAAAGATATTCCAAGAATATCAAAGCCATAAGATTCTGTTTGTAAACCATGCCAAGTAGGAAAGATAACCAGGACACAATTTAAATCCAATAACTCTACTTCAACAAAGAAACCACTCGAATTAGTTCATATGGATTTATGTGGACCATAAAGACAAGAAGGCACAGGGAAGGAAAACTACTTCATGTGGATCATTGATGATTACTCCAGACTCACTTGGGTTGCTTTTCTCAAAGAAAAAGCTGAAGCATTTGAGAAATTTAAAAACTTTAAGGCTTTAACTGAGAATCAAACAAGAAAATATATTAAAGGTTGTAATATCAGACAAAGGAGGAGAATTTATGTAAAGTGATTTCAATGAATTATGTGATAAACATGGGCTCAAAAGAGAATACACAATCCTAGGAAATCCACAACAAAATGGAGTAGTTGAGAGGAAAAACATAACATTTTAGCAAATGGCCATATCAATGATGAATGAGAAGAACATTAGTCAAACCTACTGGGTAGAAGCAATACACACAACAATCCACATTCTTAACAAAGATCACCTTATACCACATAGTGACAAGACACCTTATGAATTGTGGCATGGAAGACCTACTACAATAAAACACTTCAAAGTCTTTGGGAGTAAGTGCTACATAAAGAATAATAATGAAAACCTTGGCAAGTATGATGACAGGGTTGATGAAGGCATCTTCTAAGGGTATGATACAAATAGTAAATGATACATATGCTATAATAAGAGGCTTCATAAATTGGTTGATTTTATTGACATAAAAGTTGATGAAGGAGTCTCGGTAAGAGAGGTGAGCAATATTGAATCAACAACAAAGGATATAGTTAAAGTTGAATATGAATAGGTCCAAGAATTATAAAAATAAAACTCTGAGTCAGATGAATATACAAACACTCAGGAAGACTCAAATCAACAGACAACATCAAATCTTTCCTCCATAATTACTCAAAAGAATAATCCTGCAAGTCAAATAATTGGTGAGAAAGAAAAAGGTGTACAAACCAGGAGAAAGACACCGAGAAATCACATATAGCCTTCATATCCATGGTGGAACCCAAGAACTTCAATGAAGCCATTGAAGATGTGAATTGGTTAAAATCAATGAACGAGGAACTAGATCAGATTGAGAAGAAAAATACTAGGGAGCTTGTTCCTAGACCGACAGATAAGAATGTAAATGTCTCCAAATGGGTGTTTAAGAATAACATGAATGAAGAAGGACAAATTGTCAGGAATAAAGCCAGATTGGTCTGTAAAGGGTATGCTCAAATAGAAATACTAGACTTTGATGAAACATTTGCACCCGTAGAAAGATTAGAAGCTATTAGAATGTTTATTTCCTATGCTTTTCATAAGAAGTTTAAAGTCTATCAAATGGATGTCAAGTCATATTTTCTAAATGGATATCTAAAAGAAGAAGTCTATATGGAACAACCAGAAGGTTTCCAACTGTCAGATAACCTTGAATTTGTCTGCAAGCTGAAGAAATCCTTATATGGGTTGAAACAAGCTCCTCGTTCATGATACTACAGACTAGATAAGTATCTTCAAGACAAAGGGTTCAAGAGAGGAACAATTGAAAACAATCTATATATCAAAACAAAGGGTAATGATTTTCTCATTGTTTTGGTTTGTGTAGATGACATCATCTTTGGAAGTAATAATGCTTCACTGGTAAAATGGTTTGCTTCTACCAGGCAGTCTGAATTTGAAATGTCTATGATAGGGGAACTGTCATTTTTCCTTGGTCTTCAAATTAATCAGAGGTCTGAAGGATTATTTCTTTCTCAGGAGAAATATCTAAGAGAAATGTTGAAAAGGTTTCAAATGGAAGATTCCACACCTATGAGCACACCTATGGTCATTGGATGAAAATTAAGAAAGGATGATGACTCACCTCATGTTGATCATAGTTCATATAGGTCTATGATAGGCAACCTATTGTACATCACAACATCTCATCCAAACATAATGCATGTTGTTGGAATGGTAGGAAGGTATTTGGCTACACCTAAACAGATTCATTTGTTAGCTGTCAAAAGAATATTCAGATACTTTAAAGGAACAATGGACTATGGCCTATGGTATCCTAGGAATTAGAATTTTCAATTATCAATCTATTTATATGTTGATTGGGCTAACTGCATGGATGAAAGGAAAATCACGAGTGGAAGTGCATTATTCTTAGGAGATGCCCTTGTATCATGGTTGAGCAAGAAGCAAGGTGTTATAGGTATGAACTAACTGAGAGGGGGGGGGGGTGAATCAGTTAGTGTAGATTATTAACCATTTCTCTCATTTTTAACTTTGAATCATTAATCTTAGTGGCAGTGAGTCTTTACTGTGAAATCCAAAGTTATAAACATAAAGCAGATAACATAAAGAACAACAATCACACACAGCATTCATTCACAAGTATGAGACACAGATTTTTCAAGAGGAAACCCAACCAGGGAAAAAAACTCGTCTTCTTAAGATGTTCAGCAAGCTCCAACTTCATTACATCTCATCTTTTATGAGCACCAACTCATAGAGGCTACAACCTCTGATTGCTAGCACCAACTGGCTGAGAGCACCAACTCCCACAGAATCCCAGCACCCACTGGGTGGAAGCACCGACTTCCTTTTACTTCAGCACCAATTGAGTGAAGGCACCAACCTTCAGATTCCACAAGCACCCACTTGCAGAGAAAGAGACATACGTCTCCCTAGCACCACCCTACCACCCTAATTTGCCAAAATAAATATTTCTCAAATCAACTTGTTCATTCTGATATAGCTTGCTTACCCTTTCTGCTGATCTACTCTGCATTCTTCACTGTTTCTGATCTGATGCTCTGCCTCGCTCTCCTCTGCAGCCCATTCTCAGCTTCTTCTGCTGTCACACAGGTTCTCCTCCTTCTTTTCTCACATCCAGAGMACTCTCTCCCTCTCGCTTCAATAACAACCATTCATCTCTGTTCCAGCACATTATATAGATTCACCACATGCAGAGGTTTTCCTTGCGTCTCTCAACTCCAACTGCAGTTTCCCTTTCTTTCATCCTTTCTTCTGCTTTTCGCGTGCCATCATTCTCCCTGATTTTCTGAATTGGCTCTTTACATGCCTCCTGTACGCATGCCACCTCATGCAGCGCTGTGTTCCTCCTTTCTTAACTGCCAGTCTAATTTTAGACTGAAAGTCCTTCCGCTTTTCTCAATTCCAACTGCAGTTTCCCTTTATTTCATCCTTTCTTCTGCTTTTTACATGCCAGCATTCTCCCTGATTTTCTGAACTGGCTCTTTGCATGCCTCCTCTACGCATGCCACATCATGCAACGCTGTGTTCCAGCATCTGCGTTTCAGCATCTGTGATCCAACATTTTTGTTTCAACATCTACGTTTCAGCATCTGTGTTCCAGCATTTGTGTTTTAGCACTTTAGCTTCTATGTTCTAGTATCTCTTGTGCATGTTGTCAACCTTGACTGCTCCATAACCAACCGATTGCCATTAATGACAATCCTTGACCCCGTCTTCGTCATCTCCTGTGTTGCAGCATTTGTGTCTGTGTTTCAGCATCTGTGTGCCAGCATCTGCGATTGTGTTTCAGCTTCTATGTTCCAGCATCTCTTGTGTGTGTTGACATCCTTGACTGCTCCATAACCGATTGCCATCAATGACAATCCTTGACCTTCTTCGTCATCTCCTGTGTTGCAGCATTTGTGTCTGTGTTTCAGCATCTGTGTGCCAGCATCTACGATTGTGTTTTAGCTTCTATGTTCCAGCATATCTTGTGCATGCTCCATAACCAACCAATTGCCATCACTGACAACCTTGACAGTTTGGATCTTCTGTGTTTCAGCATCTGTGTTTCAGCGTCTGTGTTTCAGCTTCTGTGTTCCAGCATCTTTCAGTGTCTTTGTTTCATCTTCTGTGTTCCAGCACTTGTGCGTGTTCCATAAACAAACGATTGCCATCAATGACAACCTTGACCATATGCGTCATCTCTGCTTATAGCTATATTTCCAACAATCTCCCCCTTTGGCATTGATGGAAATATGTCTTTCATTGCTCCCCCTTTGACATCAAGGGAAAAGGGTTAAGTGGTTCTCCTCAAGCTCCCCCTGACTTTGTGCACTTCAACGGTAATACCTGGTAAAGGTATCAGCTTTTGATCTCTATGTATTTTTGCTTGCTACCATTTTACCATGTTCAGTAACCAGGCTTCATGTGAAAAGATCCTTTGGACCTGTGCTCCTCTAATCAATTATCTATGCTCTGCCTTTATGCTCAAAAGAAACTCTTTGCATCTGCAATCTTCTTCGTTCTGTTGTACATCTTCAGTTTTGTGCATGTCAAAGATGTTTAGAGCTATGCTCCCCCTATCAAGATAACCCCAAGAACCTGGTCATGAGGAACCAATCCTGAATTATCTCAAAAAAATTTGTTCTCTCTCTATGTTAGCTAAGAGGATGATGCACATTTTTGTCTTTCTACTTGCAACAACCTGTACAGACATCTAATTTTGCTCAAGCCTGATTCAATATATTCGATATATTCAATACTGGTATAAAGACCAAAATGTCTCTTCAGGCGATCTGTTACGCACATGCTCCCCCTGGCAAAGTGCAGAGGTTAGTTAGAGAAGGGTAGGACACCCATCTTCTGTCTGAGGTATTCAAACTGTGCCTTGGGTAATGGTTTGGTAAATAGATCAGCAATCTGCTCTGTGGAGGGGATGTACTGCAACTGTACCACTTTGTTGGCAACCTGATCTTTTAAGAAATGATACTTCAGAGGTATATGCTTCATCTTGGAATGAAGAACTGGATTCTTGGAAACACTAATAGTACTCGTATTATCACAGTGAAGAGGAATGGG
>ML779865.1:2818196-2854012 GCA_009831015.1 Picea engelmannii | reverse complement strand
ATCTTAGTGGCAGTGAGTCTTTACTGTGAAATCCAGAGTTATAAACATAAAGCAGATAACATAAAGAACAACAATCACACACATCATTCATTCACAAGTATGAGACACAGATTTTTCAAGAGGAAACCCAACCAGGGAAAAAATCTCGTCTTCTTAAGATGTTCAGCAAGATCCAACTTCATTACATCTCATCTTTTATGAGCACCAACTCATAGAGGCTACAACCTTTGATTGCCAGCACCAACTAGCAGAGAGCACCAACTCCCACAGAATCCCAGCACCCACTGGGTGGAAGCGCCGACTTCCTTTTACTTCAGCACCAACTGAGTGAAGGCACCAACCTTCAGATTCTATAAGCACCCACTTGCAAAGAAAGAGACATACGTCTCCCTAGCACCACCCTACCACCCTAATTTGCCAAAATAAATATTGCTCAAATCAACTTGTTCATTCTGATATAGCTTGCTTACCCTTTCTGTTGATCTACTCTGCATTCTTCATTGTTTCTGATCTGTTGCTCTGCCTCGCTCTCCTCTGCATCCCATTCTTAGCTTCTTCTGCTGTCACACAGGTTCTCCTCCTTCTTTTCTCACATCCAGAGCACTCTCTCCCTCTCGCTTCAACAACAACCATTCATCTCTGTTCCAGCGCATTATATAGATTCACCACATGCAGAGGTTTTCCTTGTGTCTCTCAACTCCAACTGCAGTTTCCCTTTCTTTCATCCTTTCTTCTGCTTTTCGCGTGCCAACATTCTCCCTGATTTTCTGAACTAGCTCTTTGCATGCCTCCTCTATGCATGCCACCTCATGCAGTGCTGTGTTCCTCCTTTCTTAACTGCCAGTCTAATTTTAGACTGAAAGTCCTTCCGCTTTTCTCAATTCCAACTGCAATTTCCCTTTCTTTCATCCTTTCTTCTGCTTTTCGCGTGCCAGCATTCTCCCTGATTTTCTGAACTGGCTCTTTGCATGCCTCCTCTATGCATGCCACATCATGCAACGCTGTGTTCCAGCATCTGCGTTTCAGCATCTGTGATCCAGCATTTGTGTTTCAACATCTACGTTTCAGCATCTGTGTTCCAGCATTTGTGTTTCAGCACTTTAGCTTCTATGTTCCAGTATCTCTTGTGCGTGTTGTCAACCTTGACTGCTCTATAACCATTGACTGCTCCATAACCAACCGATTTCCATTAATGACAATCCTTGACCCCGTCTTCGTCATCTCCTGTGTTGCAGCATTTGTGTCTGTGTTTCAGCATCTGTGTGCCAGCATCTGCGATTGTGTTTCAACTTCTATGTTCCAGCATCTCTTGTGCGTGTTGACATCCTTGACTGCTCCATAACCGATTGCCATCAATGACAATCCTTGACCGTCTTCGTCATCTCCTGTGTTGTAGCATTTGTGTCTGTGTTTCAGCATCTGTGTGCCAGCATCTGTGATTGTGTTTCAGCTTCTATGTTCCAGCATCTCTTATGCATGCTCCATAACCAACCAATTTCCATCACTGACAACCTTGACAGTCTGCGTCTTCTGTGTTTCAGCATCTATGTTTCAGTGTCTATGTTTCAGCTTCTGTGTTCCAGCATCTTTCAGCGTCTGTGTTTCAGCTTCTGTGTTCCATCACTTGTGCGTGTTCCATAAACAAACGATTGCCATCAATGACAACCTTGACCATCTGCGTCATCTCTGCTTATAGCTATATTTCCAACACAAGGTTCCATTTCCCTATCAACTATAGAAGTTGAATACATTGCAGCTGCCACATGTTGTAACCAAGTATTGTATATGATTCAAACACTTGCAGACTTGGAGGTAAATTATACTACATCGATCCCAATTCATTGTGATAATACCAGTGCAATCAGTGTGTCAAAGAACCCTGTATTTCACTCCAATACCAAGCATATAACCATCAAGTATCACTTCTTGGGGGAACAGGTGAACAACACTGTTGTTTCTTTGCATTATATTCCATCCAAAGATCAGATTGCTGATATATTCACTAAACTACTTGCAAAATATCAGTTTGAGTATCTGCACCAGAAGTTGGGTGTGACCCCATTATCAACCTAAGAGATTCCATCCTATCAGGGGGAGTATGTGTTGGTTGAATATTTGATACCTCTGCAAAGTACTGCAACAGCTCAGGAGGATTATGTTTTTATTTGACATTGATGTCAAAGGGGGAGAAAAGGAGTGGTTTGGATGCTTGGAGGTCCAAGAAGAATAGCGCAGCCTTTTAGGTTTTCCATAAATGCTAAAGGGGGGTATTGTTGACATGATTTATAGAAAAGCATGTTCTTTTCATTGATGGAAAGAACAACAATGTCGATGGAAAATTTGAAAAGGAATCAATCTCAAGAGTAATAGCACAAAGTTGCACGTAGAGTTCAAGTGCGTGCTAGGGTCGAGGTTAACGTCATTGCCAAACCTTAGGAGGAGGAGCGACAATGGTCCTGGATCGAACACTGTGAAGAATCTGGACCATTAGATCAGATTCCAAACAGGAGGAATGAGTGCACAAGAGAGGAACATATCCCATCCATTGGATTTGAGCACGAAGGACCAGCAACTGTTAGATTCAATGGATTTGCGAGGAGGTTATCATTTAGGGAATCTCACTTCGAAAGAATTGGCAACTTGAAAGTTGAATTACCCGAAGCCTGAAATCATAAATGAATGTGGACCATCAGATCTGGAGAAAATGCAATGAATGTCGGATTGAATTAGTGGAAGGACAGGATAAGCAAGGGCTGAGATTTGAGATCACAATCACCTGAATATCCGTTGTCTGTCGGATCAAATTAATTGAAGGGTAATTTAAATATGGATAAAGAGTTGAGAATTTGATTATCTGAATACTCGTCAGTCGTTGGATCAAACATGAATTTTTGTCAGCCATTGGATCATTCTAAGTGGAACTACATGATAATATAGAAGAGTTGCATTGCATATAGATCAGGTCATTGATCTAATATTCTGATCCAACAAACATCATTCATTTCGGGTATAAATATATGAGGAGGTTAAGCTCCGGAGAAATCACTTCGAGAGTTTAAGTTTGAGATTTGAAATCCCCAAATTTCAAAGACCCGGAGAGCTGAAATCAATTCTCAACCGTCTAATCATCCAAAGAAGATCATAGCCATCAGAACATCCGAAGAATACCTCAAGCATCATATCGTCCGAAGAGAATATGGGCTGTCTGATCCAGAGCGTCATTTTGAGATTTGAAATCTCTAAAGTTCGGAGACCTGTAGAGCCAAAATGAATACTCAACTGTAGGATCATCCGAAGTAACCTTAAGCCATCAGATCACTCTAAAGTGGAAGGATAGGATAAGCTAAAGGGTGCACTAATCTCAGCAGTTGAGAATCGGGGACTTATATCTATGGTCGACGGGGCATATTGGACCCCCCCCTCCCCCTGAGATTTCTACCTTTAACCGTGGGGGGGTGGGTTCGATTTAGTGTTATTTTGTATGTGGGACCCTCATACATGTCACCCTCCTGTTAAATCACACCCCCCTCACTCATTTCCACTTACCACCTCATACCCCCTCTAAGTAAACCACCAAACCATTCATACATAATACCTCCACGTTCCGACGTCACACTCCACTACCCACTACACGTCACACGCCACTATCACGCTCTACCTTCACACTCCCCTACACCTCTACACATCTCACCCACATCAGTAGACCACCTCAACAAGGACATGAGTTGTTCGATCTAAAATATCACTTTGTTTGTATTCTCAATCGTTGATCATAGGATAGTGGAAAGATAGTGTAAGTTTGAAAAGTTGAAATCCCAAAGTTTCGAAGAGCGAAGTTCTGAAAGCTGTCCATATCAATGTTTGATTAAGTCCTAGCCATTAGATTGAACAATGAAAGGATGAGTGTAAATATCAAATCTGAACCATTTGTTCAGGAGCACTGTCAAGATCGTGAGATCGACGATCCCATTTGCATTGTGGGGCCAGAACATGCTCGGGTCTTAATTTTTCATGAGCAGGCCACAATCAAAACCACAGTTTTGGAGAAAGGACATGTGGAGGCTTGTAGTAAATTACGGGCCGAAAATCGGGTTTCCCTCAAACCACCTATGGACGTGCTCACAATCGTGTGGTTAGGTGAAGTTCATAGCCCAAGTTCATATCGATAAATGGAGCTATCACTTACTAGACCGAGATCGAGAAGTGCCTTTATGAATAGGCATTTGGTCACCGCCAATGGTCACATGAAGGAAGGGGATTAGAAGCCAAAGATGTCAAAGATGACTGACTGTAACTGACAGAGAATATGAAGATTTTAAACTACTAGAGAAGCCAAGGAATCTCGGGATAATTCCCACTGATGATGAACACATTCAACATAACCACCAAAGAAGACGAATAGTTTCCATGATGATCATGCAAAGGACTCAACGTGTGAAAGAGATGCAGAACAGAGAAGAGGAAATTGAATCTCTCGTTAGCTATGTAGTGGTTAGGATGAGACACATTGAAGAACCTAAAGGGTAGAACAGTGAGGCAATGAAAAGCATACAGAGGCATAACACATAGAATGGACATGGCGCATAGAGCATAAAATATAGAAGAACATAAGCACAAGGTATGTGTATAGGAATACACTGATGCAGGTAGAGAAGAGAAGAGTAGCAGAATAGTGATGAGACTGGTAAGCCATTGATAAACATTGTATCACTGTAATAAATTTCAGGAAGCAAAGATTTATATTTCGGGGTGGTAGGGAGGTGCTAGGGAGGACTGTTGTCCTCAGAGTGTCAAGTAAGTGATTTAACATAGGTAGTTGTAGATTCCATCTGGTTGCAGCCAAAAAAACCAGGGTGGTAGGGTGGTGCAAGGGAGAACTATTGTTCTCTGTTATACAGGTTGGTGCCTGTGTGACTGGAATTTGATGCTTCCATCCAGTTGGTGTTGGAACAATTAGGGAGTTGGTGCTTCCTTCTAGTGTGTGTTATAAAAACCAGACAGTTGGTGCTCTTAGAAAGTTGTTACCTATAAAACAGAGGTGGTATCCTCAAGATGAGTTGTAGCTCATAAGAATGATAATGTACAAAAAATAAAGATTACCTATAATATTAAGAAGAAGGGGTTTTTCCCTTTATGGGTTTCCTTAGGAAATATCTGTCTTTGTATATATCATGTGTGTGTTTGATGTTGAATATTCTATTTCTTACTTCCCTGCATTATTGGGATTGTCATTGAGTGTTCTATAAAGAGTTTAAAATGGGCATAATTGTTTAAGAACAGTAACAACTGATTCACCCCCCCTCTCAGTTGTCCAACATTGCGAGTCCTGAGAGTTCCTGCATTGAGATTCTGGACTAGTTGCACTAGAGCCCTGGAAGGAGAAGGATTTCCTGAGGAACTGCGTGCCAGAGAAGGGTGGAGGTCCATTATCTTGGGTGGTGCAAGCTGGCTATAAGAGAGTTGGGTACTTGGATTTCTGTGAGTGCTGGGAAAGATTGTGAGAGATTGAGTGTTAACTAGTTTGGGAAGCCAAGTAACACTCTCGAACTGTCCGTGTGGATTCATAGCCCTAGCTCGGGGGTGACACTCTTGTTGATATTTGGAAAAATGACATCTACGGTTGGGTGGAACATCCTTGGTATACAACCATTTGGTGTCTTCTTTTATAAATATAAGTGCTCTCTATTATGGTATTTTTTACTTGTATATGAATGCATTCCACTGTGTATTTATTTATCATTTAATTAAATCTTTAGAATGTGCATGCTTGCTGGTTATTGATGTTCATGTCATTAGATCTTTTATTTTATGCATCCTTATTAATTTAAAAAGGTATGGATAAGAGAAATAAGTCCAAGGATGGGCTTGAAGGTATCGTACCCCGGCCTGGGTGTGGCGTGGTGTGTTTCATAACTCATTTTTTGTCTTTAGATGTCTTAGTCACATATGGGGTTGTGGGTTCCACACTAATTCTAACATGGAATGGAGAGCCTTCATCTGTGTTGGACCCTTGACCTCTGGTTTTCCTCTCATATGTGGCACACAAGATATCCTCAATCTACCTCGTGGCATGGATATCCTCTACCTCTTCCTCATCACTATCCAAGACCTCTCGCTTGGCTATTTCCCTCTTCTTACTATTGATCTTATACTGGTAGGGTCATTCAATGCGCCTCACTCCTACTTTGCTCAATATCTCCCTAGTTTGTTCCTCATCCATCATGATGGGGTCCATTGCTTCCTTCTTTTGAACTCTCTCCAAAGCCTTCTCCATATCTCATATCTTCCTTAGTGCTTCCCCCAGTCTCCCCATGAGCGCAAAGTGATCTAGTTTTCTAATTACATGGTCAACACACCTTTATCATGCAATAAGATCTTGATCGATGTGTAAAGTGACCCGATGTACCTCACTCTTGGTCCCTTGAATAAATCCAACTCTGTAGCAGTATATGACTTCGTTGTATTGACTACAAACTTAGTAATAAACCATGCAATAATACTTTCTAACTAGAAATCTATCATGTGCGTGAATTTATTATTAACGCTTTCCAACCGCACAATATTCTCAGAAGTCCACTCTACTAATCTAATTCGATTCATGTGATGAGTATCCTTCAACCTAAATATCCACTCTTGCAACAAATCTAATAAATAACAGAAAAAATGCCTCATGCAAATCAGTAAATACATACCTCTGTAAATAATGGCACGATGTGTACCTGGAACTTATGTTATCTTTCTATGCAAACACGAGTTGCTTTGTCTCCAACCATCTTTCAATCACCTGCTTAGTAGGATTCCATGGCCTAAAAATCCCTTTCTACCATTGTGTTCTCTTCATTGTCCTCATTAAATCCCTTCCAAGCTTTTCTACTAAGTTCTAGCCGGCAACGAAACCATTTTTTGGATGTATGGGATGACCCAAGTTCTACCTTAGTTCTCCAACAAAACCCTAAAAACCAGTGTCCCCTCTAGTAAACTAGAAGGAAATGTCGCTCACATAGTGCACAACGCAGTGTCACCCAAGATGTCTTATGGGTGACTGTAGGACCCAAATGTATGCAGTCGTGAAAGGGAGGTTTCTCATGGGATGTTAGGAATACTACTATTCTACTTGAATATTCATCAAATTTACCATGTTATTATTCAGATGTACCATTCATTCTGCATACTTGTTCTAGTGTGTGTTGTAAATAAACTCTAAAAAATGAATTTAATTATCCATTCATTCATCATAATTAACATTAAAACACATAAAAGAGACACATTCCACACACTGACACAGGTGTTACAGTGGTTCACCCCCCCTAGGCTACGTCCACAAAGATTTGTCTTCTTTATTCATATTCATCAAAGTTCAACATTGTGTGCATTACATAAAAAGGTGCATCTAGAATTCACATATGTGAGATGGACCAATATCTCACCAAGATCCACAACTTGCGACCTTACCCTTATTTATACTTCATCTGACTCAACATCCCTAGATCTCCTCAGATCATACAACAAAAATTGATTACTTCAAAACTTCGAAATGTTCTAAAAACGATACTCTAAACATGCTCAAAAGTTGGATATCCTCCTGTACTCATACAACCTATATTTATACTTCAAAAGTGGGTAAAAACCCATTACATTGACTACCAAAACCCTAACCCTAGTTTGTCCACATAGTAGCTCCTTGCACGCGGTTGGTATTCGACCTTAGTTTGAATCTAAACTTATTTTCCTTATTTCTTGGTGCATTGCTTCCTTTGCCTTTTGTCGCACTGCTTTCTCCTCATTTCCTGGCACGTGCTCCAACTATCCTTCAAAAATGTTGTGTTGTGCCCAAAATTAGCCTGCTCCAACATTCGTTGCACCAAGATCCTTGATTTTGAACTTGGAGGATAGCTTCTTGTTCACCTCCTTTATTACATCCATGTTGTTTCATATCAACAACATGTCATAAACATACAATGCTACTTATATAAAACACCCACCTTCTTCGTTGGAATATATACAATGATCATATTTTCTTTTCACAAATCCCAAACTAAGGATGTATATGTCAAACGTTTTGTACCACATCCTTGGTGATTTCTTTAGACCATAAAGGGTTGTTTTTCAGTTTGCACACCAAATATTTATTTCCCTTTACTAGAAATCCTTCAGGATGTTTCATGTGGATTTCTTCTTCCAGGTCCCCGTGTAGGAATGTTTTCTTCACATCCATATATTCTATTTCCATATCAAATGTAGCAGCTGGAGACATTAGTACTTTAATAAAAGATAATTTTGCAATAGGGAAAAAATATCACCGGAGTCAACTCCTTCAACTTGGGAATATCCTTTCTCTACGAGTCGTGTTTTGAATTTCTTTACTTAGTCTGTCATGTTCATCTTGTTCTTGAATACCCAATTTCCACTGAAGTGTTTTCTTTCACTAGGTAATTGGACTAAATCCCAAATCTCATTCTGATGCAAGGAGTCCATTTATTCGACCATGGAATCCTTCCAGAGTCTACCCTTTTCCAAGTTGACTATCTCCCTGACCAACTTGTGATATTTATCAGTGGCAGTTAACATAAATGTGGAATGAAGTTTGGGAGGACTATACCTTTCAACTAGTTTTCTTACTCATTTAGACCTCCTAACAATTGGGGTATGTTGTTCCACCTCTTCATCTGATTCAATCGACTCATTTGAAACATCTTATTCTTCAATCCTCAGCTCAAAATGCACCTTCTCCATATCATTCTTTATTTGAACTATCACTTTAGACTCAAACTTCCTTCTAACTTCACTGAAGACCACATCTTGATTGTACACTATTTTCCCTGATGCAAGATCCTACAGATTCATCCTCTCATTCCTTCTTTGTATCCAATGAAAATACACTTGACTGCCTTCTTGTCCAGCTTGCTCCTTTTCCTTGGGAACATGAACAAATGCATCACAACCAAATACTTTGAGATGTGAAATTTGTTGAAGTTACTTCACACACACCTAGGATTTCATTTTCCTAAGGTTTTTCCTATGTTTATTAGTCACTATCTAGTATCCTAAAGCTTAGGGGATAATATTCCTCTGGGAGAATATTCTCTTTAGTTTTCACTTCAGTTTGATTAGTTGAGTGGAGTCTAGATGCTACATTGGGATTATCGCCATGTAACATTGGGATCATCACGAGCCAATTCACATTGTCCTTGGGATCATCACCAGACTAGCACATTACTCATGATTCCCTGATATCCTCCTCACTTCACTCTGTTTCAGTATGTTAACTGAAGACTGATAGACTAGTTAACTCATCTAGGTGGCAGTTCACTCTCGTAATTGCCCAAGAGAATAGACTAGGTGGCAGTTTACTCTCGTAACTGTTGGTGTGTATAGATAACTCTATACCACAACTATGGCATATTGGATTCTCCTCTAATGCACATTGGTTAAGTTATACAAAGTATTTCATGTGTAAATTATCCATTATTCATTTGGTTAATGAGAATTCTTCCATTCTTTCTCTCTTGCTTCTTATTTCTCAATTTCTCTCTGCAAATGTGTGTGTTATTTTATAGATAGATCTATTATGTGCATTTTCAACACATTTACATGGTATCAGAGCCAAAAGACTGCTAGGGAAAATACACACCAAATTATTTTTTCAGGTACTGAAGATTGAAGACAGTGGAAAAATGGAATTTTCAAAAGAATTCATTCTTACACCTTACAATTAATTTGCATGGAAGGATAATATGATCATGCATATTAAAAATGGATGATTGTATAGGTTAACCATGAACACAGAGATAGAACCAACATCATCCATAGAAAAATCCAAGTATCTAAATCGAATGGATGAAGCATTTAGAACAATTTCCAATATCATTTCTCTTGATCTCCTCTTTCACATATCTTCCTATAAAACCCCCAATGAAGCCTAGACCACCATGGAAGGTATTTTTTGAAAACAGGATGAGATGAGGGGACACATGCTCGAGGTGAAATTGCTCACATTGGATCAAAAAATCTTCAACAATATCCAAGATTTCTTTACAAAATACAAGGATTTACTATCGCAACTCAAGGCTTGCAGGGTTGATAAATATATGGAGGAGAAAGAAATGGTTCTCACCATTCTTTCCAAACTTGGTCCTGAATTCTCAATGTTTGTATCCACATTCCATTCAGTTAGATTCACCTCTAGAGCCACCTGGAAGATTCCTTCTCTTGATAAATTGATCAAATCTATGACAACAAGAGAAAACCAAGCTCATCAACATGGGAACAATCAAAATCTTAGAGGCGCATGCACTTACTGTGCAATATGGAAGAAATCATCAATATCATAAATATAAATATAAATAAAAAATAAAATCTCATGCAAATCTAAAGAAATAAGGGTAATCAAAACCCTTCAACGATGCCTTCAGATCCAAAGGTGGAAAGGGAAGAAAAGGAGAGAAATGCACATACTTTCATAAAGGATTCCATCCAAAATCCATACGTATATAGAAAAATATAGATATAATGACTCAAATACTTCATAAAAATAACCTTGGAGATCGCATCCCTGAGGGTTCCAAGAAGAAGAAGTCAGAAGATCAGAATCCCAAGAAAGGAAATTCTAGCCATGCTTTGATTGCCATCGAATCCTCTCCTGATGCTTGGATCATAGATTCAGGAGAATCACATCACATGGATGCTACAAAAGAAGTATATTCTTCATTGTATGCATGAAAAGTTCCTCCTATTCCGATGGGGGATGAATCTCCAGTCGAGGTCACCGGCAAAGGAAGGATTGAACTCACCAATGGAAGCTTTGATAATGTATTGCATGTTCCAAAACTTTTCATCAATATTCTCTCCATGTATCAGATGAAAAATTCCGGCACCACAAAGAAATTCATATTCACACATGATATAGTGGACATCTATGACATGAAAACCAACTCCAGGGTTGCTACTGGTGAGGTAGATGATCAATCTAGGCTTTACACATTTTCTGAATTTATTGAACCAAATTTTTCTTTATTACTTACCCATGTTGTTGAAAGCAGTAGGATATGGCACGAAAGGTTCAGGAATTTAAATTTTAGATATATACAACAGATTAGAAAGAAAGGATTGGTTGATGGTCTACCAGACATCCATTTCTCCAAAGAAATTTGTGAGGGATGTGTTCTTGGAAAACACCCTAAAGAAAAATTCGACAAAGGAAAGACTCAGAGATATTACTCTCCTTTAGATTTGATCCATAGTGACCTCATGGGCCCTTTTTTTCATCCATCAATCATAAAATCAATGTACGTGCTCATTTTGTTTTATAATTTCTCATGCTTCACATGGATTTTATTTCTCAGGAAAAAATTAGAGGTATTTCAACACCTCAAATATTTCAAATCCCTGGTTGAGACACAGTCAGGAAAGAAAATAAAAATCCTTCAAACTTATAATGGGGGAGAGTATGTCAACCATGAGATCCAGAATATTTTTTATGAGGCGGGGATTCAGTTGCAACACACAGTTCCCTATACTCCATAGGAAAACATATTTGTTGAGAAGAAAAATCGATCTCTAAAAGAAATGGAATCTTGCATGCTACATGCAAAGTAACATCCACAGAGATTATGGGTAGAAGCACTTAATTGTGAAACCTACATCCAAAATAGATCTCCCCATATATGTTTCAAGGATAAGACCCCCTACAAGGCTTGGAGCGGCCTCAAACTGGACATGACCCACTTTCATATTATTGGTTCATGTGCATGGGCCCAGATTCCTTCTGAAAAGAGGAAGGCACTTGATCCACAGAGAAAAGAGTTTATCTTTGTTGGATACCTCGATGGTGTGAAGGGATGCAGACTTATTGATCTTTCCTTAGACTGGCTCATCATTTAGCAAAGTGTCCAATTCGAGGAAAATGTCTCACATGTACCTCAACAGTTGCATGCAAACACCTTTGATCTTCCACTTGTCAAAGATGATGAGTATGCACATGTTGAATCTTCTTCAGATGAGAGTTTTGATTCATAGGATTCATATGATATAGATACAGAGTCAGTACATTCATATGTAGAGTCAGTGAATCCAAATGCAGATGCAGAGCCAGAGCATAGGCCCAAGTGGGCCCATACTACTCTTTAGGATGCAGGGGATCTTGTTGGTGATCCAATTGATACTAGGACGACTCGATTTTATTTCAATGATCCTCCTCTTACACTCACTGTCACTAAAACATTTCCACCTAGGAATATTTTCTTGGTTCAGTATTCATATCCACAGTCTTATGGCGAGGCTATTGGAAATCCCTTTTGAGAATCTGCCATGCAGGAGGATTACAACTCCCTCCCCAAGAACTAGACTTGGGATCTAATTCCCCTTCCTTCAAGAAGGAAACTTGTCAGGTCTAGATGGGTCTACAGGACCAAGTGCACAGTGGATGGACAGATTAGCAGATACAAAGCCAGGTTTGTTGCCAAAGGATTTTAGCAGGTGCATGGCATTGAATATGATGAGACCTTCACTCTAGTAGAGAATATGGATTCCATATATTTGGAACTTGCCATTGTGACAACCAAGGGATGGGAAGTCCATCAGATGGACATGAATAATTCATTTCTTCACGGTGATCTCTCTGAGGAGATTTATATGGAGCAACCCAAGGTATTTATGTGGGATTCATCTTTGGTCTAACGACTAAAGAAGTCTCTTTATGGCCTCAAGAAGGCTCCGAGGGCATGGTATGCCAAGATAGACTCCTACTTGTTGTCACATAAATTTTTACACTGTAAGTCAGACCTGAATGTTTACATGATTAGGACGACTGACTCACTTCTACTCCTATTGTTGGGAAATAAAACCCTACGAACTAGTAAGCTAGGGCTAGACTTGCATGCAGATTGTGACCTTAAATAAATCACTTTTAACCCACCCCAAAACTTAAAACCCCTTTTTCACATACATGCATGGAAAGGAAATACTAACCTTTTTATTGATGTTTGGTGTAGATCCTCCGTTGTGCCTTGCCCGCTTACTTGTGTTGCTCCTTCCAAAGTTCACCTGCAATCAAGACAAAACACTACGCATGCATGTTACTTTTCTACTTGGGGATTAGAAATTAAGCATCAATTACAAAAACCACATATAACTCATGCATTGGGATAGGAAAAGTATTATTTTATTATATTCAAAATGACTCAACTTACAATCAATGTTGAGACCAGCCACCGTTCCTTGATCCTGATCCTGGGCTCCTCCTCTTCTTTGTCCTCCAACCACTTTGCTTGAATTATTCTTAGGCTTGAGGAAAGGCTAAAGGGTTGGGACAGATGGATTTCGAAATTGGGCAGAGTTTCTTTGCTATCTTTTTTCCCCCTCCAAATAGTACCCCTACCCCTTCTTTTATAGGCTAGAAGGAGCTAGGGTTTTGGACGAACTCTCAGTCATGCATGGCTGGGAGTTTCAGTTAACTGACCCATAGCTTTTTGTCCCGTCAGAAACTTTCCTATTTTTGTGCTTTGTTAGGTAAACGCGGGCTGTAGTAGGCCTGCCAGCATTCCAACGCGTTCAGTAGTAGGCTTGCCAGCATTCGATCGCATGCAGTAGTGGATTAGGGCGTGTGTGACTTAACCCAAGAGGATTTTCAAAGAGGTTTCTCAGCAGATGTTTTGGAAATGAAGGGATATGAGTTGGCCTGATGCCAGGTAAGCATGTTTGGTGCAATTTAGGGTTATAACAGATGCCCCCTAATGTGTGAGGTCAGAAGAGCATCTGATGGCTGAAATACATTACCAATCTTTTACCAATCTGTACTGATATGCTGAATGAGTGAGCCCAAGAATCAGGAATCAGGAGGTGTCGTCTGCAAAATAACAAATGTCTCACCGAGGCGGGCATACCCATGCTCAGGATAAAATAGAACCATGGCTACCAATCAAATACACTATATATCCATGTCAAATAACTACAAAGAGTAGCCACGAACAATACACAACAGAGCTACATCTCGAAATCAGAAATATATACATATAAAGTATCCATCTCTCAGAAGCTGATTCGGCCTGATAGTTGTACTTCAGAGCTCAAGAAACAACTTCAAAATCTTCTAAACTCGGGTAGGAGTGTAATATGAGTGTACAACTGCACTACCCAGAGGTCTTCGATGGCTCGTCGGTTATGGACTTGATAATCTTGATGATCGGACTGAAGGCTTCAGTGATTTCGAACAAAGACTTGATTGGACGTTCAGGATGGTCGGGTATGCGGACAAGAGACATAATGCAGAGGGGCTGACTCAGGTTTAGTGACAAACTTCCCTTGGACAATAGCACGACAAGTGATAAGACTCAGGCAACATATCTTTTTAATCATAAGTCTACGAAGCAGGAGGCAACGCAAACTCTCCATATGTTTGGAAGAGTAACCAAATGATGGAGGACGGAACTCTATATAGCAAGCAAAGATTCCTAAGGTCGTACTACAACCCATAGTCTGATGAATCAAACGAACATATGTTCTTTATCCAAGGGCGACTCCTTATGCTGCCAATAAAGAAAATACTTTTCCCATCCTCTTTTTGGGGTATATTTGATTGTTTTGTTCTTTTTGATAGTTTTTGAAAAATAATAAAGGAATATTACATTACGATGGAGGCACGAGTTCAACAAACATACAAGCTCAAGGAACAAGGACAAGACTGATGTTCTAAGGAAATGATACTCGGGGAAAATCCTCCAGTGGCCAAAGATGTTAAGACACAGAAGCAAATTGTTACAAGATTGATGGGTAAGGTATGCAAATGCGGTTGATAGAACACACAATGGTAACGTCCTTCAATGTAAGTTTAACGAGCCCAGAGAAGGTAAGCTCAGTGGTTTTTCATATTTAGAGGGTCTGAAAAAGCATAAAAGGAAACTCCATTGGAGTACCTTTTTCGACAATAGTCTAGTCAATTCGAAAAAGGGGTAAACTATCACCAATTGGACATCAATTCACAACCATTTTAATGAGTGTGAAAAGGACAAGATCACTCGGATATTTTTTCACTTTTAAGGAGTCTGAAAAAATCTTAACTATGGACTTCGTCAGGAATGTTCTTCTGGACCATTTTAACGAGTGTGAAAGAATAAGGTCACTCAACAATCTTTTCAATTTTAGGGAGTCTGAAAATAGCTTAACTATGGACTCCGGGGGGGTTTCTTTTTCGTAAATTTAGTCCCTCAGGCTCGAAAAAGGAATAAAATCTTACCTGAGGATACTCTTCTAAAGAATGGGAATTCAATAGAGTATTCCTTTGTTCGTACAATTGAGCATCCGGACCGAAAAGGGGGTAAACTACCGCCGGACAGACGTGACTTCAAATTTCAGTTTAACGAGCGTGAAGGCCACAAGATCGCTCGACAATCTTTTCATGTTTAGAGGGTCTGAAAAGGGCTTAAAAGGAGACCCGTGATGTTTTGGGAGTCCGGAGGGTAAGTCAAAGAGTGAAAAAGACTCATGCAAATGAGGCTCAAACTCATATTCAGGAAAGACTATACGGACTCTCGAGCCTACAGTGTTGTTAGAGACGACATGGACACCATAATGAAACCAGTACCTACCTAGGGAATCCATGTTTTGGTAAGCTCTACCACCAAGTTGTGACACTTCTAGAGAAGATATGATGGTTCTATGTCACAACTGAATGGGATCAATCCTATATCATAAGAAAAAAAGGCAACGAGATGCAACACTTGGGATGAAATCCTACCCTATATACTCAAGTTGATTTTTGATTTTTTTTTTTTTGTTATGGACCGTCAATATATTTTTTTTTATTTTTGAAAATCAATAAAAATTGTCCCAATACCTAATCAAATCCCTCCCATATAACTCCTGGATCACTCTAAATGGTTTTTGGTATAAGGAAACTGATAAAAGGGCCCCAAAAAAGTGACAAAAAGAGGCCAAAAAGTCTATAAATAGAAGCTGACAGTTCATTATCACCATTGTTGATTTGGAAATTGACTCTGGAGCCAAAAGACCCCCTTTGCCAAAGATCGTGATTCCAGGAGCTACGGTGGATGAAACAGACTTCTGCTTGGACCAAGTAAGTACAAACTCCCTTGTCTTGCAATTCAATACTTCATTTGTAGCATTTAGGTGTGTTTTGGGGGTGGGTGTCGACCTTAAAAAGGTCGGCCCTAGGCAAACGTGGCCTGTCTAGGGACAGCCCATGGGTACCCGCATGCAGATCTAAGTCTGCACGTGGGTACCCGCGACTGTCACCTCGACAGGCCACGGGTACCCCCCGCGTGATGAAAAATCATAAATTTAAAAAGGTATTGACCCTCCTTTTCCTTGGTGATGTTTGCAGGATGTATGTTCAGTGGAGGGAAAGGGAGCACGAGGCCGCCAATGAGTTAGTGGTTGCAGATCCGAACGTTATGGCCGTGATGACGTAGTGTGGTTTGGTGAAATTCTTTTTGTGTCCGTTTATGTGCACGCAACCAAGGCTACTGAATACCTTGGTTGATTACTGGCACCCTGATGCAGAGGCATTCATGCTAGAGGGGAAATCCTTGGTGCCCACCATCGAGGATATTTACTTTTTAACTGGCCTCTCAAGGAGAGGGGAACCAGTCAACTTTCAGACTTTTCCTGCGGGGCCGAGCAAAGTCTTGAAGCTGATAGAGGAGTATTGTGAGGCTGGGACCGATCAAAGAACTTCCTCAGTACCCGTTAGTAGGATTACCAACCTCGCCCTTCAGACTATTTTATCGCTCATTGGGTGGATTACCGGCTCTGCATCCATGCATTAGGCTTCGCGTGCACAGATGAACTGTGTGATCCAATGCATGAATGCACAAAATTCCGATTGGAGTACCACACTACTAGAGAGCATGAAGAGTCAGTTGACTGCTTGCAGATAGTGGACACACAGGAACTTCGGGTTTGGGACCATCCTGTGTTCATTTTTCTTCGAGAGAGTTCCGTGTTTTAGTCCTCGGCTGACAGTACAAGGACATCTGGCCACTTTCCCCGCAGTATGCAGATGGGTAGCGTTACTGCCGTGACAGGGTGGTGGAAGGACCATAGAGGCCTTCAACAACAACTTTTTTGCTTGGCTGTCACGGCAGATCCTGGCTATTGAGGACTACCCATATGCGGGGATCGAATTCTCCAGAGATCCAGCGATACCAGTGCCTCCTAGTGAGGAGCGAGGGGAGATGGGTAAGTCTCCACCTATATAGTTTTTTTTTTTTTTGCATATGTAATTTTTATGTCTTTTTTGATATATATATCATGTTTTTGTATAATAGAGTTTTTGATGGGTGAACGTTTATTGCATGCAGATGTGGGACCTGTGCAACCTACTGACTATGCACGGAACAGGGGTCGCCCATGGCTAGAAGCCGCAGCTGTCGCCGCTAGAGGAGCAGCAGTAGCCGGGAACCTCCCAGCAAGAGAGGCTGAGAGAGTCCTGAGGCGGATTGAGCAGAACTTTACTGCGCTCACTCGCATAGTTCCCATGGCAGAGATAGAGGACCTGCTGCCCTCCATGCAGACTCATGTTGTGGGGGCACCTCGGTCATGGGTTCAATTTTTTAGGTGTTTACCCAGGCTATACATGATTATAACAGGGTCCATAGGCCCTGAACAGACTTTGAGAATTTTTATGTGCCATGAACACCTTATTGTATATATATATTTTGAGGGCTTAAGCCCGATGACTCATTATTGTTCCCACTTTTTAGGCGTTTGCGCCCATCTATGTACTCTGAGAATTTTATGATGTTTATATATGGTTTTTTTTTTTATCTCTTTTGTGTCTTATGGATTATGTGTACAAAAATGTATTTACATCTTTATGTTCATGATCTTTTTATATGTGAGCAAGATGCCAATCTAAAATGTGATTATCTAGAGTATCTGTGATTTGATTTAAACTCCTAGGAACATGAAAATATGTGATATAATCAAAGTTGTGTTCCAAGAGATGTACCCTAAGGAATCGTCGGTGTAAAGTTGGGTCATGTACCCAGTATATTCTGTTTAGCTGCGACACAACCAGTTGAGCGTCTAGATAGACCCGGAGAGGAGAGATACCCAATGACAAAGCATCACGAAGAAACTCGATAACTGCACTATACTCAGCAACATTATTCGTGGTGTCACCTAAGCATATACCTTCGGAAGATAACAACTAACCCTGTGGTGTAAAGATTACCCAAGCCGCGGAAGCAAGCCTCCGCGTGTGTCGACTAGCACCGTCCACATACCCTATGAACACCTCGGACTCACTTGACATCTGCCATATTGATGAAAGATAACATCAATGACACATCCATAACATTTTTTAAAAGAAACGTAAAAAAGTAATAGTACAAAGACTATACATATGTTACAAAAAGTTACCCACGGTGATCATTCTATGAGTAATACTTCTTGAGGTAGAGCCCATTTCTAGGCTCCGCCAAAGCATTCCCTTCAAAATTGACCAAATGATAAGCACCCTTCTTTAACACCTCTTTAATAATAAAGGGTACGAACCACATCGGTTTAAACTTTCCTGCCCCCAGGGGGTCCTTATCTTGGTCATAGACTAGGGGTCGCCCTCAGAAAAAATCTGAGGACGAACAGACCTATCATATTGACACTTGACCTTATGTTTATGAGCCTTGTTGGCTAAGGCCGCATCGCGACGCTGCTCATCAAGTTGCTCAAGGTGTACTAACCGCTCTTCCAGTGGAGAAGTGTCTAGCAATAACTGTACTGCCAATTTCAGAGATGGAGTTTGACATTCGCTGGGCAAGACTGCCTCTAGGCCATAAACGAGTTGGAAAGGTGAGAAACCGATTGCAATCTTAACTGATGTTCAGTAAGCCCATAATGCCAAGTATAACATCAAATGCCAGTTTGACTTGGCTGAGTTGATAGTTCGTTGTAGAATAGTCTTAAGAGTTTTGTTTACAGCTTCTACCTGCCCATTGGCTTGGGGATAGTAAGGTGAGGAATGTTCTTGCTGTAACCCAAGCTTTGATGTTAACTCAAATATCATTTGGTTCTGAAAGTGACTGCCACGATCAGTGACAATCTCTCTTGGGACGTCGAACCGTGCTATAATCTGGTTGAATAAGAAGAGAGTTGTAGTCTCTCCATCATCTTTAAACGTTGGCATAGCTTCAACCCACTTAGTGAAGTAGTCGACAGCTACGATGATATAGTGGTGCCCCCTTACTGACGGGGGGTTGCATGTAGTGTAATCAATCCCCCACTTAGTGAAGGGACTAACTGTGATGACAGGAAACATAGGAGCTGGATGTGCCCTCATCTTCTGAGAGAAGATTTGGCACGGATGGTACTTCTTGACCGACTCGATACAATCTTTAATAAGTGTGGGCCAGAAGTAACCTGCTCGTAAAATATTTTGGGCTATTTCCAACCCAGATAAGTGACCGCCACAAGATCCTGTATGACAATCGTTGAGCACTATGACGGCCTCCTCATGAGTGAGACATCGACGCAATATGCAGTCTACACCTCTTAGATACAATGTATCATCGAGTATGAGATAGTTCTTAGCCTGATGGAATATCCGTTGACGCTCGTCAGGAGAAGCAGAGGTGGGGCACTTCAAATTTTGGAGATAGATCAGTATATCTCCGTACCAAGGGTCTGACGATTCGATCAAAAAAATATCCCCCCGGATAAGCGATTCCTCAGGCACAACGTCACCTTACTCAACCAGAAGCTCCGAAATAAGTTCTGCGAAGACCAGTGACTTCTTGGACTTTGTTGAAATGAAGTCTAAGTCAAATTCTTGGAGGACTACCATCCATTTACTGATTTTTCCGCCGATAACTCGTCGTGTCAACATGTGCTAGAATGGATTCATGACAACAATGATGGTGGTCTTGCGAAATAGAACATAGTGATGGAACCGTTGAACATCATGAACTGTTGCCAACGCAAGTTTTTCAAGATGGGTATAATTAAGTTCCAGTCCTACGAGGCCTCGACTCAGGTAATATATCACGTATTCGGAAAACGAATCATCCTCCTGAACTAAAACCATGCCTATGGTTGACTCTGCGGCATCCAGATATAATAATAAGTCTTTGTTATAATTAGGTGGTCGTAGTAGAGGCGCGGTAGTGAGGGCATCTTTTAATGCGTCGAAAGAGTGTTGAGTGGCTTCGTCCCAGAAAAAGGGAACATCTTTCTTCAGTAAAAGCATTAAGCCCTTGGTGATTTCGGCATAGTTGGCGATGAAGCATCGTAAGAAGTTCGCCTTACCTTGAAGACTTTGAAGTTGTAAGATTGTGCGTGGGGGGGGCAACTGGATTATTGCCTCCACCTTAAGAGGATCCACCATGATCCCTGTGGTTGACACTATGAAACCTAACAAATGTTCTAATGTGATGCAAAAGCTACACTTGTTGGGATTCAAGCGAATCCTGAAGTAGTGACAACGTTCGAAGATTAGTCGGAGGTGCGTAGGATGATCTTTTCGCTTTCGAGAACGTGATGCTAGATCATCTAGATAAGCCTTGAATATATGTTTGAGGTCGTGAAACACAAAAGACATGGCTCGCTGGAAAGTGGCTCCAGCATTCTTGAGGCCAAAAGGCATCTTACGATAAGCGAATGTACCCCATGGAAAAATGAATGCCATTTTGTGTTGGTCCTCAGGTTTGATTTGGATTTGATTATAGCTCAAAAAACCATCCATGAACGAAAAGGCTTCACAACCGGCACATTCATCAATGATCTGTTCGATGAATGGGGTTGGATAATTATCTTTTGGACATGCCTTGTTCAAATCACAGAAATCGGTACATACATGAATCGTGCCTTGTTTTTTATCGACCGGCATGGGGTTTGACACCCATTGAGTCAAATGAATAGGGTAAATGAACCCTGCCTTGAGCAATTTCTCAACCTCAATCTTAATGGCTACTTCTTTCCTAGGGTTAACTGGACGAATTTTTTGTCGAACAGGCTTAGCATCAGGATACGTTGTGATTTCATGTTCAACTATTTTTGGATCGATACCTAGCATTTCCTCATAAGACCAGGCAAACTTGTCGTAGAATTCTTTGAAAAGATCCATGTAAATCTGAATCTCTTCGGGGGAGAAATCCACTACGACGAAGACATTCTCCACGACGCCAGGGTTTCGGGAGATGTTGATAGGTATAGTTGCAGCGATAGTCGCCATATTTCCCTCAACATAAATTTCCTGTGTAGCTAAGAGGTTAATAGGACACGACTAATCTCCCGTCATGGTAATAGTGAATTCCCCTACCTTGATTCGGCGTAACTCTGGGAGGAAATATGATCTGTGATGAAGATCGTCCCAAGGTTTGTCTAGACTAGTCATTGATTCGATCACTGCTTCGTCAGAAGGCAAGACTAAGTGTAACGAATCGGTAGTAGCAAGAGAATCCTGAGCCCAAATAGGCTCTGGAAGTGGATCCAACTCTTGTGTGGGAGTCAGATCAGGGTTAGCTGAGGCTTGCTGGACTAAAGAGTACGCTACTTCAGCAGCCGACAAGGGCATGGACATTCCAGAGTGCCCTATCTCATCCATCGTGGCTAATGGGGAAGGAAGAATCCATGGATCCTCAAAGTAAGTCGTGCGGAACGATGAAACATGAAAAATCTCATCCTTGTGGTGACTTGATATAAACTGAACATCGTTATGAGGAGGTGGGTAATCAAAGGTACCCATCAAAGATGGGCACAAACCAATTCCTACATTAACGACACCGGGCTGAGGATTATCAATCATGGGAACCGTGGATGCCCCCAAAGCTAGGTCAGGTCTAGAGAAGGACAATTGATCAATGGTCACTATCCGACCCTCGTGCAGAAACAACAAGACTCAGAAAACTATAGTGACCATAGATTTCATAGAATAAGTCCAACTCCGACCTAACAAGAGGTTATAGTCGAGGGGAGCATCGAGTACCTCTACTTCAACGCACACGGTCTTCCCGCCTAACTGCACAGGGAAGGAAGGAACGATGCTATGTGGTCGAAAAGAATGACCGTTGAACGCAGTGAAGAGAGTAGGTGATGGAGACAAAGTGGGCTGACCAATGTCTTTCCAACATGCTAATGACATAATGCAAGTCGAAGCACCCTCGTCGACCACCGTGCAAAATATGTTCCGTGTAAAAGGTTTTGTGGGATGAGCCACTACTATCTGAAACACAACGTGGTAAGGAAAACGAGGTTTTAAGTCGGTCATATCAAACATGATGGTACCCAGGTTACAAGTCTCCGTAGAGCCTAAGGCAGTCAACAAGGCTCTCCTCTGAGTAGAGAAACTTTGGAGGACCTCCAAAGCGGACATTGCACAAGGGGTTTGTGATAAATCTTCCACCACAGAGTAGTTCTGGGCGGCCCTTGCGTTTGGGTTGTGAGAAGCTTTCTTAAATGCACCCTTTGGAATGTGTGTCATTGTTTCACCCAATGTCTTCTCGATCTGTAGAGGAAGAGATGGGATCTCAACTTCTTTACCCTTCTCAGAGGCACTTGGTTTACTATAGTCGTGCACTCTAGTTGTTATTAAAGCATCACCCCTAACCATATATACGTTCACGGCAGAGGAATTGTTCAGGGGAGGGCAGGTTTCCTGGCTGCCCCCTTCGACACTTGTAGAGGCTTGAGTTAAATTTTGCCCATGCTGAAAGGGATTAGTCAACACGGCTTGTTGTTGCTATGTGACAAACTTCTGGGCCTCTACAAGTCGATGGCATAGATGGATCGGGTGGTCTTCCGCACACAAGTTGCATGGGTACCTCTCCTTCCGCTTTTCTATGGTGCCCTCACAAGCATTATCAATGGGTTTTTTATCCCCCTTACCCTTCTTGCATTGTTTTTTCTTCCCTTCAGGCTGTTGGGGGGCCTTTGGGTTAGTCGTCTGCACGGAGTGTACTTCCAACGTTTGGGTAGGAGGAGCAGCCAAAGCAGTAGTCTAGCTAGCCGTTGAGTGTTGTATAGATAACTATTGCAATTGTTTTGTCAATTGCTCAATGGGCTTGGTTTGTGCCGAACCAATGATACCATCGACATGTGGTTCGAATCTCTGTCTAGTTTTATCCAATATCGATCGTGGTGCATCCGGCAAGATGTTGTATAACAAACCAGACTGAGAATAGATAAGCTCAAACTGTTGAGCCCTCATGATGGCATCTTCTTCGGAGAAAACCCCAGAAGTTGCAACGTCTTTGGATAATTGTGGTACTAAAGACTTAAGGAACCACTCAAGCAGGAATGTTGGTGGAACTGGTACTTTGATTAGACTCTTTCGGCATCTCCACTCTCGGATATGATCAGAGATATGGTCCGCTGTCGTCTGTTCAAAATTGGCAAGCAGCTCTGTGCTCGCGTCGTATCTCACAGGTAACTGGAAATGGTTAAGGAAGTCCATAGCCAGTTCGCCAAAAGAAGAATATTGTGAGCGATCAAGCTCGATGTACCATTTCGCAACACTTTTGATAAGAGTGCGTTGAAACAATCGCAACTGGACAGAGTCATCTTTCAGTGAGTTAGATGAACACCAAAGGTGGAAAGTAGTCACGTGATCACCCGGATATTCGTTAGGCTTGGCCTCGAACTTTGGAATGTCCGAAGGAAACTTTGTTGGCATAGGAGGCCAACGCGGATCGTGATAAATAGGATCATTTAACAACCTTGTCAAATCGGGCAAGTGTAACGTCGTTAGGAATGGTAGTTTGGGTTGCTGCTGATAGCCTGGGAAAAAGGGTCCTGGAGTTTGACTGGCACCAGGTTGCCAGGAAAAGTTGGGCTACTGGCCCAGATTCTGGTAGAAACCATGGCCCTGACTAGCGTAAGGATTTTGCATCTAAGGAGACATCATTGGCTGATTCCCCATAAAGGACATAGGATGTTGGGCATTCATCGTGTTTGACAGACTTTAGGAAGGATTACCCCATGCCGGTCCCAATGGGAGAGGCATAGAATTCTGTCCAGGGTTCCATTGACTGTGGAAATAATTACCCCAGAACGACATTCCAGAGGAAGGAACGGATCCTTGTCCTGAGTTCCAAGGTCCTGCTATATGTGCCCCCGGCGCAGGAATAGTACCCTGCACCGGAGTAGACTGTCGAAAGATGGGGGTGCCCCCAGACATGAAAGAAGTGGATGTGAAAGTGTTGTTACCAAACATCCCGTTCCAAACAAATGGTGACGAACCTACTGGAAGAGTTTGCGCAGGTGTTCCTTGACTCCCAGCTCCAAATAAACTCGTGTGTGCAGGCTGCCCGGCGGACTGCTGATGCAGACCGCCAAGCAAAGGGGACGAAGGAGAGATATGACCTCTAGCGTAAGGAAAATCATTAAAAGGAATAGGAATGCCCCCAAGTTGACCTTGCAGGGGAGCGTTAGAGCTCCCTTCCCCTAGACCCAAAGTCTGTAAAGTGGAGTGAGTGAGTGCAGGGCTTGTACCTGAACTAGGCATACCGTATGAAAACAGAGAGCCTGACGCACTAGGTGTGAAGGGATTTGTGGCCGTCGCGATAGATGGGGTCGGTCCACTGTGCAACGTAGTGGCGACCGAGACCGCGGCGGCTCAGACTGACGACGGCAAGTTAGGAGATGCTTCTCCTGTGGTAGCAACGGTGGTGGGAATGGAAGAATTACCAGAAGAAGTAACAGTGTTTGGTTCCATAACTGTGTGAGGCACTGACAGGCGTTCGTAAAACTGAATGGGTACAATGACCGATGGCCAAGTATCAGTGGTTGGGGTTTCAATCGATCCAATATTGGCGGTTGATTCCTCCGGGAGTTTTTCGGGTTCAATGGTTTGTAACCCGGTTGCTTTGAAAGACCCTTGTTGGTCTAGCTTCCGCCTCAATGGTGGTGGGGGTGGCTCCAGTATAACCGGTGGCAGGCCCAGAAGCCTTCGTGACCGGTGGATCTCTGAATCCTCCACTGTGTGAGAATATCCATGACATGCTGAGGTATTCTACACATTCAAATAGTAACACACACTAAAAAGAAGCCCCTAAGAGATAAGACAAGCAACCACTAACTATTTTGAAGAACAGTTACAACAACCAACACTAGAGCAACTTACCGGTGCAAGTGCAACTCATAAACGGAAGCACCCTCTGGGTATACTCTGCAAAGCATGGCCCGATGTCTATCCTAGGTACCACAGTATATCCTCGCAGTTACCTGTGTATGTCCCTAAAAATATTGGCAACTAGTTTGCTAGCACGCGAACAGTCACCAGGCGGGTACAGTCGATAGTCGGGTAGACCCCAATGAGCAGGGTATCAAGCCCGAAACCTGTCAAGGGTATCGAGAGAAAATGGTCCGGAAGATGACCGAGGACCTTGAACGGATTCGAGACCCACGAAGCCCCGTGGCAAATGTAAATGAAGGAATCCCTCAACAAATCCTCGATATGTGTTCTCCACTACGCTTGGTCCGGCTTTGGAGGGTTTATCTCCACTACCTTTCCTTACGTGACCTCGTGTTTATCCCCTGTGTTAGAGGGGGGTCCCGGATAACTTCCACGAAACTGGACTTCTACACTCCCTATCACAAACTTCAATGTTTGGTTTTGAGTGGCCTTGGAGAGTTTACTCTCCAACCTATTCCAAGGCCCTAGTCCTGAGCTAGTGTATGAACCCTACAAACAAAAAATCTAATAGATTTTAATTAGCGTTGCTTTTATGGGTTTTTTTACGTCACAGGGTATGAAGGTGAAACTGATGATGTGTAAAGACTCAAAGCAAAAACAAATGAAAAAATGCTAGAAACAAAAATCTTTTACTGAAATGCAAAAATCAACAACTTTTCACAAAGAAAGACTTCTTTTCTTTTCATTTTTTCTAAGATTTCATGTAGCAAACATAAAGGAATTTCGCTCGACTATGAGCTACTTATGCTCTAAATGCACTGCAAAAACTTATGAACAAAAAACTTCTTCCTAGCTATTGATGCAACAACACAATCTTCAAACAAAGAAAAAAATGAAAGAGAGATATTTTTTTTTTATTTGAGTGCTAAATGAAGCAACAAAGGGAAAATGCCGACAAGCACAAAGCCAAGAAAATAAAATAAAATTCTAGCTTAAAGCGTAGATCGCAATGAAATAGAGAAAAGACACCCAATGGAAATCGAGAAAGCATCGCTTCTACGCTTGTCTAAAAACCATAAAACACAATTTTTCTTTTTTATATTTTCTACCAAACATCAACTAAGAAAAATAGGATAAGGGTAAGAGACCCAAACCTACTGACTATGCCACCCTAGACTCAAACCCCTGAGAGGAATACTTCTCACCACAGGAAGGGATGACTGCCCCACCCTGATTGAAAAGCAACCTGTCAAGCCCACTACTGTAACTGAAACAACACGTGTGCAAATGCATGATGACCTCCAATAGAGCGCGGGTACCCGCGGGCTGCACTTGTATAGGCCGTGTGTATGTAAAAAATCTAAGAAGAAACTAAACACAAGCAGCCCAGACCTAGAAGAGGCCACTTGTATTGATAATCAGGGTCTCCTGAAGGCTTGGATGCTTCTTCTTAACAAAAAAGAAAAACAATTGCACGAAATAACAAACGCAATAAAGAAAACTGAGACAAGACCATGAACCAACAAGACTCAGACAGGATCCAGAAAGCCCCCTGAGAATGTATAATTCTGACAGGGAAGAGGAGGATTGCCTCTCAAGCTTTCTGACTGCTACACTCTACTGAAACCTCTACAGCTAGCGTTCAAACGCGGGCTGTAGAAGGTTAGGGCATGGGTTACATGCATGCAGGCCTTCTGCAGGCCGCGTGTACCTCTGTGTGTCCCGATAATTATTGTCAAGCAACAGTCAAGGAAAAAACTGGTATCAAGAACCAGGTTCCCTGCTAGCTCTGACCTAACAAAAAACAGACAAACAAAGAAACATAAAATCTAATCCTTTAAACTACCCAAAAACCTCAACTAAATCCAGAAACCCTAAGAGTATCTTCCCCAGTGGAGTCGCCAATTCTGTTGTTGGGAAATAATACCCTATAGACTAGCAAGCTAGGGCCAGACTTGCATGCAGATTATGAACTTAAATAAATCACTTTTAACCTACCACCCCAAAACTTAAAACCTCTTTTTCACATACATGCATGGAAAGGAAATACTAACCTTTTTACTGATGTTTGGTGTAGATCCTCCATTGCGCCTTGCCCGCTTACTTGTGCTGCTCCTTCCAAAGTTCACCTGCAATCAAGACAAAACACTACGCATGCAAGATACTTTTCTACTTGAGGGTTAGAAATTAAGCATCAATTACAAAAACCACATATAACTCATGCATTGGGACGGGAAAAGTATTCTTTTATTATATTCAAAATGACTCAACTTACAATCAATGTTGAGACCGACCACCATTCCTTGATCCTGATCCTGGGCTCCTCCTCTTCTTTGTCCTCCAACTGCTTTGCTTGAATTCTTCTTAGGCTTGAGGAAAGGCTAAAGGGTTGGGACAAATGGATTCGGCAATTGGGCAGAGTTTCTTTGCTATATTTTTTCCCCCTCCAAATAGTACCCCTACCCCTTCTTTTATAGGCTAGAAGGAGCTAGGGTTTTGGACGAATTCTCGGCCATGCATGGCTGGGAGTTTCAGTTAACTGACCCATAGCTTTTTGTCCCATCGACAAATTTCCTGTTTTTGTGCTTTGTTAGGTAAACACGGGCTGTAGTAGGCCTGCCAGCGTTCCAACGCGTGCAGTAGTAGGCATGCCAGCGTTCCAACGCATGCAGTAGTGGATTAGGGCGCGTGTGACTTAACCCAAGAGGATTTTCAAAGAGGTTTCTCAGCAAATGTTTTGGCAATGAAGGGATATGAATTGGCTTGATGCCAGGTAAGCATGTGTGGTGCAATTTAGGGTTATAACAACTCCTAGTTTTGTATGTTGATGATATGTTGATTATCGATTGCTCAAATTCAGTGATTGTTGTAGTCAAGAGGATTCTACATGACAGGTTCTTGATAACGAACATGGGTCTGCTACACTTCTTCCTTGGACTCGAGATCAGTCGGGATGCATCATGCATCAAATTGTCTCAGGCCAAGTATTCACAAGATCTCCTTGAGAGATTTCACATTGACAGACTGCAAGTCTTCTTTGACTCCTTTCCTATTAGGATTCAAACTTAAGGATGGCAAGAAACTCCATTGGTTGACAACACACTGTACAAACAACTAGTGGGGAGATTGTTGTATCTCACACTCTCTAGAACATACCTCTCTTATGCAGTTGGCGTAGTCTCCAGGTTCATGCAGGAGTTGCATAAGCTACACTGGAAGGATGCAAGGAGTATCCTTTGATAGGTATAGGGAACCATCACCTTTGGGATTCATTATGCAATAGAATATACATTGGACCTCACTGGTTTCACTTATTCTGACTGGGCTAATGATAGCACGGATCGCAAGTCCACATCTCGTTACTCACTCAGTCTTGGTTCTGGGCCTATCTCTTGGTCGAGAAAGAAGAAGGTTGTTATTTCCCTATCTTCAACCGAGGTAGAGTACATAGGGGTAGTTAACATAACCATTTAGGATATGTGGCTACAACATTTTCTCACTGAGTTGGGCATTCAGTTTCATCAGCCGATCGTTATATGGTGTGACAACCAGAGCACTTTGAAGTTCTGCAGAGATCCTATTCAGAGGCAGCGGACGAAGCACATAAATATCCACATGTACTTCATCTAGGGCTTAGTACACGATGGGATCATCAACATTCATTCTTTTCCTTCAGCAGAATATGCTGTAGACATCTTCACCAAGGCCTTCACTAAGTAGAAGTTTCATTCTTTGGGCAGTCGTCTTGGAGTGAAGGACATCATTGCCTAGCAACTATCAGTTCTTATTTTTACATACATTGTACTTTAAGGGGGGGGGGTTCCATGATTTTTTCCCCATTTCCTCATTTATTTCAGTGTATCTTTTGTATTTGGGTACCTAACATGGCCTCGTTGTTAGGACCCATTATTTATTTTCACCATAGTGATGTTCAGGGGGGGTGTTTGATTTACTTCACACACACCTATGATTTATTTTTCCTAAGGTTTTTCCTATGTTATTAGTCATTATCCAGTCTCCTAAATCTTAGGTGAGAATATTCCTTTGGAATGATATTCTCTTCAGTTTGATAAATTGAGTGGAGTCTAGATGCTACATTGGGATTATCACCATGCATCATTGGAATCATCACCATCTAATGCACATTGTCCTTGGGATCATCACCAGTCTATCACATTACTCATGGTTCCCTGATCTCCTCTTCACTTCACTATGTTTCAGTTAGTTAATTGAGGACTGATAGACTAGTTAACTCAGCTAGGTGGCAGTTCACTCCCGTAACTGCTCGAGAGACTAGAATAGGTGGTAGTTTACTCCTGTAACTATTGGTGTGTGTCCAGATCACTCTAGACCACCACTATGACACATTGGCTTCTCCTCCAATGCACTTTGGTTGAGTTATATAGAGTATTTCATGTGTAAATTATCCATTATTCATTTGGTTAATGAGAATTCTTCCATTCTTTCTCTCTTGCTTCTTCTTTCTCAATTTCTCTCTGCAAATGTGTGTGTTATTTTCTAGCTAGATCTATTTTGTGTAGGGTCAACACATTTACAAAAGTGAGGGATTCTTACTACACCATACCTCATGTGGATTTGAGCTGACTAATACCAATGAAGGAGACATATTCACTAGATATTTTTTAGTGTCGATTACCTCTGCCCAGAATTATTGTGTGAACCCAGCACCAATAAGCATGTTCCTTGCCTTGTCCATCAATGTTCTCTCCATTCTTTCAACAACTCCATTTTGTTGTGGGGTATATGGTGTGGTATTTTTGTTTGTTATTCCACACTTCTTGCAGAATTACTCAAAATCCTTTCCACATAATTCACCTCCATTGTCAATTCTTAGAATCTTCATCTTTTTATCTATTTGGTTTTCTACACGAGACTTAAATTCTTTGAATTTCTTGAAAACCTCTGATTTCTTCCTCAGGAAATCTATCCATGTTTTCTTGGAAAAATCATCTATGAAGGAAACATAATACAGGGAGCCACCAAGTGAAGGCACAAAAACAGGGCCAAACACATCACTATGAACCAATTCTAGAATCCCTTTTTCCCTTGCTTCTCCAGATGGTAACCTTACCCAACTTTGTTTTCCATATATCGAATGTTCAAAAAAGTCAACTTCTAAATTACATTTAGTAAATTTCTTGACCGTACCTTTAGTTTTCATAGCTCAAAGTCCTTTTATCTGATGTGTCCCATCCTCTCATGCCATAGCATGGTCATGTCTACTTGACAAATCCTTGTCAAGTTGGTTTGAATCGCCTCAGCCTGATTTGAGTTGAGTCAAGTTGAAGTCGAGTCGATTTTAGGAACAAAAATGTTTTTGTTATTGGGTATGTGTTATATTCTTTGCACGAGTAGTAGTGTCTAAGCGTATGTGTCGGGTGTGCAGGGGGGTTAGAGGGGAAGACACTAGGTGCCCCTTGGGGGGTGCAAGGGGGAGGATCCCCCCATGCGGGGGTTCAGGGGCAGCGCCCTCGAAAAAAAAAACTGCCTTGAGAAACGTGACACCTACCTCAGGAAACCTGTCATGTATTTAGGTGGTTTTTTGGCACATAGTTTTTGCTGATGGTTTTCTATTTTCGGTTAAGGAATGAGGGTTTTGGACTAATCCAGGTCATTGGGTTAATGTTTTGGATGCCGTTGCATCCTATATGTATATTGTATTGTAAACAATGTAACACTATGAATGAATATAGAATATGTTGGTTTTCCTGGTTTGGGGTTTTAGGGGAAAAATATATGTGTAATGTTTGTATTTGCCATTGTATCTTTTCTGTTCTTTTCTGAATATCTGTTTGTAGTAGATATTGTACAAGGTTAGGATTTACATATGGTATCAGAGATTTATTGGCTTTAGGGGGACGCCTTTGTGGTCAAGGGTTTGGCTCGGGACTGTGAGAAGCCTTGTTACAATGGGAGATCTGCGGTATTGTTTTTCAGGTGAAAATAAATGGCAAGCAATTCGAAGATGGAGATTGAGAAGTTTAATGGGAAAATATTTGAGTTGTGGAAGCTCAATATGGAATATCTTTTGGTGGATAGAGATCAGTGGATCGTGGTAGATCCAGGTACTGCACCTACAGGAAATTCTGTAGATGACTAGAAAAAGATGGATCAGAAGGCAAAGAGCACAATCCGACTGTGTCTCTCCAATTCAGTATTACTAAATGTGTCAGAGGAAGCTATAACCAAGGATTTATCGGAAAACTTGTGGAAGTTGTATTAGTCTATGTCCCTGGTAAATAAACTATTCCTGAGAAAGAAGCTGTATAACTTGAGGATGAGAGATGGAGACTTGATGGAAGAGAATTTGAATGCCTTCAATATTGTGGTAAGTCAGTTAGTATCTATTGAGGTTAAAATTTCATATGAAGATAAATGTATCATTTTGTTGTGTTCTTTACCAGACTCATGGGATAGTTTGGTTGTGGCCATAGGTAGTAATACAACTTCTTTGAAGTTTGAATAAGTGGTCTCATCCTTGTTGTCGGAGGAGATGAGACTGAAGAATATGGAAGGACATAGCACAGATGCATTATTTGCAAGAGGACGTTCCCAGGAAAGAAATAGATCTAATTTCTCAAGTGGGATATCTAAGTCTAAGGGTATATCTAAATCTCCTAGAAAGTTTGTAAGGGTATGTTGGAGGTGTGGAAAAGAAGGGCACTACAAGAAGTAGTGTAGATCCAAAGTTGAGAAAAAGAAGGGATCTGAAGAATCTTCTTCTATAGAAGAAAAGACCTCTGAGGAAGAAGGAGGGGATGTGTACTTGGCCTTTTCAAGCACACATGTAGATCATGAGGCATGGTTGATTGACTCTGGTGCATCCTTTCATATGACTCCCCACAGGGAGTGGTTCTACAAATATGAAAAATATGATGGAGGTAATGTTTTCTTAGGTAATGATTCGACAACCAAAATCATAGGAAGAGGAAGGGTCAAGTTGAGGCTCATAGATGGAAGGATTAGAACACTTCCTGGTGTTCTGCACATCCCAGGTATGGCCAAAAATTTGATTTTTGTAAGCAAAATGGAAGATGCAGGGGTAAAAACAAATTTTTAAAAGGGAACTTGCAGGATGGTTCGAGGAGCAATGGTGTTGATGAAGGGAGTTCAGTTTGGAACTCTGTATAAGATTCTAGGAAGCACTATTAGTGATGGGTGCAATAGCTCCATTGTTCCTGATATTGGAGTTGAAGAAGAAAGAACTCCTACAGTCTCTGGAGAAAAGGTTATGTTGTGGCATCAAAGACTGGGGCATATCAGAGAGAAGGGTCTTCGACTACTACACAGTAAAGGTATGGTTGAAGGTATGTCTAACTGATCTCTAGATTTTGATTTCTATGAAAATTTTCTATATGGGAAGCAGAATCTGGTAAAATTCCCCTCTGGTGCAATGAGGGCGGAAGGAATTTTACAACTAGTTCACAGTAATGTTTTTGGACCTGTTTCAGTCCCATCATTGGGAAAATCTGTGTACTATGTCTCATTTATAGATGACTTCTCGAGGAAAACTTGGATATATTTCCTTAGGAATAAATCTGAAGTCTTTGATAGGTTTAAAGAGTTTAAATATCTTGTTGAGAATCAAACAGAGAAAATAATTAAGGTGCTGAGGATAGATAATGGAAGAGAGTTCTGCGGAAATGAATTTGAAGAATTCTGTAAGAAGTGTGGTATAGCAAGGTAGAAGACTACTCCATATACGCCTCAACAGAATGGAGTTGCAGAAAGGATGAACAAGACGCTGATGGAAAAATCAAGGTGCATGCTCAGTGGTGTCGGGTTAGGGCAAGAATTCTGGGCAGAGGCAGTGGGTACTGCATGTTATCTGGTCAACAGATCACCCTCATTAGCGTTGGGTGACAAGACTCCACAAGAGGTATGGACTGGTAAGGAACCTTCTCTCACACATCTTAAGGTATTTGGCTGCGATGCATATGTTCATGTTCCAAAGGAAAATAGGAGTAAGCTGTATAAGAAGGTTGAAAAATGTATCTTTATTGGATATAAAGATGGTATCAAAGGTTATAATCTTTGGAACCCAGAAACTAAGAAAGTAGTGTATAGCCGAGATGTGGTATTTAGAGAAATGAAGGATGTTGTTAAACAGGAAGTCCTACCAAGTAAGGAAGAAGCAGAGAAGATAGAGTTTGATTTAAAGGATGATGAGTCAGACTCTACAGAAGAACATGAATCAGAAGAAGAATATCCTCATACTCCAGTATTGAGGAAATTGGATTGAGAAAGAAGGCTACTGGAAAGGTATAGTCCATCTGATTTTCTTTTAAATTTTTCTTTGTCTATTACTGATTATGATCCTAGAACTGTCAGGGAGGCAGTTGATTCAGAGGATGGAAATCTCTGGAAAAGGGCCATGGAAGAAGAAATGGCATCTTTGGATAAGAATGAGGCTTGGGATCTAGTGGAGTTGCCAACTAGAATAAATTCCATTGGAAGAAAATGGGTATTTAAAAAGAAGATGAATGCAAAAGGAAAAGTGGAGAAATACAAATATCGGTTAGTAGCAAAGGGTTATTCCCAAGTTGAGGGAATTGATTTTGGTGATATTTTTTCTCCTGTTTCCAAGTTAACCCTTATAATATTTATGTTATTTGTTGCTACTACATTTGATTTTGAAGTAGAACAGAGGGATGTGAAGACAACATTCTTGCATGGGGATCTGGAAGAAGAAATATTTATGAAGAAACCATAAGGTTATGCTGTGAAAGGAAAGAAGGAGCTGGTATGCAAGCTGAAAAAGTCCCTGTATGGTTTAAAACAATCACTAAGGATGTGGTATCAAAAATTTGATACTTATATGTTGGGACTTGGCTTCACAAGAAGCAAAGAGGAGCATTGTGCATATTCTAAATTAATTGGTGATCATTTGATTTATTTGGTCTTGTATGTGGATGACATGTTGCTGATAGGAAACAACAAGGAGATTATCCAGGATGTGAAAACTCAGTTGTCCTTTAAATTCGACATGAAGGATATTGGTGCTTCAAATTTCGTTTTGGGCATGGAAATTAAAAGAGATAAAAAAGGAGGAAACTATGGTTAAATTAGAGAAAATATGTCGAGACAATATTGCAGAGGTTTAATATGAAGGAATGTAAACCGGTCAAGGTTCCTATTCCTGTTGGTGTAAAGATATCTACGGATCAGTTTCCCAAGACACATGAAAAAGAGGAGGACATGTCTCATGTTCCATATGAGAGTGCAGTTGGAAGTTTGATGTATGTAATGGTCTATACTAGACCGAACATTGCACATGTAGTGGGAGTTTTGAGCAGGTATATGTCAAAACCAGAGAAGGAGCATTGGACAACAATAAAAAGGGTTTTCAGGTATTTGCATGGCACTTCTAGCTATGGATTGTGCTACAAAGGAAGACCGATATTGGAAAGAGTGGTCAATATACATGGCTTTGTGGATGCAGACTGGGCTGGAGATTTGGATCGTAGGATATCTACAAGTGGGTATGTGTTTAACCTGTTTGGAGGAGCAATAAGTTGGATGAGAAAAAGACAGGTTGTAGTGGAACTTTCTACTACAGAATCTGAATACATGGAAGCCACTCGTGCAAGTAAGGAAGAAATATGGTTACAAAGATTGTGTTCAGGTTTTGGGTTGGTACAACAAGATGTAAGGATAGAGTGTGACAGTCAGAGTGTAATTTTTTTGGCAAAGAACCCTGCTTATCATTCAAATACAAAGCACAATGATGTTCAATATCACTTTGTGAGAGACATGATTGAAGAAAATAAAGTATCACTGATGAAGGTGGACACTTTGAAGAATGTTGCAGAATCATTAACAAAATCTGCGAGCACTGAGAAGTTCTCTTGGTGTAGAGGATCCATGGGCATTGTTGCCCTGGATTTTGACTATGTAATCCTGTAACCCCCTGTATGAAAAGAAAACAACAAGTGGGAGAATGTTGGGTATGTGTTATATTGAGGCAGAATTTTTTTTTCTGCCTCGAGAAACATGACACCTACCTCGGGAAATGTGTCATGTATTTAGGTGGTTTTTCGGCACATGGTTTTTTCTGATGGTTTTCTATTTCCAGTTAAGGAATTAGGGTTTTGGACTAATCCAGGTCATTGGGTTAGGGTTTTGGATGTCGTTGGCCGCTATATGTATATTGTATTGTAAACAATGTAATACTATGAATGAATATAGAATATGATGGTTTTCCCAGTTTGGGTTTCCAAGGAAAAAATCTCTATGTAATGTTTGTATTTGCCATTGTATATTTTTTGTTCTTTTCTGAATGTATATTTGCAGTAGATATTGTACAAGGTTAGGATTTACATTTGCATCCATTCAATTCGACATTCCCTAACAACTTGTATAGGGTTCCAATCCAAACTCCTTTCATTAAGACCATCACACCTTTTACCATATTGCATGTATCCTTCTGAAATAGAATGTGCACTCCCGCATCACTCATCTTACTAACATATATCAAGTTTTTGGCCAAACCCGTATTATGTAGCACACCTAGGATATTTCTAATCCTCCCATATTTCAGCATTAGACAAACTCTTCCCCATCCGACAATTTTGGTTGTCGAGTCATCCTGAAAGAACACATATCCTCCATATAATTCATATTCGAAAAACTGTTATCTATGTGGTGTCATTGTTGGGTATGTGTTATATTCTTTGCATGAGTAGTAGTGTCTGAGCGCCTGCGCCGGGCG
>ML779865.1:2769491-2790363 GCA_009831015.1 Picea engelmannii | reverse complement strand
TGTAAAGCTCCAATGTATTTGAGTAACGTTTCTTGAGAAGACAAATCTACTCCCAAAACCAAAGCTCTTCTCCTAAATTCTTGAGTAAAGCTTTGCACATTCTGTCCTTTAGCTTGTTTAAAATTTTGCCAATCCATAGTAGCCCTTTTCTTATATGCCAATGGGTAAAATTGTCTTTTAATTGCAACAATAAAATCATTCCAAGAGGTTAAAATTTTACCATGCTTCTTCATGTCCTCCTAAGTCTTGGATTCCCACCAAATGAGTGTTGCACTATCCAATCTTAAAGAAGCAAGTTCAATTTTGGTTTCATCATCTTGAATTTTTTGTATCCTACAATATACCTCAATCTGACGAATCCAATTATCTAATTTCTCAGCATTAACTTCTCCATTGTATATTGGCAATTCGAATTTAATATCAATATTTAATGAAGGAATTTGTGAAGGAGTTTTACCATGTCTTCTTGGAGAATTCGAAAGAGGTCTTGAATTGGTAGAAGAAGAAGAAGAAGATGATGATGGAGGAGAGGGTGGTGGAGAAGCACCATTCCCTCCATTTCCATTTGGAGTTTTATCACCACTGTCTCCCTTATGCTTTGAAGGGTTGGAGCCTTCACCTTGCAACCTTGTATTCCTTTCTATCAAGATCTTCATCATCTCTCTCATTTCCATGACAGCCTTTCTAAGATCTTCATCCTCTGCAGGAACATGTTCATGACTCTCTTCATGAGCCATACTTGGTGAATGCCTCCTTGAAACTTGCGGTGATGGTATATGTTTTCTCCTTGAAGGATGAGAACTTGGCTCTACAAGTTGACCTTCTCCTCTTGTGAGTTTCAAACTTGTGAGTATCAGAAAACAAAACACTTGCAAATAATCAAGTCTTCAAAAACCTATGCTCTGATACCAACTTGATCTAAAAATGAAGGAGACTAGTATTCTTGAAAATATTTGCAAGAAAAGTTTATGTGTTAAAATGAAAATGTATCAACTTTGCAACACAAATTATAATAGGATTTACTCATTCAAGATGCATATAAATAGCAACATAATCAATGAACAGAAAACACATAACACAACAAATGATAAAGGAGTTCACCCCTCTCTTGGGCTACATCTCCTAGTTCATCTTCCAATGGATCATTTGTATTATTTGCTCAAAGTTCTCAAAAATGTTCTTTAAAATGCTCAAACTTCCAAATAGACTGCTCCAATGGCTTCAGAACGTCCAAAAACCCCTAGTTGGGCTTTTTCAGCACCTCGTTTGGCCAAAAAATGAAGAAGATAGGCATCCTTGAAGTCTCCCCTTCAAGCTTGTTGTCTCTGCATCTACAAAATGCACCTCCTCTGGCTCAACCTAGCCCACACACAATTTAAAGCGTAAAAACTTGGCACTGGGTGCAACCGCACCACCAGTCCAAACTGTCAAACCGTTTATGCGTTGTCCCTAACTACCAAGGCCCGTGGGCACATGGCAGTCATATGACCGCGCCCAACACAACGGGGCTAATGGTTAAACAACCGTTGGAACCGTATGTTAAACCCGCACGCATTGGTATAGTGGTCACATGGTAAACTATGCACATATATATATATCAAATGGTTACAATATATGGTTACGGTGGTAACCACCGTAGCACTGGTCGCATATAATATAACACATGACCATGGGTCGGGGCTTAGCCCCGGCCCGATCCACGCCCATATATACAATATAACAATGTTAAATACAATGTTTAAAACATATATAACAAGGAACATACGTGGGCGTGCCGGTTGGGCGGCCTTTCCCAAAGCTTTACCCTTGCCTCGGAGGTCATGGGGTCGACTCCCGCTGAGTGCAAAGGTTTTAACAAATAAACAAGTGACATGTGGCGGCCTTTGATTGGGCCATGTGTCACCTTCCCATTCACTGCCAAAAAAACATGTCATATGCCAATTTTCTACCATGTCAGCGTATGGTTTGCCATGTCATCCGTACTATCTGCCACATCATCATCCGTATGGACTGTACGGACTGTACAGTCAGCATCTTTTTTTTTGCCTGTTTGCCATTTTGAACAGAACGCGATATCTCTCACTCCCGACGTCCGTTTGAACCCAAACAAGTTGTGTTGGGTTCACAACGATGAGGCCTATGCTCTTGTTCGATTTGAAGCAATTCTGAGCACTTTGAATTTTTGAGCAAAATTTGATCCCCTGATCACAACTAATGGCCATGGCTACATCATCATGGTTGTTGGTTATTTCACCAAGTGGGCCAAGGCCTTGCCCACATTTTCTAATGATGGCAACACCACTACTCTGCTCTTGTTCAATCACATTATTTCTAGGTTTGGTGATCCTAAGACCATAGTGATGGACCATGGGTCCCATTTTCACAATAAGATGATGATCGAATTATCCTCTAGGTTGTTTTTTCACCATGAGAACTTGACTCCCTATTATTCTCAAGATAATGACCAATTAGAAGCCATCAATCATGTCCTGAAGACCATGATCCAGAGGATGTTGGGGAAACACAAGACTAAATATAATCTGATGCTATTTTCGACATTATGGTCTTACCATACCTCAACTAAAACTTCCATTGAGTTCGAACCATCCCAACTCATTTATGGTTTGGAGGCAGTCCTCTTGATTGAATGTGAAATCTTGTCATTGAAGCTAGCCATAGAACTACTTCCCAACACCTACATCAAGGAGAAGCATCTCTTGCACTTAGCCCGTCTTGACAAACAATGTCATGATTCCACATTGACTATTGAAATGAATAAGAAACATGTCAAATACTAGTGTAATAAATGTATCCATCCTCATGTGTTTTGAGAGGGTGACATGGTCTTGGTCTGCGATCAGGAACATGACACATTAGGTGCAAGTAAATTTAAACCCCTTTGGCATGGTCCTTACGTAATTAAACATGACTCGAAGAGAGGGGTCTGTGAGCTAATCAACTGTGATGGGAATCTTATTTCAGAGCCTTTCAATGGGCTCTACCTCAAAAAATATTATTCTTAGGCCATTTGACCACATGATGCTTTGTACATAAGTGTTTTTTTGGTGTTGGAATTGTGTTCTTTGATTTTTATGTATGTTTCTTATCTCGGTTCATTGCTTATCATTCTTTATTCTTTATCTGCAGATTCCATCATCCACCTTAGTCTATGTAGGATACATAGATGGTGCCATCCATAGTACCCATAACACTTCTTTTGCTTCTTGGGTGTTCTTCTTTCCCATTGATGAGATAGTGAGTTTAGGGGGTGTTTACCTTGGCCCTAAAACCAATAACATAGCATAGTATAGTGTTTTCATTGAAATTTTTTCTGAGGCTCTTTCCCTCAACATTCGTCATTTAGTTGTCAGGCTAGACTCTCAACTTTTGGTATCGTAGTTGAATCATGCTTATATTGTCATACCTCTCATGTGTTGTGTAAGTATTTGAGGGTTCGTCTTCTTGAAAACTACTTTGATTATATCGAGTATTGTCATGTTCTAAGAGGATCTAATACATTGGTTGATTCGTTGGCTAATTATTTGTTAAATGTAATTTTTCCCATTAATTAATTCATTTGGAATGCATGCACATAAAACATGAATAACAATCACATCATTTGACATTCATAAGTATCAGTTGAAATAAGCATCTATATATATCATAAAATTTTGTTACATCCTTAAAAAAGAGGTGCATATACAAATTTTGGAGCTCTACTAGCCTCTTGATACAAAATGTGTCAATCTTCTAAATATCAAGTCTAGTACAAAATGAAAAGATTGTCATCTAGTCATCCCAATCATGAGTGCATGGTAATACAACACCGCCTGAGCCACCTTTCAGAGAAGTCGGTGAAAGGGGAACGATACTCCCACTATGTGACATTGTAAATGCGGTGGCATCTCATCCATCGACACGAGGGGGAATCCCATAGTCAACCCCTCCAAGTTCTTGTTGGGATCTAAATATGTTCTAAAAACAACCTTAGTTTGACATTAATTTTATCAACTGAGGATTCGTCTTTTCTCTCAAGAGTGTCAACAAAGTTTATGCAGACAGTCGTAGAGGTTTAAATCGTGTAGATAGTTCAGCTACAACAAATCCGAGTCTATCTAAATTATTGCAATAATCAAGTTATTCACACATTAAATACACACTTTGAAACTAATAACTCAATCAACATAAATATATTATGAACAATACCACACCATGAATCAAAGCATCAATCAATTTACTAAATTCATTCATCTATCTAAGTAACAACAATTTAGTCTACAAAAACACTTAATGAATCAATCTCTCAATGATTAATTAATCTATTGGAAAGGAACAACGATCTACTGAATATTTGAGGAACAACAAATGTGAATTTAAACAAAAGGAACGACAAATGCAAATTTAATAAAAGGGACATCAAATGTGAATTTAAATGAAAGGAATTCACAAGTGATAAATTGACAACAATTGGAAATGGAACAACAATCGATAATCTCCAGATGGAACATCTACTCTCTACAAATGGAACAACATAACCAATTCATAAAAGAATCAACACATTAATGAGTCTATCTTAACTGTTGAAGGGAAATTCAAATCACAGAACTATAACAGAATTGATAATATTATAGATGAGATGGTAGCTCCCATCGACTGGGCCCACGGTCTTCAGAAGATACTGCTACGAAAAACTCAGTATGCAAAAATGATCAAAACACTTGAAGCTTGCATTAATTCCATAATTGATAAATCATTTACAATGGGATTGTTGTACAAAGTGTCAACAATTAAGATATCTGAATTCTTTTTTTCTCTCTATCATTCACTATTCTTTATATATTACAACGAGATAAGTAAATTAAGTTATCTTGAGGATCGAGAGATCCTCAGGATTTCTTTTACTATTTAGGAAGATTGCAAGATAAAAATTCAATCTTCCTTTAAACTATTTTGTTCTTGATTTCTTCGATATTCAATGTCATGTGCATATTCATGATCTTTTGAATTATCTTTAGTTAACAACAATTGTCCATTTCTGCATAAAATAAAAAAAAATCAAACCAAAATTCAAAAAATATCTAATATCATTCAATATTATTTCCTAAGAGATTTTTAACCATTTTCTTCCCTAATTACTTCAAATTAATAAAAAAGTCAACAAAGAGTATATCACAAACCAAAGTAACAAGGGGAATATTTATACCTTTTTCTCAACCCAACATACCCCCCAGCTTACCATTTTGCATGTCCTCATGCAACAAGAGATTTGATATGAAAAGCAATGATATTGAAGGGTGGAGAGGTCTCTTATATAGGTCTCTGGAACCCATGCTTACCTTTAATCTCTTCAAAAGAAACATCTTCCATTTTCTTACAAATTTCATAAACACTTTGATAACCCTCTGGAGGATACCAAATAATGGGGGGACTGTACCTACATCCAATCCAAGAAGTCCCTTCTTCCATGATCATTTTGGCATACCTCTCTAACCTGAGAGTAACTGCTTGAAAATTCCTAAAAAAAAAGGTTCCCTGTTCTTGACTTCATTTGAAGAGACACTCCATCTTAATTTGGCAATATAAAGGGCTTCTTTTTTAATTTCTCCAAAATACTGTAGCCCTGAATGTACAACATGTCTATGGATGGGGGCTAAAGATTCCATAACCTTCTCCCTCTTCATGAATGCTCTATGTTGCATAATGGTATCAAAGGGTTTAGGAGGTTCCCCTCTGATCCATAGGTCTAGTCCATTCTCTCTTTTCATGAAGACCTTATGTGTTTTGTCCCACCCATATCTTTTGTAAACAATTCATCACAACTATCATTCCCAACTGCAAAACTAGTTAGACCAGCCCGTGAAAGAAAATTACTATAAATGGTAAACATTACAGAACAACAATGGTATATAGAAATACAAATTTTCCCATTATCTATAATCATTATGGCTTATTGAAAATCGTGCAGAATTTCCACCCCCGATAAATGAAAAGGTCAACTTAGACTGACGGTATGTGTGAATGTGATGATGACGGTCATTCAAGTGAGGGATAATTATTATGTTTCCTACGTTAGGAGAATGACCGTTAATAACTTTTAAATCATTTTAATGTTAATCATGAACTATAATCACACCTTTTGTGTAAAGTATAAGTTCAAATACCAATATTCAATATGTTAAGGAAGAATATTGTGAGTAGTCCTATTTTGTTCACATTTTATAAATATGCCACGTGTCATAATTTTGTTACTTTCCCTTGTGTTGAATATAGCCAGAATGATAGCCTCTTTGTTTAAGAAAGGAAGTCTATGAACACAATAAAAACTTAGCATATTAAGATAAACTTCAATACCACAAGCAGAGCCACTTCTGCCAATAGGTGTCCATAGCCTCGACAGGGTTGCCTTTTAACCCATAGATGAGCCAGTATCCTCAATAAATAGTTTGAATAGTCTTTTCACAAAAACATCACTATCCTGGTTTGGTAGCCAGATAACAATAATTCCACTCACTAGATCGTAACAAAGTGAACAAGTTGTCTCGTGATGAGACCTCTTGTCATTTGACCCTAAATGCCAAAGGCCATTGCCCTGGTGTGGTAGCCATAGTGGGAATGTCACTTATTTTAATCTCTTATGATCATGGTAGGTTGTCTCATGATGAGACCCCTTATCCTTTTTGGGAGATGGTTATTTTCTTTATTGTTATTTATTTATTTTAGTCTTTATTAAGGGAGGCTCATCTACATATTAAGAGTGTGGGATGGCGTAAGAAGTGTAAGAATTCCAAGTAAAAATATGCCTTAGACTCCTTATTATGATGTGAAGGAAAATTATCATTCAAGTATACGTATATATATATATATATATATAGGGGAAAGAAACGAATTACGATGGTTAAGGATTATGAACAATCTTGAGATAATTCGAAAAAATCAATCCATAAACACTCTGATAAGGTATGCTAGATATTACTCAAAAAGAAAATGAAAAATCATTATCATGATGATTGGAAGTGATGTTGTTGAAAATTAGTTAGTGAATTTCATACCCAAAGGACTGGCTAAATGTATTAGAAGCACGTGTTGTTGGTGGAAACAAAAATCGTTACTTTAAAGGGAAAGGAACAAAAACAGGAACAACCGCAAAAGGAACAACAATTGTTTCTTTAGAATGAACCGTGCTACCCAAAAAAGGAACGACAATCATGAGAAAGGGAACAACAACTGTTATGTTCAAATGAACGACACTACCCACAAAGGGAACAACAATCACAACAAAGGGAACGCTAGTTGTTACGTTCGAATGAATGACACTACTCGCAAAGGAAACTACAATCACAACAAAGGGAATGACAATTGTTACGTTGGAATGAATGACAACGATGATGTTCAAATTTAACCATCTAATTAAGTAATTGGATACCTCCTGCATAAATTTTTGTTTTAGTGAATCTAGGATTGATTAGTCATCAACTGAATTAATTTAATTTTATGGGTAGGTATATTCAATGATCAGAGAAATACAATATATTGGATGGTTTACGGTGTCATGCATTCATTTCTATTCACTAAAATTATACTCGCGCATTATTTTAGTGAAGTTGCCCGACCTTTTTTTGCAGAACATGACATATTCATCTCTTGTATAAAACAAGGTTTGTATTCGATGGATTTTTCAAAGTGAAACAAGAGAAATTTGAAGTTTAAATAAGGAACATAAAAGAGTGCTAATTATATTTCATTACAGTCATCCTTTCTAGTTTTTTTTCTCCAAATCTCTTTATAGTGACTTTCCTAGAAAGTAAAAACTTAAAAATCAATCAAAACTTTAAGGAAAAATATATACAATATGTACAATGCTAAAAAAAACAACAATTTCATGGAGCTGAAGCTACTAGGTTACCTTCCCAACCGGCTAAACTCTGAAAAGTAAGATCATTACTTACTTCTTGGCAAAATGATTATTTTGAAAATGGTTGATGGTAGATTTGCAGTCGATGTCCATTTACCAAAAAGGGAGAACTAGACCTGTCGATGGTAGCTAAAGTGACAGTACCATTATCATGGACTTCTTTGATTTCATATGGTCCCAGCCACCTTGTCTGTAATTTCCCCAGAAAATCCTGAAATCTGAAATCATAAAGAAGCACCCAATCATCTTTCTGGAAGGATTTCTTCTTGATATGATTTTCATGCCATCTAGCCCTCTGTTGCTGAATAATAGTTGTACGTTGAAGGGAAGAAAAGCATGTTTCATCTAACTCATTGAGTTGTTGTAAGCGTTGTGTGTGTTCTTTCATAAGATCTGGTCCAATTTTCTAGGCCATTCTTAGAGTCTTGATCTCAAATTCAATTGGAAATATAGGTTCTTTGCCAAACACTAGGTGATAAGGAGAGTAGCTAGTACTGTTACGCTATGTTGTGCAATAGGCCCATAAGGAATTTGGAAGCTCAGCTGCCCAATTTTGACTGTTTGTCGAGACTGTTTTTGTCAAGATTGCCTCCAAGACTTTATTGGTACTTTCCACTTGTTCATTTTCTTGTGGGCAGTATGTGGAGGTATCATTGTGTTTAATGTGATAATTGCATAGAGTGGCTGAGATTTTATGTGTTGTAAATTGCGACCTTCCATCCGTGATACTTCCCTGGGTAATCCATAGTGTACAAATAGTTCAAAGAGAAATTTAATGACTACTTCCTCAGTTTCATTTGGCAAGGCCACTGCTTCTACCCACTTGGTCATATAGTCTGTTGCATCTAGCATATAATCTTTTTGGTCTGATTTTGGGTTGAAGGGGACAACAAAATCCAACGACCATCTCTTGAAAGGTTCCATCACCACTTGTGGTTGTAGGGGAATTTCATCATCTTGGCCTAGTCAACCCATCCTCTAACAGCTGTCACAGGCCTAGACATACTTCTTTTCATATTTGAATATTGAGGGCCAATAATATCCTATTTGTAAAACCTTATGCCTAGTTCTGCGGTTTGCAAACTGTTCGCCATAGGGCTCATCGTGACACGCCTTCAAGACATCGTGAATTTTATCATCTCTAATACATATTCAGATCTGAATATCATACCTAGTGTGGAATAGATATACACCAATCCAAGTTAACCATGCACTGTTGTTATCCACAATTTTGGTCATCATAATGATGTAATGATGATGGAAACATCAAGCTCTTCACTAGAACATTTTCCTGAGAAAAGTTACCTTTGTCTACTTCTAGAAATCATATTTTTAAGGGAGGTTCACAGTCTACCTATATATTTGCCTGTGAGAATGCATGATTATCGCAGGCTGAATTAAGATGGGCTGCAAGGGGTTCACACTGTACCTAACTATCAGGGTGTGAACATCTTCTAAAGGAAGGAAAAAGATAAATTCTCGAACCTTCTAGAAGGGAATATTCTAGAAGGATGTGTTGGCATTCGAATGGTTATCTAAGTACTGGTTTTCCTGATATCTTGGGATCATTCCTATCCAAGTAACTAATCTATTATCTCCTATATATTGAGGGGAAGGCTCATGGAAAAGGTTAGAAGCAAACTAGCAAGAGATTGATTGGAGAATTAGTGGAAGATTGTATGAAGGACTGATGCTACAGCAGCTAGAGACACCAACAAGGTTATCAAAAGTGGTTGATTTTCTTCATGCATGAGCAAGTGTGTGTGTCAAAGCTAGGAGCCATCGAAAGGAGGTTTTCAACATCAAGGCTCAGGTTGTAAGTTTCACTTTCAATCAATATAATATAGTAATATGTCCCTTTCCCATAAAGCTGATGTCACTTTATTACATAACTCCTTGATCATATGTATGGATTAACTGTTGAATATATTGATTTGTATTCACTTCAATTGGTTTGTTTTGTTGTGGTCTGGATGATACAAGAGCATTGGAGTGAATCTTGGAACAACAGAGACCCAAGGAAGTGATCATAAGGTATGTACATGATTCTTGCCTCCTAGTTCATTCAATAGTTAAAATCTAGGGAAAGTGTATTATTCTGTCTTGCTTTGTTCTAGATCTAGGTGGATCTAGGGAGATTGGTTTGTGTCCGCACTCACGGATTTATCCTGAAACAAAATTGGTGACTCCACTGGGGACATTCCCTTTTTCTTTATGGTTTTTGAGTTTTTTTGTGGCCATTTCCTCTATTTTCATTTTTCTACTGTCTTGTCAGTCTCTGAGTCTTCAGGATATCCTGATAGACTTACCGGGTTCAGAAACCTGTTTGAATTTTACTCCATTCTTCAAAATTTTTGTCATCTTTAGGAGTTCTCGCACTGCGTTTAACTGCAACCTGTGAGAATCAGTCAAGTTCGCACTCTGCATATAGGGTCCAGTGCGAACACCTTGCACCTTGCTACAAGGGTGCCTGCGAGAATCTTATCTTCTCGCACTGTGTAACACTGCTTGCCTGCGAGCAAGATTTTTGAAAATTTTGAAATTGAGTTTTGATTTTTTCAACTGCTCAGTTCAGTTGAATTACCTCTTTTGGGCTTATTGGATCGTTGATTTATATATCTCTTGCTTTAGTTTGCTTGCTTGAACAGATTTAGGGTTTTAAGGTTTTTCTTGCCCTTTGTAGCTTGACTTTCATTTCTTGGCTCTTATTGGCATTTTCATTCCCTCTGATTTATGGAGTTGAGTGTGTCTGATTGGCTGAGAACCAGTGGTTGGTTGAGAGTTAAGTGCTTGGTGTTTCTCATTTGCTTGTTGGTTCGAAAGAACATTTTCATTTGCATTGAGAAGACTCATTGGTTTTCTCTTTGTTTTGTTTTTGCTTTCGTTGAAAGAGTTTATTGGGTTGTTATTGCTTGATTCTTTATGATTTTCTTTTCTTTTCTTGTTAATCAGAGTTCTTTTTGGAAAGTGAACAAGTTTTTCTTTCAAAATATTATTTTTTGTATTTCAGAAAACATTGAAAATCAAATTTTAGAGTTTGTTGAAGTATTTGAAAAAGACATATAGAGATTGTTCATTGATTAATGATTGTTTGCATTGACATTTGAAAGGAAATTGTGCATTGCATTGTAGTACATGGTTGATTTGGAAAATTTTCTCTCTTTCCCATAAATAGGATTCATGGAATGAAAAAGTGTTATATTTCATCATCCTCCTTGCATTATTTGGGTCAGATTCATACAACATGAGTTTCACTTCCGTTACCTTTGAGTAAACAACAGCTCTTAAAAACATTACGTAATCTTAAAATTTATCTAGTAACTCTTTTCTAGGGCTCTTTTACACCAACATTTAGCTAGGCTAGTGCTTTGGAGTAGGAAGAGAGATACACTCTTCAAAAGCTCAAAAACACACAATAACATCTTGAGTTAGGGAGTGTTAAATTCCATTTGCAACATATTGTCCTGGGAAGCCTTTCTAACACAAGGGTCAAGCACTAGGTCACATTGGTGTTGGCAGAGTTATTGACCCTGCTTTGTTGACATCGGTGTAGATATTGCACGTATTATGGGGATCACTCCGAGGTATACCCACAATGATGAGTGGAAACCTTTGAGTTGATTTCGGGCTAGATACCCTGCCCTTGCGTGTGGATCGGACTGACGACTATTCCCCCAGGTTTTATTATTGTTTTTAGTGACCTTAGTGGCCTATCTCTCTAGGTTCTTACCCAAGGTGACTGTGGAGGGGAAAGTCTTCACGGTACCTGGAATTGACGTTGGCCAAAATCACTCGGGCGCCTTGGAGGGTATACCCACGATTATGTGTGGGAGCTTGCACCAGGTTGTAAGTTCGTTAAGAAGGTCGTCAACGTAACTTTTCCACCTTAGCCCCGCCCCTTCTCGTCTTGTTGTTGCGACGTTGGATTTCATCACCAACTAGTGGCTTCGAAATTAGAAGGTATTGTTTTCTTGGTGATTGTTGCCTAGTTTTTTGTTTACTAGTGTGTGTTGTTTGTTTCTCGAAGTTGACCATAGGAATTTCTTTGCGGAGCTTGTCACTTGTTTACAATTTCTCCCCCACAATGTTCTCGTAGAATGCAAGGTTTATCTCCAGAGCATCTGAACGATTCTCAACCCTCACCTACTGGTACACCTGAGGGTTCTCCCCATGAGACAGAATTCCCTATGGTTACTCCACCACACGGGGAAACAAGTGACATTCCAGTTGTCACCACACCATCTCCACAAGTAGAACGAACTGACTCTCTAGAAGATTTTCGAATTACCAATACTAGAGAGGACTATCGCATTCGCCGTGGTGAATGACCTTTTGTGCGATTAAATTCTTCTGATGAAACCATTGTTACATCTTCTGAATCAATTGTTGGGCCTTCTCACGGTGTAGTAGGCCAAGATCCTTTTTGGTCAGGTGATTTCCGTTGAGTCCTTTTCAGTACTGAGTCACCCCCTGTCTACGCAATCAACCCTCCAGTGTCTTCTGAGACAGAAACTACACTAGAGACTAATACTTATCGCTTTGTTCTTCCTCTTGAGATGGCCCATATCGAAAATACTACGAGTTTCCAAACCGAAATTACTGCAGCTACTCTTGCTCCTATCAATACCCAGCGAATACCTGATGTCATCTCGACATTACCACCCAGTTACCATGCGTTGAATGCTTTGTTGAATTCTTCCAATCCAACACCTCCGCAAACCCCAGCCAGTTCTCCAGGTGGTCCTCCTTTTCCTGGGAACCCTATTCCCAGTTTTATTCCGACACTCCCTCAGTTTCCTTCTGGTAATCCTAATCCTAGTGGCACTATTCCGACTGTTGCACCAAACCCGCAGATTCATGTTGGTGGAAAAGGTAGTACAATTCCTTTTCCTTTTCCTGGACATAACACAGTTACTACACAACCTATAGTTGGCACACAACTTCCGGGTGGAACTATACCTACGATAGGGGGACCAACCTCACCTTTTGGACAAAATATACCTCCTTAATTGGCCCAGTATTGGAATCATCTTCTACAAAACTTTCCTCAAAATGCTGGGGGGCAGAAAACTATCCCTGCTATAGGCCAACCATATCCAGGTGTAACCAATCCTATTTGGGGTTCAGGTCAGACTACTCAACCCCAGGTCCCTACTCAAACTCAAGGTTACAATCCTTGGGGCTACTATCCTATCCAGCCACCACTGAATCAACCAGAGCCTTCCCTCTATGGACAGTCTGCTTACGGTCCTACTGGTTTGCCGACAGGGCTTCCACCCCAAAGCCATCAGTACCCGCAAGTAAACGGACAGTTTCCTTTTCTTGCTACCTTGGATTTGCCAGATTTGTCTAGGATTCTAAATGATCCTATTCGTCACTCTCCCCAATGGCCTGCTATTCCTGCTAAACTTCCATCGGATATTTCGAAATTCGATGGCAAGGAGGGAGAGGACCCAAATAATAATGTCATGACTTTTCATTTATGGTGTTCGTCCAACTCGCTGATGGATGACTCCATTCTTCTATGTATTTTTCAACAAACCCTTACCGGTTGGGCTGCGAAGTGGTATATTGAATTGCCATGAGGTTTATTTTCTGATTTCAATACCTTAGCTATGGCTTTTCTCACACATTACCAGTTACCGATCCGTTACGATACTGGGACTGAGATTTTGACTTCTTTCAAACAAACTAAAGGCACTCATATATGAGATCATATTCATGCGTGGCGAAGGAGACGACGTCTCATTAAACTTGAACTCCTGGATCAATTATTGGCAAAATGGTTTACGAAATCTTTCGTGAATGAAATTGGTAAAGACATTGCTATGGGTGGTGTTGTTACAGAGGAGCAGGCTATAAGTCACGCTCAATATCTTGATCTCGTTTATTCGCAAACGGGAACACTCTACTATTTACTACCTGAACTACCTTGTCCTGGTACTTCCAGCACTTCAACTGCTCCAGCTGCCTCGCATGCAGCGGATGGTGTGATTGGTATTGCTCATACCCACTCACATTCCATTTCCACTACAACCCCTAAATCCACACCTTCTAATGTTCAAAATGCTCCGTCTCCTGCTCCTCCTGCCGGAAAAACTTCCGAGGTGAATGTTGTTCAGTCTACACCGACCGGTAAAAATAAATCAAAGAAAGGAAGAGGCAAGAATAAGGAGAGTAAAAATAATAATCAAAATGAGAAAACTAAAACCCATCCTGTTGAAGATGGGGATAAGTGCAAACCACGCTACCCTTTCCTTATCTGTGGTGATGATCACTACATGAAGGATTGTCCTCGACGTGCCGAGGTTACTAAGTTCCTTCAAGGAACACCAAAACCCTCTACGCCGACAGTCTTGTCCCAACCCTTCCCGTCTCAGCAACAGGCCTCGTTGGTCATCCATGACCAACCCTCTAATTCTACGACATCATATGTTTTGATGTGCACTGGTGATTCTAAGAACAATGACATTGCCATCGCAACTAGAGCCAAAGATTATTCTCCATCTAAGGAGAAGGTTGACGATTTACCTCTTGCTTTGGTAAAACCCTCTCCACCGACTCCACCTACCAACAGTCCTCTTCATCTCGAATGACTGAGATTTGATACAGTCCTACAACCCCCTAAGGGTGTTGCTCGCAAGTCGACCTTCAATCCACATGCTCGTGCGGCCCAAAACTATAGTATTGTTGAAGATTCGGCCCAAGCACCTTCAACGATGTCTGCCCTTGAAGTCCTTCAGTCTTGTCCTACACAACGAAGGGCTCTGTTGAAAGATATAGGTGGAATTGATCCTACAGATATGAATCTAATAGTCTTTGACTTAGAAGATCATATTCCAAGGTTACCCCCACAGCTTGCATTTCAGATACAAGTTGTTGTCTCAGACAAAAATATTTACCAAACTGTTATTGATGAGGGTGCCTCTACGTGTGTAATGTCTTTTACTTGTTGGAAAGCCATTGGCTCTCCTCCTTTAAATGAATCACAAAATAATTTGAGAGCCTTCAATGGCTCTGGTTTTAAGCCTTACGACATTCTTCCATCGTTGCCTGTTACTCTCGAAGGTAAGACAGTCCAAGTTGAAGTGGAAGTTTTTGATGCTCCTCTGGATTATAATCTTCTACTTGGTCATAGCTGAGTAGATTCTATGCATGCTGTAGTATCAACCCTTTTCCGTGTCATACGATTTCCTCATCAAGGAAAGGTTGTTACGGTTGATCAACTTGCCTTCTTTAATTCCTATACTCGCACTGGCAACGTGCCGTTTATAGCTAAAACCCCACCGGGTTACGAGAATGTTGGAGTCGATCTTTTAAAAGACTCTTCGTTAATGGGTACTTTTCCCATACCACCACCACCCGATATTCCACGCTCGTCAGTTTCTTCTATTAATATGATCTCCACTGTACCTCATGAGCTTTCGGTGTCTTTTGACCTTTGGATAGTCCCTGATCCAGGAGATCATCCTTGTTTCAGCGACGTCATGCTGTTAAGTCTGGTTGAGTATGCTTATCAAGCCATTCAATCGGAAACCCCCTCTACACCCTCTTTTGATGAGTTGTCTCCTGATCCTTTCTGTGTCATCTTTTCCACTGACGAGATGATCATGTCTGTCATGGAGGACACCCCTTAGGACGATGGTCATCATCGTTCCATTCTGTTTTTGGAACAACACACTCTTGAGAATTACCAGCAGATTTCAACTTCGTCGACCGTTGTTGTTATATCGACCATTCCCGGATCTACATGTGATGTGTTTGTGGAAGGGAACCTCAGTAATATTTCTCCCATGATACCCATTGACATTTTAGTTAAACCTGGGATAGTTGAAAATGTTCATATTGGAGCTTCGTGTTCTCTCGAAGAAATTGTCACTTATACTTCCTTGTTTAAAGAATTTCGTGATATCTTTGCCTGGAGTTACGAAGAGATGCCAGGTATCGACCCTACTATTGTTGTCCATGAAATTAAGACATACCCCGGAGCTAAACCAGTCTGGCAACACCTTCGTCCTGTCCATCCACATAAAGCGGCATCTATCAAACTCGAAGTTGAAAAACTTCTCAAAGCCAGTTTTATTTATCCTGTGGCTCTGACAGATTGGGTTTCCAACCCTGTACCGATTGATAAGAAAGGTGGTAGTATACGTGTTTGTGTTGATTATCAGGATATTAACAAAGCCTGTCTGAAAGACAACTTTCCAACCCCTTTCATCGACCAGATTGTTGATGACTTTGCCGGTAGTGAAATCTTTTCTCTCATGGATGGATTTTCTGGCTATAATCAAATTAACATCGCTCCTGAAGACCAACATAAAACTGCTTTTATTTGTCCTTGGGGTACTTTCGCATATAGAAAACTTCCCTTCGGTCTTAAGAACGTAGGTGCAATGTTTCAACATGCTATGTCTTATGCGTTTCACGATATAAAGCATATTGTTCAACCTTATTTGGACGACTTGCCAGCTCATTCTTTACGTCGAGTCGATCACCCCAATCATCTCCGAGCAATTTTTCGTTCGTTGTCGGTTCTATCGCATTCGTCTAAACCCTCATAAGTGCATCTTTTGCGTAGAGTCCGACCGTTTCTCAATTTCATTGTTTCACGTCAAGGGATCCGGGTAGATCCTATTAAGGTTGAGGCGATTCTTAATCTCCCTCCTCCTTCTTCACTGCACCAGTTACAAAGTTTACAGGGGAAAGCAAACTTTCTTCATTGTTTCATCCCTAATTACACCGAGATTACTCATGGTTTTACACGTCTTCTACAGAAAGGTTCAGATTTTGTTTGGGATAAACTTGCCAACAACGCTTTTGAAGCTTTGAAGTTGTCCCTCACGAAATCTCCACTTCTTTTTCCTCCCGATTATAGTCGGGATTACTTTCTTTATCTAGATGCTTCCAAGTATACTATCAGCATGGTTCTCGTTCAAGAGGATGATGCACACGATGAACATGTTATATATTACTTGAGTCGAAGTCTCACTTCAACTGAAATCAAGTACCAACATATTGAAAAACTGGCTTTGGCTGCTGTTCAAGCGGTTCAACGTTTTCGCCATTATATTCTCTCCAGGAAAACTACAGTGATTTCACATTGTAACCCCATGCAACATATTTTGACACGTCAATTGCTGGGGGGCAAGTACTCCAAGTGGATTGTCATTCTCCAGGAGTTCGACTTGGAATTCGATCGTGCCACGTCAAAGAAATCCTTAGTTTTTGCTGAGTTAATTTGTGATTTTCCCCACTCTACCACGAAAAATGTAGCAGTCGATTCATTACCCGATGAATCGCTTTTCCTTATCAGTACTGATGATATTTGGTATGGAGATATCATTATATATCTCCAAACTCAAACTTTCCGGCCTACTTTGTCTAGCACCGAACGACGTCGTATCCGTTATCAAGCATGTCAATATATTATCCTTGGAGATACTCTTTACCGTCGAGGCATTGACTATGTTTTTCGATGTTGTTTGACTTTTGACGAAGCCGAGAAAGCTTTGAATGACTGCCATTCTGGAGCATGTGGTGGTCATATGTCTGGGTGTGCTACTGCCCAGAAGATCTTATGCGCGGGATATTTTTGGCCTTCCTTGTTCAATGACTGCATTACTGTTGTTCAGAAGTGTCATGCCTACCAGACCTACAATCAGAAAGTTCGGTTGCATCCTTCTCCCCTTCATCCTGTGGTCTCAGTTGGTCCTTTTGCAAAATGGGGCATTGATTTCATGACATGTCACCCTCACTCGGTCGGGGGGCATGGTTATATTATTATAGCTGTTGATTACTTTACAAAGTGGGCCAAGGTGATGCCAACATGTTGGAAATACTAAAACAACTGAGAGGGGGGGTGAATCAGTTGTTTATAAGCTTAAACAATTTTAAACCTTTTAAATAATTATTAATATTTCTTCAAGTATCATCAAGCAACATACAACATATAGACAATGAGTGTAAAGATCAGCAGTCACACATTAAATAAACACAGAGACAGATTTTCACGAGGAAACCCATAAAGGGAGAAAACCTCTTCTTCTTCGAAATGATAGGCAGTCTTTTTCTATTCTGTACATCATTTACAATTGAGCACCAACTCAATGTGAGGCTGCTACGTTAGTCTTACAAGCTGCAACTTGTTTGAGAGCTTCAACTCTCTGGTTTCTCTAGCACCCACTAGAAGGAAGCACCAAATCCCTGAGTACTCCAGCACCAACTGGATGGAAGCACCAACTTCCTGATTATTCCAGCACCAATTGGATGGAAGCACCAACTTCCAGTTACACAGGCTCCATCCTGCATAACAGAGAACATCTGTTCTCCCTAGCACCACCCTGCCACCCTAGTTTCTCTGGCTGCAACCAGATGGAAGCTACAACTTCCTATGTTCAAGCACCCACTTGAACTTATGAGGACAATAGTCCTCCTGAGAACCTCCCAACCTCCCTACAATATCAATGACTAAATAAAAATTCAACTTTACAGATAAATCAGTTCATACCAATTTTACTTTGTTCTGTAAATCTTGTCTTTTGTTGTTTGCTGTATCGTTCTGCTCTGCCTCTGCTCTGCTCTATCGTTCTTCTCTGCTTCAACTCTGCTCTATCAAAATTTTATGCTTAGCATCTTCTCGTTTTGGCCAGTCTACTCTTCTTCAACTCGTTCTGTTCTTATGTTCTGTATTTCATCTCCTCTGCCTGTCCTTTGCTTCCATTCCAATATACAATTCATTTCATTCTGTATTTCAATTAGACTTCCTCCTTTACTGCTTCTCCTTTCTCCTTTTCTTAATACTTCATTCTTTTTCCCTGTTGAACAACCACACCATACAATGTCACTCGTTTTCTTTTATACATTCTACTATGACGGTTCCACTTCCCATCTCCTTCGGCAAGAACAACGACAACTGCCTCAGCAACTGAATCGTCATCTGAAACGTTAACTAATTCTTCATAATGAGTCTGTTTCACTAATAGAAATCATATTCAGTCGTTAACTGTGAGAGAGAACAGTGACCCTCCGATCAATATTTGATCCAACGGTTCAGATCCAATCAGGATTTCACCATCGCGATTTCGGCATTTGCGATGTCACTAATCACAAGTCCTTCGGACTCACAATTCTCCGATTCCCGATGCCTCCTTTCCACGTGCTAGCCCTGCTGAGCTTAGCTTTCATTCAACATGACCTTCACTTCGTGACCAAACCCTTATGTCTCTCTAGCAGGGTTTTTGGTGTTTTCAGTGACGATATGCGCACATACTCGGAACACCTGAAACTCCGATGACGAGAATCAACGGTCCACATCTCTTGCTTTCTTTAACGGCTGAGATCAATTTGCGAAATCGCATATCGCGATTTTGGGTTTTTCATTGTCAAGAGATTTTGACATTGCAAAGTGTCGATTCCCGATTCCTGATTATTCATGCATAGATTCAATGGTTCAGATCACTTCTAGCTCAACGGCTCAGATTAGACCGGGATTTTGCACATCGCGATTACTCCCACTTCTCCTTGTTCTTTAAAAGGCATGCAGATTATCTTTGATCCAACGATGATCGGGTCTTGTGCTTGAATCCAACGGTTACTGAGTCATCTCCACAACCATACCAATACTCGCACTCCACGCAGAGATTCAACAGTCCAGATCATTCTTTCTTTAACGGCTACGATCAAATCGTGAAATCGCATATCGCGATTTCGGTGTTTTCGTTGTGATTGAACACGGGACTCGTGAAACTCCGATTCCCGATTCACCGATGAGCATAACTCCGACAACGCTCGATCCTATGCCACCTATCCTTGTGAATGGACGGTCCCTAATTCTTTGGGATTTCACCTCTGCACAGTAGGACTTAACCCCTGCGCTTAACCTCTACGCAGCTTCTGAAGATCTGACGGCTATCGGCCTTTCGGGAAATTTAAATGGGATCCAACTGTCACTGGATCTCTGTCTTCCTTTTTCCTCTGTAAGATCTTGCTGTGCGCATTTTCTTCAATGTTGTTCCTCCTGAGCTTTTACTTCCAAATCCCCATGGGGTTTTATCCTTCTTATCCTGCTGTCTCCACTGTTGCCATTAATGACAACAACCATCAACACATATTCGTTGCTTGTTCAATATTTTCCAAAAATCTCCCCCTTTGGCATTGATGGAAACACTTGCATTCAGCATTCAGACTTCAACTCTCCTCTGCATTCGACCATTCAGACTCTCCTCTGTTACCGAAACATTTTGAACGCGACTCCTTTCTCCCCCTTTGACATCAATGTCAAAGAAGACACAGTCTTCCACTGATATTGTTGCAGAACATACTCCCCCTGTCATCTATAAGCATTTAGGAAATTCACCAGATATTCAATAAGCACTCCCCCTGACCAGGTATACATATTAGACACAGGATTTTGTAACCCCCAGCTTTTGACGAAGATATCCAAAAGGGGTCACAGCTAATGGTTTAGTGAAAATATCAGCAATTTGTTCTTTAGAGGGTATATAGTTCAGTTGAACAATTCTGTTTGACACTTGTTCTATGAGAAAGTGATACTTTATAGGAATATGCTTAGTTTTGGAATGAAGAATAGGATTCTTGGAGACACTTATTGCACTGGTGTTATCACAATGAATTGGAATAGGGTCAGTGTAGGTTACCTTCAAATCTGCAAGAGTTTGTATCATCCATAAGATATGTGTGCAGCAAGTAGCAGCAGCAATGTATTCTGCCTTTGTAGTGGATAATGAAATAGATCCCTGCTTCTTACTAAGCCATGCAACTAATGAGTCACCCAAAAAGAATGCCCCTCCACTGGTTATTTTTCTCTCATCAACACAGTTTGCCCAGTCAGCATCTGAATAAGCAATTAGCTGGAAATTCTGATTTCTAGGGTACCACAGTCCATATGTCATTGTTCCCTTCAGATATTTAAATATTCTCTTGACGGCTGCCAAATGACTT
>ML779865.1:2751752-2765427 GCA_009831015.1 Picea engelmannii | reverse complement strand
TGACTTGTCATGTTTAAGCTTACAGATCTACCTTTAAATAAAAGGAACCTGCTCTGATACCAATTGTTGGAAATACTAAAACAACTGAGAGGGGGGGTGAATCAGTTGTTTATAAGATTAAACAATTTTATACCTTTTAAATAATTATTAATATTTCTTCAAGTATCATCAAGCAACATACAACATATAGACAGTGAGTGTAAAGATCATCAATCACACATTAAATACACACAGAGACAGATTTTCACGAGGAAACCCATAAAGGGAGAAAACTTCTTCTTCTTAGAAATGATAGGCAGTCTTTTTTTGTTCTGTACATCATTTACAATTGAGCACCAACTCAATGTGAGGCTGCTACCTCAGTCTTACAAGCTGCAACTTGTTTGAGAGCTCCAACTCTCTGGTTTCTCTAGCACCCACTAGAAGGAAGCACCAACTCCCTGAGTACTCCAGCACCAACTGGATGGAAGCACCAACTTCCTGATTATTCCAGCACCAACTTCCAGTTACACAGGCTCCATCCTGCATAACAGAGAACATCTATTCTCCCTAGCACCACCCTGCCACCCTAGTTTCTCTGGCTGCAACCAGATGGAAGCTACAACTTCCTATGTTCAAGCACCCACTTGAACTTCTGAGGACAACAGTCCTCCTGAGCACCTCCCAACCTCCCTACGATATCAATGACTAAATAAAAATTCAACTTTACAGATAAATCAGTTCATACCAATTTTACTTTGTTCTGTAAATCTTGTCTTTTGCTGTTTGCTGTATCGTTTTGCTCTGCCTTTGCTCTGCTCTATCATTCTTCTGTGCTTCAGCTCTGCTCTATCAAAATTTTATGCTCAACATCTTCTTGTTTTGCCTAGTCTACTCTTCTTCAACTCGTTCTGTTCTTATGTTCTGTATTTCATCTCCTCTGCCTGTCCTTTGCTTCCATTCCAATATACAATTCATTTCATTCTGTATTTCAATTAGACTTCCTCCTTTACTACTTCTCCTTTCTCCTTTTCTTAATACTTCATTCTTTTTCCCTGCTGAACAACCACACCATACAATGTCACTTGTTTTCTTTTATACATTCTTCTATGACGGTTCCACTTCCCATATCCTTCGGCAAGAACAACGACAACTGTCTCAGCAACTGAATCATCATCTGAAATGTTAACTAATTATTCATAATGAGTCTGTTTCACTAATAGAAATCATATTCAGTCATTAACTGTGAGAGAGAACAGTGACCCTCCGATCAATATTTGATCCAACGGTTCAAATCCAATCGGGATTTCACCATCGCGATTTCGGCATTTGCGATGTCACTAATCACAAGTCCTTCGGACTCACAATTCTTCGATTCCCGATGCCTCCTTTCCACGTGCTAGCCCTGCTAAGCTTAGCTTTCGTTCAACATGACCTTCACTTCGTGACCACACCCTTATGTCTCTCTAGCGGGGTTTTTGGCGTTTTCAGTGACGATATGTGCACATACTCGGAACACCCGAAACTCCGATGATGAGAATCAACGGTCCACATCTCTTGCTTTCTTTAACGGCTGAGATCAATTCGCGAAATCGCATATCGCGATTTCGGGTTTTTCATTGTCAAGAGATTTTAACATTGCAAAGTGCCAATTCCCGATTCCCGATTCTTCATGCATAGATTCAATGGTTTAGATCACTTCTAGCTCAATGGATCAGATTAGATCGGGATTTTGCACATCGCGATTACTCCCACTTCTCCTTGTTCTTTAAAAGGCATGCAGATTATCTTTGATCCAACGATGATCGGGTCTTGTTCTTGAATCCAACGGTTACTGAGTCATCTCCACAACCATACCAATACTCGCACTCCACGCAGAGATTCAATGGTCCAGATCGTTCTTTCTTTAACGACTATGATCAAATCGTGAAATCGCATATCGCGATTTCGGTGTTTTCGTTGTGATTGAACACAGGACTCATGAAACTCCGATTCCCGATTCGCCAATGAGCATAACTCCGACAGCGCTCGATCCTATGCCACCTGTCCTTGCGAATGGACGGTCCCTAATTCTTTGGGATTTCACCTCTGCACAGTAGGACTTAACCCCTGCGCTTAACCTCTGTGCAGCTTCTGAAGATATGACGGCTATCGGCCTTTCGGGAAATTTAAATGGGATCCAACTGTCACTGGATCTCTGTCTTCCTTTTTCCTCTGTAAGCTCTTGCTGCACGTGTTTTCTTCAATGCTGTTCCTCCTGAGCTTTTACTTCCAAATCCCCACGGGGTTTTATCCTTCTTATCCTACTTTTTCCACTGTTGCCATTAATGACAACAACCATCAACACATATTCATTGCTTGTTCAATATTTGCCAACACAACATTCAATAATACTGGAAAGACTGCAGCGTTATTTCTTTTCAACCATGTCATAACTCATTTTGGTGTTCCTCAGGCTATCTTTACCGATCACGTTAGTCATTTTAGGAATTTTATGATGTCTGAACTTACAGAAAAGTTGGGTCTTCATCATGATATCTCAACACCCTATTATCCGCAAGCTAATGGTCAGGTCAAAGCAATCAATAAGGTCCTTATAGCTATGATTCGATGGATGATAGGAATTCATAAAACCAACTGGCACACGATGTTGTTTTCAGCATTGTGGGCATATCGGACATCTGTTAAATCCGCTATGGGGTTTACACCCTTTCGATTAGTCTATGGTATGGAAGCCATTCTGCCAATAGAATGTGAAATACCTTCTCTGAAGCTAGCTGTAGAACTCTTACCCAATACTTCTACTGAAGAGGAACGTCTGTTGTATTTGATGCGATTAGACGAGACCCGACGTGATGCTACTTTAGTAATAGAAGCCCAGAAGAAACGTGTTAAGGCACAGTATGACAAGCATGTCAAGCCTCCCATTTTCTCTGAAGGAGATCTTGTTCTTTTGTATGATCAAGATAAAGATGTCTTAGGAGCTGGGAAATTCGAACCAATGTGGCGTGGTCCTTACATTGTTAGCAAAGTGTTGGAAAAAGGAGCATATGAGCTAGTTGATTACGATGGTATACCTTTGAGTGAACCCAGAAATGGGTTATACTTGAAGAAGTACTATGCATAAGTCATTTGTGTGCAAGTACTTGTATTTTATGTATCATACTTTGTGGGTGTTACTTGAGTTTGCTTTTGATGTTATCTGGTCTCTGCCCTTACGTGACGTTGTGTTTTATTGCCAGATGTCGAAGTATTCGCTACCTTATATTGGCTTCGCTGATGGTGCTAGCCGTAGTACTCAGAACCTAGCTTCCGCTGCATGGGCAATCTATGCCCCAACAAACAAGCTCATATCTTTACGAGGTGTATGTCTTGGTCGAGCAACCAACAACATCGCAGAGTATAGCGCCATTATTGAATTATTGGTTGATGTTGTCTCTCTTGAAATTCATCATTTGGTTGTGCGACTTGACTCACAGCTTGTAGTACTACAGCTAAGTAACGTCTACTCTATTCGAAGTCCTACTTTATTAAGGGTATATTTGGGGATTTGCCTCTTGGAACGGTATTTTGATCACATTGAATATCATCATATTCCTAGATGTCTTAATACATTAACAAATTCTTTAGCTAATTATGTATTGGACAGACATTTAAATCTTTTATAAATCAAACACATTACAATTCACACAATGTAAAGTAAACCGGTACAATCCGTCTGTATATATATAACGATCAAAAGAGTTTGTTTTTACAAAATGTTTGTCCGAAGACCAAAATATCAAAAATTGAAGCTTATAGATTCTACATAGTGACGTCACAGATGACGTTCACGGTAACACACTACTTCCCTAGCTACTCTGCGAAGCAGTTGACCCATAGCTACTGAAACTCCTATAGTGTGACGCTGATCGCGTCGTGGAACCTCTTCCAGAGTCATATCTATAATATCTGCTGTCAGGCCTTCTAAGTTCTGCTCCACGACCTGGTAATCCTTGGCATACTGTGGTAAAACTACTGCTGCTTCTCCTTGTCGCTGGATAGGAGAACTACCAGCAGGTCTATACGGTCCAACGTCTGTGTTATCAACAAATTTTTGGTGTTAGTCTTCAGATAAATCTATAAAACAAAAACATTTAAATATGATAAAATTCAAAAACATTTCAAAAAAAAAAAAATTGTGTACTTCTTACTGAGGTCTCCCCACTGAGCGTCCTCAGGTAGTGCTAGATCCGGATCTCCTCGGAAATCCAACCCAGCATATGAGTAGTCATCGACCATCAACATTTGGTTCTACAACCAGTCAAAGAAAATATCGTCATATTTGACGATTGGTCCTGCCACGTGTCGAGCCATGAGCCGATACCACTGCAACATCCTTGGATCCCTAGGACCCGGAAAGTTCCACTCAGCCTGTAGTCTAAGCACGGGGACTCTCTCGAGGAAGAAAGACACTAACAAAGATCCATATCTAAACTGTTTCAGATATCCACGCCTGCACTTAGTCAACTATTTTTTGATACTGCGCAATACTGCATCAGCGCAGTTAAATACCCAGGGCTCAGTACACTCGATGGCGTACTGGAAATAGCTCTGCAATGCCATATGGGGAGTGGGACTTCCAGCCATCCGAGCAATCGTGAAGAGAATAGTGCGGAGAGTCAAGTCATTTACTCCCCAAATTGCCACTTTCCCTTTCTTTCTTTCGGCCTCAGGTACACAGTATTGGTTGCAATATTCACTCATTTTTAGCCCGCCTGCTCTGCTGCCAGTCAAACTGACATAGGACCCACGCCTGAATAATCCGGTCAAGAAATATATGTCCTCGATGTCAATAGATAATGTATGGGCTCCCACAATGAAAACTTGCTGGTCTGGATCCCACATTCGGACTAAATACTCCAGTAATCGGACTTGGGCTCTCATGCCTGAGATACGAAAGTATTTTAAGAGACCACAGTCTCTTAGTGCAGCTATGGTAGGAGGATGATTTTTTTCATTCGCGTTATCCTCCTCATATTATTGTTCTCACCACTCAAGCACCATGGTTGTGGCTATTTACCTGCATAAGAAACATAAAAACATGATTAATGATCTTATTAATGAGATAAAAAATTTCTATTGGCTAAACGTTTAAAATTTTTTTGAGTTTTACGCTGCTCGCAGGTGCCATATTATGCACAGTGTGAACTTCTCGCAGGTGGCTTAAGGCCCACCTACGAGAACGAGTCATTCTCGCAGGTACCGTATGGGCCACCTGCGAGAATGTCTCCACGCATATATGGTCCATAAAACTAACTTAAAACAGAACTTTTAACCAATGAAATCAAGATTTTAAACCATGAAAAGATCAGGAATGAAGAACTTACCAAGATGTTGCTGACGGCTCGTCAAATGATCACTCGTAGCTCTCGGAAATCAACACCGAATGCAGAGGGTAAAATGAGGGTTTTTGGAACTCAATGGTAACAATGTGAAATGATATGGTAAATTTTGTTATTTACTCATTTTAATTACTTTTTACTATATCAAATGTGGGTTTTTTATATTTATTTATTATTTAAACCTAATAACTAATGTGAAAATGAGTGAAATGACTTGCAGGTGTGAAACATGGATGATTATGGACAGATTTTTCCCTGGTGTGGTGTGATTTTGATTGTTTTATGGTTTTTTACATATAACCTCGAGCGCCTTTTGTCTGTTCTTGCGCTTGTGAAAAACATAAGAACGTGATCGACCGTCATTTTATCACTTTTTCGGGCTCACTGTGGTTATACGAAAAAGGAACCCCCCTGGAGTTCTCTTTAAGATCTTTTCAGACTCTCTAAACATGAAAAGATTGCCGAGCGACCTTGCTATTTTCACGCTCCATAAAGTATTTGAAGTACGCATCTTTCAAGCGATAGTTTAACCCTTTTTCGGTCTCGTTGGACTACTGTACGAAAAAGGAACTGAGAGAGTTCTCTTTTAAGTGTTTTTCCAAACTCTATAATCTTGAAAAACCTTCGAGTTTACTATCTCTGGACTCGTTAAACAAACATTGACAGACCCATGATGGGACCGAACCACTCCTTCCTAGGGTTCATTAAAAATACTCTGAGGGACTCGTCCGAAGGATGAGCTTATATCAACAAGCATATGTGATCCTCTTCAAGCTTGTGTAAAAATAAAGAGGTACTTGCCAGAAATGGTAGGGGAAAATTTGGGAAAGGGATATGTTTCATCTTTGTATTGATTGGCAGTAAGTGTCGCTCTTGAACATGACACCCCCCTATTCATCATTCTAATCTGGTTTGGGAAATTCATTTGTCTCTCATTCGATTTGCTACAAGGTCATTTCCTGTGTCGTCTTTGAGTCAATTCTACCAAATCATTGGTCGTGTCATTCATATGTTCAAGAGAAGTCCATCTGAAACCTCTATTGAGTCGGCCATCTGCAGTTATCCATTCTTTCTGTGTCGGCCTTCTCTGTGTCCAATCCAATTTGGAAAATGCTCTATTTCACCTTCAAACTCTGTTTCTCATTTCGTTTCATTGATGGGGGATACATCAAGGCCCTCCTGTGATGAGTTTTGTTCTGTAGACTTCATCTCATTATCCAGAATCAAGACTTAGAAATTATTCAGTACCTTGGAGCTTGCATGCCTCAATGACAAGTTTCCTCGCTTTCGACAGTGGGTTTACATCATTGACCCCTGATCAAAATATTTCGTCGGATGTTCGACATCAACTCATTTATTCACAGTCGACGGATTGTACTTTAGTACCTTGGGAGTCATTGACATCAATGGTGATTTCCCTCGCACTTGTTAACGGTTACATCAATGACCGATAATCAAGTGGTTTCTACCATGTTCAACTTCAACACATGTAATCACATGATTAGATTCGTACTTTCGGCAACGAGATTGAAGACCCTGGATATTGTCTTTGTAATCCAGGTTGCGATGGAGTATGTATAATTTGCGACACATAGATCCACTGTGTATGTTTCGTGTCTATGTCATCTTAATTGAAAATTTATCGCATAGATCCACAGTGTATTCAGGTGGCTATGCTATGTTGTGACAGCATGGATCCACAGTGTATGATTGGTGGCCATGACCTTTTTTTATGATGTCATCAGTCTATGATCTGAGTATGGGAATGCCTACCTCAGAAATTGGTATACATGATATTCTGTCGATGCTTGGATGTTTGCAGGTTTCCGATTAGATGTGCTCTTAGTTCTTGACACACACATGCAGCTTACAAAGTCTATTGACTGTCACTGGTTCCAATCTCAGACTTTGGGGGGCATTTTGTTATCCACAATTTTGGTCATCATAATGATGTAATGATGATGGAAACATCAAGCTCTTCACTAGAACATTTTCCTGAGAAAAGTTACCTTTGTCTGCTTCCAGAAATCATATTTTTAAGGGAGGTTCGCAGGCTACCTATATATTTTCCTACAAGAATGCATGATTCTCACAGGCTGAATTAAGTTGGGCTGTGAGGGGTTCGCATTGTACCTAACTATCAGGGTGCGAACATATTCTAAAGGAAGGAAAAAGATAAATTCTTGAACCTTCTAGAAGGGAATCTTCTAGAAGGATGTGTTGGCATTCGAATGGTTATCTAAGTACTGGTTTTCCTGATATCTTGGGATCATTCCTATCCAAGTAAATAATCTATTCTCTCCTATATATTGAGGGGAAGGCTCATGGAAAAGGTTAGAAGAAAAATAGCAAGAGATTGATTGGAGAATTAGTGGAAGATTGTATGAAGGACTGATGCTACAACAACTAGAGACACCAGCAAGGTTATCAAAAGTGGTTGATTTTCTTCATGCATGAGCAAGTGTGTGTGTCAAAGCTAGGAGCCATCGAAAGGAGGTTTGCAACATCAAGGATCAGGTTGTAAGTTTCACTTTCAATCAATATAATACAGTAATATGTCCCTTTCCCATAAATCTGATGTCACTTTATTACATAACTCCTCGATCATATGTATGGATTAACTGTTAAATATATTGATTTGTCTTCACTTCGATTGGTTTGTTTTGTTGTGGTCTGGACAATACAAGAGCATTGGAGCGAAGCTTGGAACAACAGAGACCCACAGAAGCGATCATAAGGTATGTACATGATTCTTACCTCCTAGTTCATTCAACAGTTAAAATCTAGGGAAAGTGTATTATTCTGTCTTGTTTTGTTATAGATCCAGGTGGATGCAGGGAGATCGGTTTGTATCCGCAMTCACAGATTTATCCTGAAACAACTGCACTGAACAATTAATTTCCTTTCTCTTGATGACAGGTGTGCTGGCAATTTCCCAGCTACCAGATAATTCGCCACATCAACATACCAAGGCATCTTAATAGTCACAATGAAAAAGTGTTCATTTGGAAATTGGTCTTCGATTGTCAAAGAGTTATCTATTTTGGGTACACGAGACAAGAAATATGCAACAAGATTCTCTCTTCCCAGTCGATCCTTAATGGCGATGTCGAATTCCTACAGTAGCAACAAGAACCGAGTAACCCTTCCATTAGTAATTGGTTTGTTGGGTAAATATCTAATAGCAGAGTGATTATTATAAAGAATTATTGGATAGCCTGTTATATAGTGGAAAAATTTATTAATAGCATGTATAACGACTAAAAATTCTTTTTCTGTTACTGTGTAATTCAATTTGGCAGGAGTAATATTTTTGCTAATAAAATAAATAGCATAATGTTTCTTGTCTTCTTCATGTCCAAGGACAACGCCTATAGCGATATCCAATGCATCTGAAGAGATGTGAAATGGTAACTTCCAGTTTGGTCCTCTCATTACCATTGTTTTTGAAACTAACCTTTTAAGCTCTGCAAATGCAACATCACACTTATTAGACCATTGAAATTCCACATTACCAGTTAAAGCATGTAAAGGTGAAACTATTCTTGAAAATATTTCTAAGAATATGAGATAAGAACCTGCACATCCAAGGAAACTACATACCTCGGTTTGTGTACAAGGTGTAGGCAATTTAAGGATTACCTCTATTTTTGTTGGGTCTACCTTGATTCCATCTACTGAAACATAGTTTCCTAGTATCACACCTTCAGTCGTCATCATATGACATTTCTCATGACTCAAACATAGCCTATTAGAAATGCATCATTCCAGTACCTTCTCTAGATTGCTTAAAGTTTGATCAAAGTCAGTTCCATAAGGGGTAAAATCGTCCATGTAAAATTCAAGTCCTTCATTAATTAAATCCGAAAATATTTTTAAAATAGCTCTCTGGAATGTAGTTGGAGAATTACAGAATCCAAAGGGCAATACTCTATATGCGAAGGTACCCCAGGGACATGTAAATGTAGTTTTATCCTGGTCTTCTGACGCAATTTGAATCTAATTATAACTACTAAATCCATCTACGAAGGAGAAAAATTTCTTCCCTTCTAAAGTATCAAGGACATGATCAATAAAAGGTAGGGGAAAACGGTCCTTCTAGGTAGCTTTATTGAGTTCTCTGTAGTCTATGTTAGCACTATGTAAATTTGTTTGGTTGATAAACAAATGACAGAGGTAACTGTTTCAACCAACTTTAGGTTGGATTCTAACCCTTCCAACCAGAGAGGGCTCTCTCAAACATGCAAATATTGAAAATACTCAAAAATATTTGGCAATGGACACACAAAGGTCAGATTCTACAATAGGACAAGTTTTTCAAGGGGTTGGTAGGACCAACAAGAGAACAGGGCCATTGGGTAATGGGGTCAACTTCTGAAATCATATGAAAGCTTGCAAGCTATGTATTCCTAGGGAAACAGAGGAAAAATAGGCACTGTGTTAAGCCAAATAAGCAGTATGAGATGGTGGTGGAAAAAGGGGAAGGAATACTATGAAAAGAGGCATATAACATAGGATGAATATCTTGGTATATCTCTATAAGAAGGGACATAAAGGTTGTCTAATGAAAACAGAGAACCAATAATGGGTGAATTCTAAACCAGAAACCAATAAACATATTACAAGTATAATTGATGTAGAAAGGAGCACCAACAAGATGAATTCCTTCTTTTACTTAAAGATTATTACTACCCACAAAAACACATTCATGAATATGAAATACAAGAAAACATATTGAACATTAACACCATGATGAATCTCCTCTATCCAGGAAAACCTTCTCTGCTTGTATTAAAGTTCATAAGAAATCATAAAGTTTTCCTGCTACAAGGGCAGGCCCCTCTCCAACCATTCGAACCCTACATTTATCTTTTTAACAATATATATAGATAAATTAAATATGAGACATAAAAATGGATCATCTTCTCTAAGATTCCAAAAATAGATATTGGTTACAGAGGGAGTAATGTACCAAAATTGAACTCCTACTTTTTAGGGAATGTTACAAACAAAAAACTGAAATATTTGAGATCTTTACCTTGAATGCCACCTGTCTACAAAATCACAAGATTCCCTTAAATGAACTTGATTTATCTTTTCATGAATTTTTCATTTTATCTTTTCAATCTCTTCCTTTTAATGTGTCAATCCAACTAGGTTGGTCTTCTTCAGTACCTTTAATTGTTTCAACTTTAGCCTCCTCCTTCCATCGCTTTTTCCTTTTTCTCTCACTAGCTTGCATGTAGTGTCCATATTCATATCCATTAATGATCAAATCCTTCATAATAGGATTCAACTTGATCTCTTCACCTAATCCCATTTCATCTGCAGATTTTGCATGAGATTTTGTTGCTGGGAGTTGCGCAGAATGTCTTTCTCTCTTCTTACTTGGTAGTTTTGTCATATTATTCGAATTTCTTGGTTTGTTGAAAATTGTTGGATCTTTCTTCTTAGCTTCCTCTGGTTTTCCAGGGAACATGAGCCTATTTCCCTCAACTGCACATGAATTGCATGAGTGATTCGGTTTGTAGGTATCTCGCTCTGGAATAAACCACCAATTACCCAAAACATAATAAGTTCACCTATGTTTAGAGTAACGGTCGCCATCACAAACCAATCATGGGCTACTGACAAAAATATTTACAGGGATAATGACCTCTCACGTTCATCACGTTCATCCATCGATTTCCAATGATGTGTATTAACTTAGTGATTTGGCTGTGCTTATTTTTCACTACACAGACTAATGGTACATAAACAAGTGTCTCGAGATGATTTGAATTTTCGTCAAACTTCACTTCCACATGTGACCCTTGGATTTGACACATTTAATGAAAATTAACACACGATTTCGAGGGTATGATGGAGTGGTTTTGAGTTCACCCACTTTTCCCCCCGAAATGTGTCTGAGGATGCCACATACCTTTGTGGGAAACCACGGTTGGAATTTCGGGCCCTCTTAGATATTTTAACCTTCGCGTTGTTTCCATCCCCGAAATATCTCCCAATCATTGATCTCGGTGGATGGTTATTTATGACATTTCGAGCCTGATTTTCCTAACACCTCCGCCAAATTTAATCTCTTTTTCCATTTCTGGCATTTCCCCAAATGTATCTCACTTCTAAATCAGTTTAGCACCTTGATAACCCTAAAATATCAATTTCACCCTGAAAATTTAAATGGTGATAACATGGGCTCTAACTGGGGATGCTATCCTCCCAGTGAGATAGAAAATAATGCGTAGACCTTGTGACTTATCCATTGAGTTTCTCTCAAAACAAGTGTGTACCCTTCTCTAACCTGTCACCAATGTCTGCTAAAAATCAAAGTCTACACACTACTTTCCCTTGGGGACTAAGTGCTGGATACACTGCTAAAATCTAACTAAACACTTTATTTGGAAACCTAAGCTTTAAAATTCTTGATCATCAAGGTTATTCGCACATACCTACTCTAACTATTGAAATGAGCTTCCAATCAAATGAAATCATAATGCCAATGCAACCATGCAATCATTTTATCTACTGTCGGGTTTCTTTGCACATGCTTGGTCCAAAACCTATTTACTGATAATTAATTTAAGAATCTATCTATGAATCCAAATATGAAAATATTAAAAACATTGGGACTATTTACTGCCTCCAACAAAACTGCAAATGGATCTCCTATTGGCATAAGGGAAAACCTAGGGTTCAACTCTAATAGCGCACCAACAAGCCCTAACTACTAGCCCTTTTAGCAACACCTGCGAAGAAGATGAAGTCTCACCCAAAGTAGCAGTAGTGGGGTTGTAAGACACAAGTGTCTGCAACCAAAGGAAATGCAAAGTGAATCCAGAGCAACAACGTAGATAACCTAACTATGCTTTATCAATATTATGCTTACTTCGTGAGGCTATATATTTGATCTAACAATCATGCAATAACAATATAACAAATAGCAAATAACACGACATTAGCCACAAATAACATCAAAATTTATGTGGTTCACCCTCTCCCTAGGGATATGTCCACATAAATGTGTTTCTTGATATATTAGATGAAAAAATACAGTTTTATATGCGCACTTAGTTGCAAATCTCTTTCTCTCTCCTCCATACACACCCAACTGTAGGGTTTATCTTCACGCCCAGTTGAAGATCCAGAATACATAATTCTCTCACAACAGACACTCCTCTCACTCAACAACAATAATCATAATCAAAAATAAAAAAACAACTAAGCAACCCCTCCTCACTCCTATAGATATTTATTTATAAATTACAATGTCTCTCAAACAACCTTTGACTGAATCCTAAGTGTCAAAACCCTAAATTCCCAAAACCATAGGTGTCAGAACCCTAGGTCCCACATAACCCGCATCTTAAAGGCTTCACCAACCTGTTCTTCCTTCTTTCCTGCAAGGTACTCCAACCTGTTGGTGTCTTTTTTCGCTTGTTGAGTTGTCCATGATCCATCTTCTTTGTTGATCTTCTCTTTCAATGGCTCACTTTCCCTTAATTCGCTCCTTCTTTTTTGCTTCCTTGGCCACTTCAACCCATCCTCGGTTTATGTGCCTTCTGTGCTCTTCGTACTTCATCTTTCCTCTTCCTTATTCTTTTCTTTCTTCCTTAATCCATAACCAAGGGCCAACATGTTGTTAGGATATTTAGACACTTAGGAGTTAGTTAAGATATACTTGGTCTAATATGTCGTTAGGTAAAAGTGTGTTTCTTTAGTATGCATTAGTATGCATTTGTAGTTAGGAAATCCAACGATCACGATATGTTCCCAACATAGAGTGATCCAACGGTTCATACTCTCCTCGATCTTAACGGCCATTGATACATGGCTTAACACCCGATTGGTCCATGATCTCTATTTAAAGAGCATGGAGGGTCATTTGTCGATGATCGATTGTGAGAAACTCTCTTGTAAAATCTCTCTGTAATCTTTTTCTTTGCATTAATAAACTGCTCCAAGTGGTTGCGTTCGCTAGGTCCATGGATGTTTCCCCGTAGGGGTTTTACCACGTGAAAACATCGGTGTGTTGATCTTTGATCTGGTTATGTGAGTGGTTACTGAAGGTGTTCGTCCTCTGTTGGAATACCTGTGTTGTAGAACATGGTATCATTGAAGGATTTACAATAATGACACAAATAGGAGAAGGAAGGAGGCATTAGAGCCTATCACCCCCAATCCTCCTTCTGAACATTACAATATGTTTTGCTAGACCAGTTGGTTAAAAATTGCCTTATTAAGTAAGAGGTCTTGAGTTCAAGTCTCTCTTTTGTTACTTTTTTTTGAAAAAGTTCATGCTAAAAATTGTAAAG
>ML779865.1:2631404-2747526 GCA_009831015.1 Picea engelmannii | reverse complement strand
AGCTACACATGCACTTCATCAGAAAGCTCATTCATGATCAAGTTATTGAAGTGCTCTTTTACCCTACAGAAGATCAAGTTGCAGACATTTTCACAAAGTCTCTTACAGAAGCAAAGTTTTCCAAACTTCGATCTATGTTAGGACTTCAGGAAGTTGTCATTAAGGGGGGATAGGCTCTAATGCCTCCTTCCTTCTCCTATTTGTGTCATTATTTTAAATCCTTCAATCCTATCCCAAGTTGTTCTTAAGGGGGATGTTAGGATATTTAGACACTTAGGAGTTAGTTAAGATCTACTTGGTCTAATATGTCATTAGGTAAAAGTGTATTTCTTTAGTATGCATTAGTATGCATTTGTAGTTAGGAAATCCGACGATCACGATATGTTCCCGACATAGAGTGATCCGACGGTTCATACTCTCCTCGATCTTAACGACCATTGATCTGTGGCTTAACACCCAATTGGTCCATGATCTCTATTTAAAGAGCATGGAGGGTCATTTGCTGATGATCGATTGTGAGAAACTCTCTTGTAAAATCTCTCTGTAATCTTTTTCTTTGCATTAATAAACTGCTCCAAGTGGTCGCATTGGCTGGGGTCGTGGATGTTTCCCCATAGGGGTTTTACCACGTGAAAACATCGGTGTGTTGATCTTTGATCTGGTTATGTGAGTGGTTACTGAAGGTGTTAGTCCTCTGTTGGAATACCTGTGTTGTCGAACACATGCCCCCAACACTCACCTGTGACTTGTCCTGATTCACTGCAAGGTTGATCCTTCTATATCACTTCGACTGCAGACTGTACGAAATAGCCTGTGCTTTTTTCCCTATCCCTCCCTGTCATGTGAAAACTATATTTTCTATGTCTAGTACCCAATTTCAACTGCACCTAGTACCTAAACCCTTATTTCTTTACTTTTATTGAGGGATGCGACGCAGCTGGTTGTCATAATACAATTTCAAATGGCTCCCATTTACTAAACCATCCTTCCATTCCCCCTTAAGAGTCTTAAACTGCTCAACTCCTCCTTCGATAACATAGGAGACCTCAAATGGCCCAACCCAATGTGTCTTGAACTTCCCTTGATGCTTCATGAACTTGATGGTGGTATGGTGTGATCTTTTTATGGTGAGATTCAAATTCCTAAGTCAAGGCTTCAATAGTCTTATTAATAAAATGCATACCTTGATCGCTCATAAGGATCTTTGGGCATTCAAATCTGGTTATCATATCATCAAATATGAATCACGTAGTTGTAGTTTCACTACAGTCCTTAACTTCTCTCACTTCTTCCCATCTGTTCAAATACTCTATCGCAATGATGATGTATCGAGCTCCTGTGCACTTCCCTGGTGGGCTGATAGGTCCCACAAAATAAATGGCCCATTTCTCAAATGCCTATAAATTTATTTGAGGTGCTAAAGGCATCTCATATCTTCTGGAAGGTTTCCCTACTCTTTGGCTTACATCACAGGCTCTGTAGTATTCCTTTGCATCTTTGTGCAAAGTGGGCCACTAGAGGCCAACTCTAAGAACCTTCTGCGTTTTTTCTTTCCCTGCATAATGTCCTCCTGTGATGCCTTCATGTTCTTCTTCCAGAATCAGTGGTATTTCTTCCTCCATAACGCATCTTCTCAAGATCTCATCTAGTCCCATCTTATATAGTTGTCCAACTATAAGTGAAAAATCTGCAGTGCGGACTACCAGTTGTTTCATCTGAATGATTATATACGCGTTGGGTGCCATTCCTGTAGACAGGAACTGGACTATCTCGGCAAAGTTATCATCAAATTTTTTGATGGCCAACAACTGTGCATCTAGTAGTGTATCCTCCAAACTGGTAGGTTCCTCTCCATGTTCCAATCTGGATAAGTGGTCAAGTCCCTTATTCATTCTCCTTGGCTTGACTATGATCTCAAAAGCATATTCCTGGAATAATAGTAGCCATCTGCATATTCTTCCCCCCAACACTGGATTTTTGACTAAGTATTTCAACGCAGAGTGATTAGTGAACATCTTAAAATGTCCTCCCAATAAGTAGTGTCTAAACTTTCGCAGCATGTATACCATGGCTAAACCTTCTTTGTCAGTGGTAGTGTAATTTATCTCAACTGTAGAAAGATTCCTACTAGAAAAGGCTATAGGGTGGTCAATGTCTCCAGCTCCTAGCTGTGCTAACACCACTCCTAATGCAATGGATGAAGCATCGACATGGGCATGGAATTCCTTACTCCAATTTGGGAAAACCAGAATAGGCGCAGTAACCATTTTCTTCTTTAGTATGTCGAAGATCTATTGGCATTCCTCTAACCATTGAAACTAGTGATATTTCTTTAAAAGATTTTCCATGGGTGTTTTTATTTATGTATATCCCTTGATAAAAAATTTGCAGTATCCAGTATGTACTAGCGTAGTGCACAACTATCTAACCAAAGTAGGGGGAGGTAGATCAACAATGATGGCAATCTTGGAAGGATCTACCAACAGCCCATGCTTACATACAATGTGTCCTAGAAATACTCCAAAAGATAAAAGGAAAATGCACTTCTTCAGGTTTAGGGAAATCTGAAATTGCCTGCACTTATCCAACATTAGTCTCAAACATTCAATATGATTTTTCATTAAGCTAAAAATAGTCCAAACATCAAAATATTCTTCCAAACATTTATGTAAAAATTAGTTGAATGCTTCGACCACCACCCTGGAAAACATGGATGGTGCATTCTTCAATCTGAAAGGCATCACAGTGTACTGGAAAAAACCCCATTATGTTGCAAATGTGGTATTATGTATGTCTTCCTTAACAATCATGATCTTGTGATAACCTGAAAGTCCATCTGTGAAGGAGTAAACTTCCTGTCCTGCTACATTATCTAAAACTTCATTAGTAAATGGTGTAGTGAATGGATCATGTAAGCATGCAAAATTTAGTTTCCTTAAATCTACACAGATTATGATCTCCCCTGAATTCTTATCCTGGACCACCATAGGGATGATCCATTATGATTCTTCAATAGGTTCTATGATTCCTTCTTCCAACATTCTGTCTAATTCAATCCTAACTTTCTGCTTATACTTTGGATTCAGTCTGTAGGGTCTCTGCTTGACTGGCCTTGCATCTGGTTTCAAAGGGATCTTCATTTCTCCCATGGGCCCTTTAATGAACTTCATGTCTATGAACTTGGATGGAAAAAAATCTTTATATTCATGCAATAATTATGTAATATTATCAATAGTGGCATCATCCCAATAATCTCCAACATTTTCCAACTTAGGTGCTAACTCTATTCCAATATTAACTTTATTAATTTTAATTGGTTGTCCAATGAAAGGTAGTTCAATCCTTGGCCCTTCTATGTCTCTCTGTCCTTCAATTTCTGCATTTTTCACATTCCTAGGATCATCATCTTCATCAGCATTAATATTGTAACAACCTTGTAATTTCTTAAGAGGTGCAGTACATTCATATTCTTCTTGTTCCAAAGGGAGGCTAGGTGACTCCTCAAATAATTTATGTCTTACAACCTGTAAAACCTGATCTACTATGGGGTACTGACTTTCAAACAAAAATGCAGCTATAAAGTTTTGAGTCATACCATACCAATATGAAGTGGTTAAGCATAGTTATTCTTGAAGATACCAGTTGATAGGATTAGTATCCAAAGTGTTAATGAACTTATGCACCCACTACTCTTTAGGAATTCTACTCCAGGCCTCCTCACAACTTCGCACATGGTCCTTTGGGAAAATCTGACCTATGTAATGAACTTTGCATCCTTCAACTTGGTTTTAGAAGCACATTGTCATCAAGGTGAGACATTGTACCCACTCCACGATGTTCTTATTTTGTTCTCCCCACCATCTCGCTAGCGTTTCTTTCAAGACTTCATCCAGTGCCAACAACCTTTGTTGTACTGGTACAATTCCTTCAAATTCCAATAGGTCTCTAAATGATTTAAACCATCAAATGTAGGAAGATTACTTACTTTTGTGCCAATCCAACGAACTTCCTTGGTCAATCTGGCACATCTCCATGTAGAGACTTCATACATTTTGTTCTATCAGGTCTCCAGTGCTTTTTCTGAATCTGATGATCATGCACCTTCACTTCGCCAGCTTAAATTTCCATTCGCTATAGGATTAATGTAATCATGTTGTCTTGCTGTCAATTTATATATATTCTCTAGTTCATATGCATGGTCTTCTAATATGATAGGTTCTGTATATCTGCTACCTTCATCAGGATCAATAGGTGTAATGACCCTAATTCCATCACCTTCAAATGCCATTCTTTTGTTCTTTAGGTCAACAACATTTGAATTGTTGAAAGCCCAATCAATGCTCAACAACGCAGGATAAGGACAACTATCATCAATTATCTCAATCACTTCAAAGTTTGCAAATGTCCTTACCCCATCGATGTCCACAGGGACATGCTCCAGGCTTCAAAAGGGGCTTAGTGCCTATTGATTAGCCATTCTGAGCCTGATCGTGTAAATCCTAACCTTGTACAATATCTATTGCAAACATATATTCAGAAAATATACAATAGCAAATACAAACATTACACAGAGATTTTTCCCCTGGAAACCCAAACCGGGAAAACTAGGATATTCTATATTCATTCATTATGTTACATTGTTTACAATACAATATACATATAGGAACTAGAGGCATCCAAAAACCTAACCCAATGACCTGGATTAGTCCAAAACCTAATTCCTTAACTGGAAATAGAAAACCATCAACAAAAACCATGTGCCAAAAAAACCACCTAAATACATGACACGTTTCCTGAGGTAGGTGTCATGTTTCCCGAGGCAGAATTTTTTTTTCTGCCTAAATATAAAACATACCCAACATTCTCCCACTTGTTCTTTTCTTTGCATACAGGGGGTCATGGGGTTACATAGTCAAAAATCCAAGGCAACAATGCCCATGGATCCTCTACACCAAGAGAACTTCTCAGTGCTCATAGATTTTGTTAATGAGAGTGAAACATTCTTCAAAGTGTCCACCTTCATCAATGATACTTTCTTTTCTTCAATCATGTCTCTCACAAAGTGATATTGAACATCAATGTGCTTTGTCTTTGAATGATAAGAAGGGTTCTTCGCCATAAAATTTGCACTCTGACTGTCACACTCTATCCTTACAACTTATTGTACCAACCCAATACCTAAACACAATATTTGTAACCATAGTTCTTTCTTACTTGCATGAGTGGCTGCCATGTATTCAAATTCTGTAGTTGAAAGTGCCACTACATCTTGTATTTTTCTCATCCAACTTATTTCTCCTCCAAACAGGTTAAACACATACCCGCTTGTAGATATCCTATGATCCAAATCTCTAGCCCAGTCTGCATCCACAAAGCCATGTATATTGACCACTTTGTCCAATCTCAGTCTTCCTTCATAGCACAATCCATAGCTAGCAGTGCCACACAAATACCTGAAAACCCTTTTTACTGCTATCCAATGCTCCTTCCCTAGTTTTGACATATATCTACTCAAAAATCCCACTGCATGTGAAATGTCCGGTGTAGTACAGACCATTGCATACACCAAACTACCAACTGCACTCACATATGGAACATGAGACATGTCCTCCTCTTCTTCAAGTGTCTTGGGACACTGATCCGCAAATAAATTTACACCAACAGGAATAGGAACCTTGACTAGTTTACATTCTTGCATATTAAACCTATGCAATATTGTCTCGATATATTTTCTCTGATTTAACTAGAGTTTCCTCTTTTTTGATGTCTTTTAATTTCCATGCCCAAAATGAAATTTGAAGCACCAAGATCCTTCATGTCGAATTTAGAGGACAACTGAGTTTTCACATCCTGGATAATCTCCTTGTTGTTTCCTATCAACAACATGTCATCCACATACAAGACTAAGTAAATCAAATGATCACCAATTAATTTAGAATACACACAGTGAGCCTCTTTGCTTCTTGTGAATCCAAGTCCCAGCATATAAGTATCAAATTTTTTATATCACATCCTTGGTGATTGTTTTAAACCATACAGGAACGTTTTCAGCTTGCATACCAACTCCTTCTTTCCTTTCATAGCATAACCTTACGGTTGCTTCATAAATATTTCTTCTTCTAGATCCCCATGCAGGAATGTTGTCTTCACATCCATCTGTTCTACATCAAAATCAAATACAGCAGCAACATATAACAAAAATATTATAGAGGTTAACTTGGCAACAAGAGAAACAATCTCACCAAAATCAACTCCCTCAACCTGGGAATAACCCTTTTCTACTAACCAAGCTTTGTATTTCTCCACTTTTCCTTCTCCATTCAACGTCTTTTTAAATACCCATTTTCTGCCAATGGGATTTCTTCTAGTTGGAAACTCCACTAGATCCCAATCCTCATTATTATCCAAAGATGTCATTTCTTCTTCCATGGCCCTTTTCCAGATATTTCCATCCTCTGAATCCACTGCCTCCTTGATAGTTCTAGGATCATCATCAGTAATAGACAAAGAAAAATTTGAACAAAAATCAGATGGACTATACCTTTCTGGTAACCTTATTTCTCGATCTGATCTCCTCAATACTGGAGTATGAGGATCTTCTTCTTCTGATTCATGTTATTCTGTAGAGTCTGATTCATCATCCTTTAAATCAAACTCTATCTTCTCTAATTCTACCTTACTTGGTAGGACTTCCTGTTTAACAACATCCTTCATTTCTCTAAATACCACATCTAGGCTATACAGTACCTTCTTAGTTTCTGGGTTCTAAAGATTATAACCTTTGAGACCATCTTTATATCTAATAAAGATACATTTTTCATCCTTCTTATCCATATTACTCTTGTTTTCCTTTGGAACATGAACATATGCATCACAGCCAAATACCTTAAGATGTGTGAGAGAAGGTTCCTTACTATTCCATACCTCTTGTGGAGTCTTGTCACCCAACACTGATGAGGGTGATCTGTTGACCAGATAACATGCAATACCCACTACCTATGCCCATAATTCTTTCCCTAACCCGACACCACTGAGAATGCACCTTTCTTTTTCCATCAGCATCCTGTTCATCCTTTCTACAACTCCATTCTGATGAGGTTTATATGGAGTAGTCTTCTGCCTTGCTATACTGTACTTCTTATAGAATTCTTCAAATTCATTCCTGCAAAACTCTCTGCCATTATCTATCCTTAGCACCTTAATTATTTTCTCTGTTTGATTCTCAACAAGAGCCTTAAACTCTTTAAACCTGTCAAAGACTTCAGATTTCTTCCTGAGGAAATATATCCAAGTTTTTCTCGAGAATTCATCTATAAATGAGACATAGTACACAGATTTTCCCAATAATGGGACCGACACAAGTCCAAAAACATCACTGTGAACTAGTTGTAAAATTCCTTTTGCCCTCGTTGCACCAGAGGGGAATCTTACCTGATTATGCTTCCCATATAGACAATGTTAACATAAATCAAAATCAAGAGAAAAGTTAGACATACCTTCAACCATAGCTTTACCGTGTAGTAGTCGAAGACCCTTCTCTCCAATATGCCCCAGTCTTTGATGCCACAACATAAACTTTTCTCCAAAGACTATATGAGTTCTTTCTTCTTCAACTCCAATATCAGGAAAAATGGATCTATTACACCCATCACTAATAGTGCTTCCTAGCATCTTATATAGAGTTCCAAACCAAACTCCCTTCATCAACACCATTGCTCCTCGAACCATCCTGCAAGTTCCCTTTTCAAAAATTGTTTTTACCCCTGTATCTTCCATTTTGCTTACAGAAATCAAATTTTTGTCCATACCTGGGATGTGCAGAACACCAGGTAGTTTTCTAATCCTTCCATCTATGAGCCTCAACTTGACCCTTCCTCTTTCTATGATTATGGTTGTTGAATCATTACCTAACAAAACATTACTTCCATCATACTTTTCATATTTGCAGAACCACTCCCTTTGGGGAGTCATATGAAAGGATGCACCAGCTTCAATCAACCATGCCTCATGATCTTCATGTGTTCTTGAAGATCCCAAGTACACATCCCCTCCTTCTTCCTTGGAGGTATTTTCTTATGTAGAAGAAGATTCTTCAGATCCCTTCTTTTTCTCAACTTTGGATCTACACTGCTTCTTGTAGTGCCCTTGTTTTCCACACCTCCAACATACCCTTACAAACTTTCTGGGGGATTTAGATCTACCCTTAGACTTAGATCTCCCACTTGAGAAATTAGATCTATTTCTTTCCTGGGAACGTCCTCTTGCAAATAATGCATTTGTGCTATGTCCTTCCATATTCTTCCATCTCATCTCCTCCGAGAACAAGGATGAGACCACTTCTTAAAACTTCAAAGAAGTTGTATTACTACCTATGGCCACAACTAGACTATCCCATGAGTCTGGTAAAGAACACAACAAATGGATACATTTATTTTCATCTAAAATTTAATCTCAAAAGATACTAACTGACTTACCATAGTATTGAAGGCATTAAAAAGATCTACTACCGAGTCTCCATTTCTCACCCTCAAGTTATACAACTTCTTTCTCATGAATAGTTTATTTACTAGGGACTTATACTGATACAACTTCCCCAACTTTTCCCATAAATCCTTGGTTTTATCTTCCTCTGACACATTCAGTAATACTGAATCGGAGAGACACACTCGGATTGTGCTCTTTGCCTTTCGATCCATCTTTTTCCAGTCATCTGCAGAAGTTCCTGTAGGTGCACTACCTAGATCTAACACAATCCACTGATATATGTCCACCAAAAGATCTTCCATATTGAGCTTCCACATCTCAAATATTTTCCCATTAAACTTCTCGATCTCCATCTTCGAATTGCTTTCCATTTCTTTTCACCTGAAAAACAATACCGCAGATCTCCCACTGTAACAAGGCTTATCACAGTCCCGAGCCAAACCCTTGACCACAAAGGCATCCCCCTAAAGCCAATAAAGATCTGATACCAAATGTAAATCCTAACCTTGTACAATATCTACTACAAACAGATATTCATAAAAGAATAGAAAATATACAATGGCAAACACAAACATTACATAGAGATTTTTTCCCTGGAAACCAAAACCGGGAAAACTAGCGTATTCTATATTCATTCATTGGGTTACATTGTTTACAATAAAATATACATATAGGAGCCAGCGACATCCAAAAATCCAAAACCCTAATTCCTTAACCAGAAATAGAAAACCATCAGCAAAACCCATGTGCCGAAAAACCACCTAAATACATGACACGTTTCCCAAGGTAGGTGTCATGTTTCCCGAGGCAGAAATTTTTTTTCGTCGTGCAAAGAATATAACACATACCCAACATATAGGAGAGTAAATCAAATTGGGTTTTCCCATTAGTGCCCAGGTATGCTTCGTCATAAAATTGACTTCTGATCCCAAGTCAAGGACCACATAATCTATGTCATAGTCTCCAATCTAAGCATTAAGGTGTAGTTCCTTGTTTGTCCTTCTCTTTCGAGATACTTGATGTACTGATTTATTTAGCAGAGGATCTACCCTTCCTATATCATACTCTCTGATAAAGTTTTTTAGTTCTTTCACAACTCTTTCATCCTTAATCAAATTAATGCAAGTATATAAGAAATCCATAATCTTTCTTACCTCTTTTCCTTCCCCGGGTGAGGCAGACTGATCAAATTCTACGGGAATTACACATTATTTTACTTCTAGTCGTTCCCTAGACAAAGAATCTTGTTCTCCAAAAAATTATCTTCTTTCTTCCTCAAAAGTCTGTTTTTCTTTCCTTGGGTCAAGCAAATGTGTTTTCTCTGCAGCTCTTCTGATCCCTGATCCCTGTGTAGTCTTTTCTGGAGTGACCCTATGTCAGAAAAGAACTCCTCAAATCACTACTTTGAGCCCTCCAGGTATCACAATTGGATTACTGGTATGGTTGTTTTACACTCGAGTAGTCCTTAATGCAGTTAGTGCTTCATTTGTAAGCACTTCCCCCCAAGAACATCAACCTCATGTTGATCCTTCACCTTCTTCACTAGTAAGATATTCTTCACCTTCTTCACTTGCAAGGTCTTCTTCCATTTCATATTATTTGTTGAGTGAAAGCTCTAAAGATAGTAACTCGGTGGATAAGAAGAAGAAGAAACAGAAGAATAAGAAGAATAAAAATAAACAAGGGTCCAAACTTCCAACCACTGTCAGACATGTTGGAAAGAAACCAATTACTGTTAATTGTGTTGGGATTGTTAATGATGCCAATATCACCAAAACAACCTGTAATCCCAAGTACCCTTACAGGCTTTGTAAGGGTAGCCATCTTCTTAAGGATTTCCCTAGTCTATCCAAAGTTATAGAAGCATGTTCTACATAACCTCGCCAACCCATGTCGTCAACCTCTGAGCAACATGTTGATGACCTCCCGTCAACTAGTCATGATACAGTTGGGAAAAATAAAAGTAGAGTCAAGTTCCCATGTATGTTATGTAAAGGGAGTCATCTGACTCACCTTTTCCCTCGCATGGACGAAGCCTCAAAATTTTTGGAAGGCATGACTGTTTCACAACCTCAACTTCCAGTTGCTTATTGCAAGATTTCTCTTGACCCACCTGTAGTTCATGGAATGATCAATCCATCCCCTTTGTCAATCAATATGGTTGATCATGCAACCAATATGGTCACGTATTTAGTTGAACTAGTTGACAAAGTGGTTGATCCAATCCCATTCTCGCTCAATCCCACTCTCCCGCGAGAGAGTGAAACCCAAGTTGTTGACCCGTTTCCACCCATCGACCCCATTCTCCCCTTGGAGAATGCACCCCAAGTGGTCAATATGATCTCGTCATCATTCGATCCTACTCTCCCACTTAAGAGTAAAACTGATATTGCCCACGTTTTTCTCGTTTTTACAGAATCTACCGTGTCGAGGGGAATTCCTCCTTCTCCTATGGAACCCCCTCCAAGTAATGAGGCCATACTTTTTAATTGGGGTGTGCTAATCGGATCTCGTCTTCCCTCTCACATTCCTTTCCATATCACAGTACAGGTTTGTGGTCAAGACGTTCCTCAAATGTTGATAGATGAAGGTGCGCCCGTTAGTATTTTTTCCTCTATTTATTGGAAGGATTTGGGTTGTCCTCATCTTGTGTCGATTACGTAGAATATGTTAGCTTTTAACAGAAGAACCAATCAACCTTTAGGGAACCTTCCTCAGTTTCCTGTAACTTTGGGAGGGAAAATTGTCCTTATTGATGTAATGGTAGTCCAAGACCCCTTAGATTTCACTTTACTCCTTGGGCAGGATTATGTCTATGCCATGAAATCTATTGTGTCCACTCTTTTTCATGTGATATATTTTCCTCACGATGGAAGAATTTAGACTATCGATCAACTTTCATTCATCGTCCTTGACTAGATTACCTCCCTAAACGGTTCGTATATGAAGACGGTATCACCCCTGTCACAGGTCAATTATGTGGCGTTATCTCCCATGCCTTCCACTGCCAATGACAATGACTTGGATCCGATAGTTGGCATGGTGATCTCTTTGATAGGGCCTCTATAGCATGATCTCTTTACCCCTGTTGCAACCCTCGACATGTGTTCCTTGCATAGTGTGTTTCTTCCTTCAAATGAAGATCTCTTGGAGGCCATGACCTAGTTTTTTCCCTTGACATGGTGTCCTTCCAGAGTATTGTCCTCTTGGAATCCATGATTAAGAAGAGGATTTTGAGCATGGTTTTCTTATTTCAATCTCGTTAAAAAATGAAACCAACTTTGAGCATGGTTTTTTTATTTCAAGCTCATTAAAAAATGAAACCATCTTTGAGCATGATTTTTTGATTTCAAGCTCGTTAAAAATGAAACCAGCTATGAGGATAGGTTTACCTCTCTGTAGAAACCTCGTTAAAAAATTAAATAGAGATTATGAGAATAGTTCTTATTTCTGTGTCAATCTCGTTAAAAAATGAAACAAAGTTCTAGGGATTGAACCTGGATTCTTGAGCATAGTTTTTATTCCTGTGTCAAGCTCGTTAAAAAATGAAATAGTTTTTTCCCCCTCTCTATTTGAGTCAAGTCCTTCATCTAGTATTTGAAGCTTATTTTCATCCTCCTGTGTCGTTGGATGAACTGAAGCTTGGGGTGAAATGCTTCCAACCTTTGGACTTCATGTTGAAGTTAAACTGCTAGCTTCTTAAGCTAGGGGATAGGTACCAACCATCCCTGTGTTATGTGTTGGGAAGTCGCAAGCATAGTTTTCTCTGGTTCAAGCTTGTGTAAAAATGAAACCACTTACCTCAAGAATAGTTTCCTCTGGTTCAAATTTGTGTAAAAATGAAACCAGGTCGAAGCATAGTTTTGGCTAGTTTTAAGCTTGTGTAAAAATAAAATCTATCCCAAGCATAGTTTTGTTTTGTTTTAAGCTTGCGTAAAAATGAAAACAATCCTGAGCTTAGTCTTTGGTCTTTCTCATGCTCGTAAATACATGAGAATAAGTTACTGATCTTAGTCTTTGTTCTTTCTTGTGCTTGTAAATACCTGAGAATGTAACCGAGTATACTTTTATCATTTTTTCGGACTCGTAAAGGTTATACGAAAAAGGAACTCCTTGGAGTTCCCTTTAATCTCTTTTCAAACTCTCTAAACATGAAAATATTGTCGAGCGATATTGTTCTTTTCACGCTCATTAAAGTATTATAAAACACATCTGTTGAGCGGTAATTTATCTCTTTTTCGGTCTCATCAGATTACTTTACAAAAAAGGACCTTTTGGAGTTTTCTTTAAGTGTTTTTTAAACTCTCTAAACATGAAAACCCCATGAGTTTTCTTTCTTTGGACTCGTAAAACAAACATCGAAAGGCCCATATGGGACCGAACCACTCCTTCTTAGGGTTTGTTAAACATACTTCGAGGGACTCGTTTGAAGGATGAGATTACATTACAAGCATATTTTATCGTCCTCAAGATTGTGTAAAAGTAAAGAGGTACTCGCCAGAAATGGTGGGGGGGGGGGGAATTGGGAAAGAAATGTATCTAAACCTATATTCTATGGAAGAGTCACTTTTGAACATGACACCCTTTCAATTGCCTTGTGTCTAGGTTGGAATATCCACTTGTCTATTGATCATACTCCTTTATAAGATTACAAGTTGGTCTGTGATCCCTGTTGTTGAGTCAGTATTTCCAAGACAGTTGGTGTGTCGTCAATATGTTCAAAGAGAATTTCAACCCAGAAAGCCTTCTATTGTGTCGGCCATTTATGTAGTCCTTAAGCCTTCTATTGCATTAGCCATCCCTGAGTCAGTCCTAAATCACTTGTTACTCTGATCTACTTCAAATCTTGTTACCCATTTCGTGTCATTGATGGGGGATACATTAAGGCCCTCCTGTGACAAATTTTTTCCTGTCAACTTCAACTCATTATCTAGGAATTAGACTTAGAAACTAATTGGTACCTTGGAACTTCCATGCCTCAATGGAAGGTTTCCTCGCTTTCGACAGTGGGTTTTCATTATCGACCCCTGATCGAGAGATTTTGTTGAGTGTTCGACTTCCACTCATTAATTCACATTCGTTGGATTGTACTAGAATACCTTGGGAGCCATTGACTTTAATGGTGATTTCCCTCGCACTTGTTAACAATTCTCATTAATGACCGGTAATCAAGTGGTTTCTACCATGTTCGACTTTGGCACATGTATTCACATGGTTATATTTGTACTATAGAGTGGTGGAGATGAAGACCCTGAATCTTTTCTAATAGATTCAGGTTGCATTGGAGTATATTCATATTGTACTGTTGCATAGATCCACATTGTATGTCTCATGGCTATGTTCAAATTTGAGTCTTTAACACATAGATCCATGGTGTATTTTTGGTGGCTATGTTCAGATTTGAGTCCTATTGGCATGGATCCACAGTGTATGTTTGGTGGTCATGACCTGTCTTACTTGACATGGATCTTCGCATGTCGGAATTTATTCTTTGATTCATTTGTATTCTGAGTATGGGAATGCCTACCTCAATGATGATATATTATTGTACTATATTTCCTTGTTTTTTGGCAGGTTTCTAACCAATGTATTCCTTGTTCCCTACACACACTCGACAAAGTATTTTATCTATCACTCTGTTCTAACTTCATACTTTGGGGGGCTCTTTGTTACACATTATTTTCATCATCCCTATGATCATTAATGATGTAAACCTATATGTTTCCTTCAAAGGGGTCAGTGGCCTGAATTCCTAAAGAAAGAAGGGAGAAGAACTTTTACTGAGAGAAGAACTTGTATTTTCCTTTGTAAAAACCCTATTAAAGAGGATTTCTGCAGGCTTATCTATACACAGGGTAAGGATTTTCCTAATTTCTATAGGCTTCACTATAGCTAGGCTACGGATTTTCCATAGGCTGCACTATAGCTAGGTTGCATAAATTCCTGTACGTAAGAAAAACAAGAATCTTCTCAATGCTTCTAGAAGGAGAAGATTCCATGGTGAGGTGGCCTCTGAATAGTTTGGATCTTACTCGCTTTCATTTTTTAGTGGCATCATCCTAACCTCCTCACCTTATCCTCTTTAACTTACAAAAGGAGAGGATCTCTCATGGAGAAAGTTAGTTGTTTTGGCTCGAAATTGTTAGCTTGGTTAGAGTGGCTTTGAGCTTTTCTTTGTCAAGATAGATTGTGAGTGGCTATCAGATATATGATCTCAGAATCCATGGATTAGAAGTGTGTGGGAAGCAAGGAATAGTTGGAATAAACCTAACAACATCAAGTCATATGGTTGTATCTTTCTTCCACATTCTTTAATACAGATATACTTTTCTTTCCTATATGAATGTTATTTGTCCATATTGTATGATTCCTTGATCACGTACTATTATAACCCTAAATTTCACCATACATGCTTACCTGGCATCTGGCCATATCATAGCTCTTCTTTTCCAAGCCACTATTTAATAAACTCTTTGAAAAACCTCTTTCATAAGGGCCCACGCGCCCTACTTCATTACTGCATGCATGTACATGCTGGCTGACCTAAAACAACCCGCGTGGACTGACAAAACCACTGAAAGAGGAAAGTTGCCGACGGAACACAAAATCTATGGGTGAGTTAACTGAAACTCCCGGCCATGCATGGCCGATGGTTCGTCCAAATACCTAGCTCCTTCTAGCCTATAAAAGAAGGGGTAGGGGTCCCATTTGGAAGGAGGAAAAATATAGCAAAGAAACTCTGCCCATTTGATTATTCCCATTGTCCCAACCCTTTAGCTTTCCTAATGCCAGAAGAGATACAAAGCAAAGAAGTAGGAGGATAGTAGAAGAGGAGCCCAAGACCAGTTTCATGGAGTGGTGGCTGGACTCAATTTTTGTAAGTTGAGTCATTTAAAGAAATAAAGAAAGTGTGTTTCCCATCCCAATGCATGAACTTTTCATAGTTTGATTAGTATATGTTTGGATTTCTAACCCATTGGTATATAAGTAGTATGCATGTGTAGTTGTTGCTTGTCTTGTATGCAGGTCATCTTTGGAAGGAGTATTGCGAACAAGTAATTGAGAACAATGGAGGATCGACACCAAACACCGAAAACGAGGTAGGTTGATCTTTCCATGCATTTACTAAGAAAAGGGGATTTAAATCTAGGGATGAAGGTAGAAAGTAGTTTCTCTTCGGTCATATCTGCATGCAAAGTCTAAACCCTATTTGCTAGTCCATAGGGAGATTTCCCTCAAAACAGAATTGGCGACCGTACTGGGGAATCTCTAGGGTTCCTGGAATTTTATTTAGTTTTTGGGTAGTTTAAAAGACTAGTTTTTCTTGCCTGTTTTTTCTTTTAATTTCTCTAAGTTCTGAGCTAGCAGGGAGTCTGGTTTCCCATACCAGCTTTCTCTATTATTTTCTTGACTATTTTTTTCGAGACCCACAGAGGTACACGCGGTCTGCATAAGGTCTGCACTCATGTACCCGCGCCCTACTATATTACAGCCCACGTGCAAATGCTAGTTGAAGAAGTAGCAGTGGCGTGTAGAGTCCAAAGAATTTTTGAGGCAGTTATCCTCTTCCCTGTGATGATCAATTAGTTTCAGGGGTTTTCTGGAATTTTGTCTGAGTCTTATTTATTTGCAGTCTTGTTTCAGATTAGTTTTTTTGCAGTCTTATTTTTCCTTTCATTGTTTTCTTTTGCTGTTAAAAAGAGTGTCTAAGCCTTCAGGAGACCCTGGTTATCTATATCAGTGGTCTCTTCCTAGTTTGGTCTATCTGTTTTTAGTTTTTCTTCAGAGTTTAAGATACACGTGGCCTGTACAAGGTCAGCTCACGTGTACACGCCCTCTGTCTCTATAAAACTCGCGTTCACACGCTTGATGTTGGATTAATAGTCGTGTGCTTGTACAGGATAGTTTTTGTTGAGGGTAAGGCAGTCATCCTTTCCCTTGATGAGAATTATACCTCCCAGATATTTGAATCTCTGTCTTAGCAGTTAGTAGCTTAGGATTAATCTTACCCTTATCTTTCTTTTTCTCATTTAAAAGTTGTTTAAAAAGAAAAAATTTTAGGGTTTTTAGACAAGTGTGAGAGTCATTTTTTTTTAAGTTACTAGTGTGTGCTTTCTTGAAGTGATTCTCTACGATCTGCGTTCAGGCCAGAATTGTTTTTCTTGGTTTTTGCTTGTCGGTATTTTCCCTTTTTTGCTTCATTATCATTTAAATAAATAAAAAATCTCTTTTCATTTTCTAGTTTGGTTGAAGAGTGTGTTTCTGCATTTATTAGCCAGGGAAAAATATTTATTTCATAAGTTTTTTATAGTTCACTTAGATCATAAGTAGCTCGTAGTCGAGCAAAATTCTTTGAGTTTTTTGTCCAAAAAAAAAAAAATTAGAAAATTACAAATTTTGAAAGGTTGTTGAAATTTTGCATTAAGTGAAAGTCTTTGTTTCCAGCTTTTTCTTCATTTTACTTTTGTCTTTTACACTTCATCAATTTCACTTCCATACCCCTTGACTTAAGATAAAGCCTTAAAAATAACACTAAAATTAAAAATTCTTAGACTTTTATGTTTGTAGGTGTTGGAACAAATATTGAAATTTTGGCTTTCGGTAGCTTAGAAAGAAAAAAATTATAGTGTTTAGCTAGCGAAAGTGCAGACTTTCGGTAGCTTAAATATCAGGTTTCATATGCCCTTAGCTAGCAAAAGTGTATCGACCGAGACCAAGCATTCAAGAATCACACATAAAACCACATGGAGGAAGAGCTCACGAGGAGGCATGAAAAAAATGCAATAAATGGAAATAAAATCACTATATTAAGGTTTCACACAAATGCCACATCACCATTTCGGGCTTTCGGCCATCGGAGGTTCGACCAACGTAAACAGTTTAACCATTGTTCCGACATCCAAAATCCCAAAATCAGGTTTCGGGACTTTCGGTGGCTTATGGCACTCGAAAATTGCACTGTTAGCCACTGAAAGCCAGGACTTTCAGTAGCTAAGATACCTTTGTTTTTTATGTGTTAGCCACCAAAATCGCAGATTTTTTCATATGCAATAAACTGGCTTAGTAAAAAATCTATTTTCTCAGCCGTGGAGAGGTTGTTTTGTGCACTCAAATGGTCAATTGACATCTACAGATCCTAATATTTCCATTGGTGCATTCATATTTTCATTTGGATCTTGGAAAGGTATTCAAAAGTCCCCCGAAAGATGAGGTTTGTTTTCAGAAATGTGGCATTTTTTACTGTGCTGAGTCATCATTTTCAAATGATGATTCTGAGCGACTCAAATATCATTTTGAGAAATGGTAGGAGGTTTTTATGCCTAACACATAAGAGATAAATAACCTCCTTCAGTTTTCCTACAAGTGTCAGATATTTGGAGAATCGAATCCATCTTCGAGCCTTAATTTTCGGATCTCGGAATTTCTCCATTTGACACATGTTTGTGAAAGGCAGATCTGGGGAAAATGGAAACGGATCTCAGGAAACCAAAAGAGGTTTTTGGTTAGAAACAATAGATGAAAAAAAACCTATTTAATTTTATACACATATTTCACGATTCGAGAGATACAAAACCATAACCACAGCCCTAGTTTTCAACAGTTCAGCCCATTTTCTATGGCAGAAAGTTTCTGAATTTGATGGTAACTGTTGTTATCTTTTGGGAGGATTTCGACCTCAATACCTACATGAAATGCCTGTTCATTTCTAGAGGGATTTGTTTTTGAATAAAAATCATTTTTCAGTTATTCGAAAGGGGGCAGAAGACATATATTATTGTATCTTCTTGAAGAAAAAAAGGGGACAACCCGAGAGCCTTTTGGAGGCTGGGTTTGTAATGCATTCATTTTCAGCAAATATAGAATAGAATGCCAACAGATTATACACCTTGTCACTATCTAATTCTATCTTCTTCCTGTGTTATTGTTTCTGAAGTTTTCACCACTTCTCTTTCTTCCTTCCATTCATTAATTCAGCTTGTAATGGTTACAATTCAGTATTACTTCTGCTGTAGCTAATTTAAAGAAGTCCTTAAAGTGCAGTTTTTCCTCTGTTTTGACGTGAGTAGAACAAGACCTGCATCTTAATTGTTTTGTTTTATTTACAATTTTTATTTTTTCATAGTTTTTCCTCTATCTCGCTATGAGTAAGACAAGACCTATGTTCAGATATTTGAAGTTTGGTGTTATTTCTTCCATTGAAATAAAGAATAGACCTATCAGAATTAGATACCTAACTCTTTGTTTCAGTCTTCTTCATCTCCTATCCTCTATCCATCTTCTTTATTGAATCAATTAGACAAACGATGTCATGCCTCTTCATTTCTGATCTATAAATGAGTGAAGGGCCTATTTCATACCTAGTTCTAGAAGCCTCTTATGACTGATCAATCAACAAATTTTATTTCATTTAAAATGTGCTAAGGCTTGGCTCTATTAAAGCCTAGAGTTAACTCTTGCGACAACATTTTCTGGCGCCGTTGCTGGGGACGGAGGATGAAGTTATCTTCCCTGGGATACGATAAAGTTCATATCTATCTCTCGATGGTGAACAAGGGATAGACATTCAATTGGTTGTGATCATTCACCTGGTGACTCCTTGGTTCGTAGACTCTACATGATTTTGTTGGCGACTCCTATAGTCTCAAATGTTGAATTCATTCACTGCTCGAATTGCTACAAGGTTTTCCCCTCTAGACTTTACAAATGTTTATGGCTTTCCAAACACTGTTCCAGACATTAAAATTTGGGACTATGTCCTTCCTAAATTTGGAGAATATGAGGACGACAATCCCAGTCAACACTTGTTTGAATTACACAAGATCATGAAGGAATTAAATGTACATCATGAAGATGTCCTCATGAAATTGTTTACGTTTTCATTGGAAAAAGATGCTAGACTCTGGTATAAATCTTTACCCCATTCCAGTATTCCTTCATTGAGATGTTTTCACACACTTTTTCATCAACATTGTAAGAGGATATATTCAGCTGAAATCCTTTTTGAAGATTGTTGTAATATAGGATTCATAAGACAAAAAGATCATACAAATCCTCTTGAAGAGGAGGAAGAAACAATAGAAATTTCTCAAGTTCATGAAGATGATCAGTATGAGGAAGAGTTGGCTCATAAAGATGCTGGATCTTGTGAACTTACTCAAGAAGAAGATATTCAGCATCACGGTCAACCTGCAAAAGAGATAGAAAGGAATGGTTGTTTTTTTATCCAGAAAATACAAAGACCACCTCCTCCTTTGACTAAAGAAGAAATAGATCTGCTCCTACACAGCTATGTTGCAGCCCCTACTCACACAGATTTACATCTTTCACACAGTCCCGGATATGAGTGTCAAAATTCTTCCATTTCTGAAAATGTAAATCTGTTTTTAAATGATGACAGTCATGTATTTCATGGAACTTTACAAGAAGTTAGTGAACCTATTTATGATGATTTCCTACCAGGAGATCATATTTTAGACTCTACTTTGTTTCATGAAAAAGATATGGTTGCCACATTTAATAATCCTGAAGAAAGTTTGTTGTTTGAAAATGCTTTAGATTGTGATTTGCAGAAGTATGATTCTGAAATAAACAGTATGCTAGAGATAGTAACAACGTGTCCTTTGCTTGAGAGATCCACAATTGATGTCCTGAGTTTTTCTCTGACTGATGATCCTCTTGAGTTATCTACTGAACCTAAATATGATGATTATAGTGATGATTATTTCATCATTACTGTAGAACAACTTGCTGTAGTTTTTTCATTCAGGGATGAGGGTCTTCAGACAAGATTGTGCCATTATTTTGGAGATGCCATTGTAGATGATCTTGAAGAGTTCTTAGATATTCTCTTTGAGAATGATCCTGATCATCATAAATCAGAACATAGAGTAGTCCTGGATGTTTTAAAACCTCAAGACCATGCATTTTTCCGTGATCCTTTTGCTGATCTTTTACATTCATTTAATGGAGGAGTATGCTATGTCATGGATATTTTGTCACAAGAATCGATGAAAGGTTTGAAAATTCATGATCACCAACAGGTCAGATGGGAGTTGTCAGTTTCCTTTTTCAGCCTGCTCAAATAAAGTGTGAGAAAATTTCAAATAAATAGACAATTATTGGATTGGCTTCACTAGTATTTTTTGTATCATTTGATTCAGTGGGAATTTTTCAGTAGTTAGAGTAGGTGATGTATATAAATAAGGTTGACTTCGAGCACTAGATTACAGCAGTGGTTTTCAATATGTTTTTAGTTCAGTTTTGAATTCAGTATGGTTTTGTTTTAAAGCATTACGAATCCATAGCCCAATGAATGAATAAGAGGTTTTTCATTCCGAAAAGATGTAAGTAAAGTGACAGGGTTCAGAGTTTGATAAGGATGATTTTGGGTCGCCCAATGGATGAAGGCACTTGGTCTACTGTTATAGGCACTTTCAGGAAAGAACCATCCCTAGATGGAGCCTATGTTCGAACAAATATTGAAATTTTGGCTTTCGGTAGCTTAGAAATAAAAAAATTATAGTGTTTAGCTACCGAAAGTGCAAACTTTCGGTAGCTTAAATCTCAAGTTTCATATGCCCTTAGCTATCGAAAGTGTATTGATCAAGACCAAGCATTCAAGCATCACACATCAAACCACATGGAGGAAGAGCTCACGAGGAGGCACAAAAAAAATGCAATAAACAAAAATAAAATCGCTATATTAAGGTTTCACACAAATGCCACATCACCATTTTGGGCTTTCGGCCATCGGAGGTTCAACCAACGTAAAAAGTTTAACCATTGTTCCGAAATCCGAAATCCTAAAATCCCGAAATCGGGTTTCAGGACTTTCGGTGGCTTACGACACTCGGAACTTGCACTGTTAGCCACCAAAAGTTAGGACTTTTGGCAGCTAAGATACCTTTGTTTTTGACGTGTTAGCCACCGAAATCGCAGATTTTTCATATGCAATAAACTGCCTCGGCAAAAAATCCGTTTTCTCAGCTGTGGAGAGGCCATTTTGCGCGCTCAAATGGTCAATTGACATCTGCAGATCCTAATATTTCTATTGGTGCATTCATATTTTCATTTGGATCTTGTAAAGGCATTCAAAAGTCCCCTGAAAGATGAGGTGCATTTTTAGAAATGTGGCATTTTTTACTGTGCCGAGTCATCATTTTCAAATGATGATTCTGAGCGACTCGAATATCATTTTGAGAAACGGTAGGAGGATTTTATGACTAAAACATTAGAGATCAATAAAATCCCTTAGTTTCGCTACAGGTGTCACATATTGGGAGAATCGAATCCATCTTCGAGCCTTAATTTTTGGATCTCAGAAGTTCTCCCTTTGACACATGATTTTGAAAGGCAGATCTGGGGCAAATGGAAACGGATCTCAGAAAACCGAAAGAGGTTTTTGGTTAGAAAACATAGATGAACAAAAAAATATTTCATTTTATACAAATATGTCACGATTTGAGAGATACATAACCATAACCGCAGCCCCATTTTTCAGCAGTTCGGCCCATTTTCTATGGCAAAATGTTTCTGAATTTGATGGTAACTGTTGTTATCTTTTGGGAGGATTTCGACCTCAATACCTACATGAAATGCCTATTCATCTCTAGAGGGATTTCTTTTTGAATCCAAATCATTTTTTAGTTATTTGAAAGGGGGAAAAAGACATATATTATTGTATCTTCTTGAAGAAAAAAAGGGGACAGCCCGAGAGCCTTTTGGAGGCTGGGTTTGTAATGCATTCATTTTCAGCAAATATAGAACAAAATGCTAAGAGATTCTACACCTTGTCACTGTCTAATTTTGTCTTCTTCCTGTGCTATTGTTTCTGAAGTTTTCACCACTTCTCTTTCTTCCTTCCATTCATTAATTCATCTTGTAATGGTTACAATTCAGTAATACTTCTGCTGTAGCTAATTTAAAGCATTCCTTAAAGTGCATTTTTTCCTCTATTTTGATGTGAGTAGAACAAGACCTGCATCTTAATTGTTTTTATTTATTACAAGTTTTATTTGTTCATAGCTTTTCCTCTGTCTCGCTATGAGTAAGACAAGACCTGTGTTCAGATATTTGAAGTTTGGTGTTATTTCTTCCATTGAAATAAAGAATAGACCTATCAGAATTAGATACCTAACTCTTTGTTTTAGCCTTCTTCATCTCCTATCCTCTATCCATCTTCTTTATTGAATCAATCAGACAAACGATGTCATGCCTCTTCATTTCTGATCTATAAATGAGTGAAGGGCCTATTTCAGACCTAGTTCTAGAAGCCTCTTATGACTGATCAATCAACAAATTTTATTTCATTTAAAATGTGCTAAGTCTTGTGTTGGATCTATTACAGCCTAGAGTTAACTCTTGCAACAATAGTAGGGTTAACCAACTAGTTCAGGATTAGGGCCTTGGATTAGGTTGGAGAGGAAACTCTCTAAGGCCATTTAAAATCAAACATTGGAGTCTAAGTTAGGGAGTGTCTACGTCCAGTATCGTGAAATTTATCTGGGACCCCCCTCTAACACAGGGGATAAACATGAGGTCACGTGCAGAAAGGTAGCGAAGATAACCCCTCCAAAGTTGGACCAATCATAGTGGAGAACACATATAGAGGGCTTGTTTTGGGATTCCCTCGATTGCATTTTCCATGGGGCTTTGTGGGTCTCGAATCTATTTGAGGTCCTCAGTTGTCTTTCGAGCCACTTGCTTTCAATACCCTTGATAGGTTTCGGGCTTGATACCCTACTCATTGTGGTCTACCCGACTTTCGACTGTACCTGCCTAGTGACTGTTCGCGCGCTGGCAACCTAGTTGTCCATATTTTTAGGGACTTACACAGGTGACTGCGGGGGTATACCATGGTACCTAGGATAGACATTGGGCCATGATATGCAGAGTATACCCGGAGGGTGCTTCTGTGTTTGAGTTCCACTTGCACCGGTAAGTTTCTCTAATGTTGGTTGTTGTAACTATTCTTCCAATTAATTTAGTGTTTGCTTGTTTTATCTCCTAGGGACTTTTTTTGTGTGTGTTACTTTTTAATCTTTAGACTACCTTAGAGTGTCTTGGATCTTCTCACAAAATGGAGGATCCCGAGCTCCGTCGGTCACAAAGGCTTCTTGGCCTACCGCCAGTTACACTGGAGCCACCCCCTCCACCATTAAGGCGAAAGCTAGACCAACAAGGGTCTTTTGAAGCAACCGGGTTGCAAGAAATTGTGTCTGCCCAACATCCAGAGGAACCGGCCGTGGAAGACCTTGGAGTGAAAGCTCTTGGTTCAGTTGAAACCCCCACCACTTATTTCTTGGCACCTTTCATTGTACCAAGTCAATTTTACAAGTGCCAGACAGTGTCGCATGTAGCAATGGAAACAAATGTTGTTACTACTTCCTGGAATTCATCAGTTCCCGTTACGGTTGTCAGCACAGGAGTTTTCTCACCTCCTAAACCACTGTCGTCGGATCGAGCCACCATGGTCTCGACTGCCTCTATGTCACACAGTGGTCCGAACCCATCTTTGGTAGTGGCCATGGCCCCTTTCACACCAATGTAACACCCTGTTTCCCCCAGTTTGTAAAAATAACTATACTGGCCAAGAACTGTGGCAAACCCAAAAAAATGTGAATGTGTGATGTGAATAGACCTTGTGAAAAAGGTCAATGAATGTGAATAATATTATGAATATATATATTGCAAGATTGCTGAGAGGGGATATGCTGAAAAAGAGACCACGATGGTTGAAGAAAGGTGGTGGAAGGCACCTGGAAAGGTGGCGTTAACTTCCACCAAAACCAATACTGTATTTGGACTTCACTGGACTGGAGAACCAAGAGCGGCTGGTTGGCCCCGAATTAAATGACTCACCAGGATTGGTAGGTAAATGCCTCCTCATGAGTAATGAGGGATGGGGGGGTGAACCGCCCATCCATAGAGTCGTCAGGCCTTGCCAGTGCGAGGGAAATCGCACCACATGCAACCTCACAAGAGGAAAAAGGCGTGAGGGAGAAGCGAGAAGGGGGTAGATGCGAGGGAAGGAAGAAGAACTCTGGAGATATGCAAAGTGAGTGATAGCAGAGAAGGGGGAGAGTAACCCTCATTCTCGGTCACTGGCAAACTGAGACGCAGTCTCACATCATCGTGGTCTCAGCTCGGGGGTGGCTAGTGGTAAATCTGTTGGGAGTCACTGAGCCTATGGTTGGGTGGAGACAAGCACCCCTCTCAGCAGTTGCATCACCTCTAGTGTTATTTCTGATAAGTGTTATTTGAAGTTAATGCCATAATCACATGTTCGGTTTTATGTGCTTGCAAATAGTTCTGAATAGAAGTGTTTACCTAACATTTGATTTGATAGAATGGATTCCTGTGTATGCTTACATGCCATAGTTTCTTTCTGCATGAATGATTAATTCTGGGACATGAGTTCGCTCCACCAAGAATCGTCTTAGTTGCTTAATTTCTCGTAATATTCTGGGAAGGCCCCTTGAGAGTACTCTTTTCTAAGAATTACCCCATAGACCTTGTAACTGTACTAAACCTTACCAGAGACTCGATTAAGATCAGGGGTGATGGGCTGAGAACCGTTTGAGGGTTCATGCAGTCCGGGTCTAGAACCCTTATGCAAGAAAGAGTAGCCTTCTAAGGTTTCACGGTCATGGGAGCCTAAAGCTCCGAGAGTTTGAACTTCATGATTCAAGCTCAGAAGGGATAGTGAGATTCAAATATAGAAATAAAATACCCTATCACTTGGTAAATGAATGGGAGAAATCCTTTCAGGAATACCCCAAGCTTGTCAACACCGATGGATCTAGAGAAGGAGCGTAGGCGTTAACATCTCTCCCTTTTAGCCTTCGCAAATAGCGATGGGATCCTGGACCGTAGATCCCAGGGACCCATCGAAGCTCTATAAGCCATCGATTTTAACCTTTACTTAGGCAGGAGAGTGAATTCAACTACGTCCCAAAAGTCTCGAAGACATTGGGACCATCCATGTTGGAGGACAGGTGGCAGAGATCTTACCATTTCGTGTATTGGGGATTCATGAGTTTGGAGTTGGAATATCAGACTCTTGGAGTCATGAAGTCTTGAGTCGTGCGATCACGATGTGATCTGGGCTATTGATCAAAGAGGAAGGACAACCATGGGATCTGACATCTCGATACATTGCGTATTAGGGATTCGTGAGTTTGGAGAGGGAAGTCCTTCGACCTTGTGAGTGGCGAAGTCCCGAGGAAATCTGAGCCATTCATCTGAGAGAAGAAACATGTCGCGGGATCATCCCTATCGAGGATTGGAACATTGGAGGTCAAAGAGGGAATTCCTTCAACCTTGCGATTGGCGAAGTTTTGAGGAAATATGAGTCGTTCGTCTGAGAGCAGACACGTGTCGTGGGATCCTCCCTATCGGGGATTCGGACATCGAAGTTCAGAGAGGGAAGTTCCTCGACCTTGCAAGTGGTGAAGTCATGAGAATATCGGGACCGTCCATATGAGGAGGACAGGTGGAAAATATCTAAGGATCTCGCGAACTCAGAGGTTTGCAAGGTGAGAGCCCAGGGGTTGGGTGCTCCAAGTCGCGAAGTTGAAAAATCGTGAGGAGTGAGGACAACCATTGGATCCAGGTCAAGGGAGGACTGTTGGACCAGAACCCCATCACATATCGTGCATTTGGGGGTTCAGAGGTTGAGAGAGGTCACTATAGACTATAGGAGTAGCGAAGTGTCGAGAGCCAGGGCTCGTGTGGACACATGGTAGAACCACAAGGTGGGGCCCACGTGGTTGACAGACGAACACGCGTCGCCTAGGAAAAGGAGTCAACATTTCCTTGATTTCTCATGTCTTGAGGATTCGCGCGATAAGAGTGTGAAGGCTTGATGCTTCAACCTACGAGGTTGCGAATAGAGAAAAGCGTCAAGGGATGAGTCAACCCGGCGTTGACTTATCGTGTCTCGGGAGATCGCAACAGGAGGGCATGAGAGTTCAACCTTTGAACTCACGCAGGCGTGAGTTGTGAGAGGCAATGGTATTTAATCCCTAGCCTATAGTTTCATGTGGAGAGCACTAATAAGGAGGGGCCATACCATATCGGAACCTTGTGTATTAGCGATTGGTGAAGGAAAATTCGAGGGTCTTCGACTCACGAGTCATGAGGTCGCGAGTTGTGAAAGGAGCTTGCATTTAGGCGCGTATGTGGTCCTATCGGGATAGGGACTAAAGAAAAGTGGGCCAGTGATTTGTCGTTAAGCAGTGGATAGATCTGGATGGCCAGAATCTGCGCACCCAGATCTACAGCCAGGGTTTCATTCCGAAGCCCCCTCTCCATCCTACCTTTAAGATTGGACTCACTTGTGTCGTTGCGTCGCTAAAAACGAAAAGGCGTCTGATTTATTTGGCCTGTGGTCCTAACCCACGATCATAGGGAGGTCAACAGGGAAGAACTAGCCTACGCTAGGCTCCCATAGGACTTCGAGGATTCTGTCCCTTGAGAAAAAGCAAAAAATTTACTATGTTGTAGTGGGTGTGTGACAAATTGGTATCAGAGCATGGTTACAACACTTGGCCTGCTTGGGCTCATCAACGAGTTGCACAGAAGCTCCATTCAGAACACTCTTAAAAAGAGTAACCCCATGTCTTAACCTTCCTAATCAAAAGACGAAGTTAAGAATGAAAAACCCCTATTGTGTGTGTGTACATGTGAAAATATGAATTATGTATTGGTTATAAAGAAATATAAATATTGACTAACAACCAGCGTTTTTCCTTTTGCACACAAGCGAAAGATAAACCGTGGGAAATTATTAACGCATAGTATGGTGACTCACCAAGAAGTGGGAGAAGGCTCCCACAATAGAGACGAAGAGTCTGACGAAAGAAAGGCAACAGGGACCCCTCCAGATCTTTTCGAGACTGTGAGGAGTCTCATGGTCAAATTACATAGCTGCAAGGCTGACAATGAGAGGATGATGAAAAAACAAGAAAAGAAAACATAAATTAACATAGTTTTACTGCAGAGTTTATCCGATCTACAAAGACAAATGCAAAATGAACCTGAAACTTAGAAACATGGTCATATCAGTGGCCACACTTAGAGGAGCACCTCAAAAAAGGTCCACCCCAGAGGTAAAGGACAAGCGTTGGATAATTCCTCTGAGAAGGAAGATGGTGATTCAGAGGGCTCTTCTAGCAGTAGAACCAGTTACTATCCCCGAAGAAAACAAAAGAAGCAAAAGTCTTCCAAAGGTCGAAAATTCGAAGAATTCAGAATGGCCAAACCACCCTCCTTCGACGGTGAAATAAAGAAGGGAGAGGAAGCAGAGGCTTGGCTGCTTGGACTAAAGAAGTATTTCAGAGTCCATGGCTTTTCAGAAAATATGAAGGCTCGAGTGGCCACTTTCAACTTGAATGGAAAGGCTTCCATTTGGTGGGAAGACCTTAAGAATATGAAAGGGGTTCGCAAAGAGGACCTATCTTGGGAATGGTTTGAGAAATACTTCCAGAAGAAGTATCTATTGGAAAAATATTTCGACGAAAAGACTAAAGAGTTTTATAAACAAAAATTGGGACAACTTACTATAGAAGAATATGTCAACAAATTCCTTGATTTGTTGAGGTATGTACCCTATATCAAGGCATAAAAGGAAAAGGTGCAACGCTTCATCAGTGGACTACCTAAGGACTATCAAAATAGAATTGAATTTGATGAGCCAAAGACTCTAGAAGACACTATTCGAAAGGAAACCTATTGTCATGAACAGTTTGGGCATCGAGCAGAACCTCGCAAAGGATGGAAACAGAAGAATAGTTCAAGATTTTAGAAAAGGGGAATTAAACCCCCAGGATTTAAGAACTACAAGAAGAACCCAAGAATGAACTTTCCAGCTCGGAGTATGCACCAGCAGAATTTTCCCTCCTTGAACGGAAATAAAACTTTTGGACCCATATCAGTGAAGACTGATAACCCAAATAGAGAACCTTTGAAATGTTGGGGTTGCAGAGAAGAACATCTCTTGAGAGACTGCCCACACCGACAACAGAATAGTCGAGGGATTTATAACATCCAAGAAGCTACTACCGTCAATGATGTGGCTAGGAGTGTGCCACAAATTTATGTAGCCTTGGATAATAACCAAGCTGACCATCAAGCTTCAGTGGTGGAGATAGAAGGCATGATCTCCAACCATTTAGTGTCTATTTTGATTGACCCTGGTTCAAATTTGAGTTATATAGCCCCTACAACTGTTGATAAGTGTAAACTATAGCCACAAAAACAAACCAAGCCATGGTTGGTACAGTTAGCCACTGGCACCAAAAGAAGGGTAGCAGAGGTCATATCAGCCTGCCAATTGATGTTGGGTGAATTTCCCACCCAAGAAACCCTTAACATATTACCCCTCGAGTCGTATGATCTGTTGATTGGTATGGACTGGCTAGCCGCCCATAAAGCTAGATTGGACTGTTACCATAAAACCTTAGAATGTGTGAGCAAAGAAGGAAAAAGGATGACCCTTCAAGGGATCCAAAAGCCTGTCTCAGTGAGATGAATATCAGCTCTGCAGATGAGAAAGTATTGCCAAAAGGGGTGTCCCCTATATGCAATACAGGTGTTGGAAACCATAGAAGGTGACAAACCCAACCTTGAAGACCATCCTACCCTGAGAGAATATAGAGATGTGTTTCCGGAAGAGGTACTAGGTCTACCTCAGAGAAGAGACATAGACTTCTCGATAGAACTCGCACCGGGAGCGGTGCCGGTGTCTAGGACACCCTACCGGATGAGCACACCCAAGTTAGTTGAACTCAAATTGCAATTAAAAGAAATGATGGATAAGGGTTATATTCGACCCAGCGTGTCTCCATGGGGAGCACCAATCCTGTTTGTGAAAAAGAAGGACAACACCCTTAGACTGTGTATAGATTATAGACAACTCAATAAGGTAACCATAAATAACAAGTACCCCTTTCCTAGGATCAATGATCTGTTCAATCAATTGGGAGGCGTGTCTATTTTCTCAAAGATTGACTTGAGGTTGGGATACCATCAAGTCCAAATCAAGGGTGAAGATATCCATAAAACTTCCTTCCGGACATGTTATGGTCACTATGAGTTCGTGGTAATGCCATTTGGGTTAACCAATGCCCCTGCCATTTTTATGTGCTTGATGAACAATGTACTCAGCAAGTTCCTAGACAAATTTGTGCTTGTTTTTATTGATGATATATTAATTTACTCTAAGAACATAAAAGAGCATGAAGAGCATCTTAGACTTGTGTTGCAAGTGCTAAGAGAACATCAGCTCTATGCCAAATTCATCAAATGTGAATTCTTCTAGAAGCAAATACATTACTTAGGCCATGTTCTCTCCGAAGAAGGAGTAGTGATAGACCCTGACAAAACTAGGTCTATCATGGAATGGCCTACCCCAAAGGATGTTTCAAATATCAGATCCTTTATGGGATTAGCAGGATACTATAGGAGATTTATAAAAGGATTCTCCAAGATTGGATGTCCAATAACTGCCCTCCAGAAGAAGGGGACAAAATTCTTGTGGACACGGAAATGTGAAGAAAGATTTCAAACCCTAAAACATCTACTGACCCATGCGCCTGTGATGAAGATCGTCGATCCAAAATCTGACTTCCTCGTGTGCACAGATGCCTGTAAGGAAGGGCTCGGAGGAGTCCTTATGCAGAAAGGAAGTGTGATCTGCTATGAATACTGAAAATTGAATTAGCATGAAGTCAACTATGTGTCCCATGATCTAGAGCTGGCTGCCATAGTGCATGCCTTGAAAATGTGGAGGCATTACCTCCTGGGAAGAAAATTTGTACTTATGACAGATCACCGTGGATTGTGATACCTGTTCGATCAACCAAAGCTCAATGCTATACAAGCTAGGTGGATGGCCCTCCTTAGCGAGTTTGATTTTGAAATCAAACACATTAAAGGAAAGGAAAATAGGGTGGCCGATGCCCTTAGCAAACGTATGAAAACAATTCATCTGGCAGTGGTGAGTACCTACAAGACAGATGTCAAGGAAAGAATCATAACTGCACAAGAAAGAGATCCCTTCATCCAAACTGTGACCATGTACCTACAACAAGAACCCGCCAGAGTAAAATATGAAGGCTACCAGAAGACCGAAGGAGGTCTGCTCACTTATAGAAGCATATTTTATATTCCAAATTGTGACGACATGAAGAGGTTCATACTAGATGAACTACATAAAACACCCTATTCTGGTCATCCAAGATACCAGAAAATGATCACTGCCACCAGAAAACAATTTTATTGGCCTGGATTGAAGAAGGATATAGACGAGTACCTAGGAAAATGCATAGTGTGCCAATAGGTTAAAGCAAAACATTGACACCCAACAGGATTATTGCAACCTTTACCAATCCCAGAGTGGAAATGGGAAACCATCTCCATGGATTTCATCACTATATTACCAACATCAACCAAACAGAACGATGCCATCATGGTAGTGGTGGATAAATTGAGAAAGTCTACCCATTTTATCCCTATCAAGTCCACTTGCAAAGCAATCGATATCGCCCAGGTATTCATGAAGGAGATATTCAAACTGCATGGTATGCCGAAAGAGATCATGTCTAACAGAGACACAAAATTTACTTCTAACTTTTGGAAATCACTGATGACTGGTTTAGAGACCAAATTGTTTTTTAGCACCACCTATCACCCTCAAACCAATGGATAGGTAGAAAGAGTGAATCAAATATTAGAATACATGTTAAGGATGCATGTAATGCATCAACCCAAGAAATGGGAATACTACCTGCCACTGGTAGAATTTTCCTACAACAACGACTACCAAGCCTCCCTAAAGATGAGTCCCTTTGAGGTCCTCTATAGTAGGCCATGTAATACTCCAGCCAGCTGGAGTAATCCCATAAACAAGATATCTTTTGGACCCAACATGTTAAAATAAATGGAACAACAAGTAACTCAGATAAAACAAAATCTGAAGGTCACTCAAAACTGACATAAAAGTTATGCCGACCAAAAGAGAACTCCAAGAGAGTTCAAAACGGGAGACCATGTATATCTCAGGGTTAGGCCTAGGAAGAGTTCCCTGAAAATGGGAGATTGTGCCAAGTTGGCACCTCGGTATAGTGGACCCTTTGATGTTATAGATAGAGTGGGACATGTAGACTATAGGATAGCACTTCCTCCCATAGTAAAAGCACATAATGTTTTCCATGTCTCATTATTGAAGAAATATGTACATGATGCTAACCATATAATTGATTGGTCTGTGATTCAGGTGGAACTGGAGGGATAATTTCTACCAGAGCCTCAATGCATACTGGACAGAAAGTAAATCCCTCTCTAGAACCAAACCATTGCATAGGTCAAGGTGCAGTGGAGACATTTTGGCCTAGATGAGGCTACATGGGAAATGGAGGATGCCATGAGACAGGCATATCTGATTTTGTTTACTTTTTTACATGCATGTCATGTTGATAGATAAGAACATCGAGGAAGATGTTCCTTTAAGGGAGAGGGAATTGTAACACCCTATTTCCCCCAGTTTGTAAAAATAACTATACTGGCCAAGAACTGTGGCAAACCCAAAAAAATGTGAATATGTGATGTGAATAGACCTTGTGAAAAAGGTCGATGAATGTGAATAATATTATGAATATATATATTGCAGGACTGTTGAGAGGGGATATGCTGAAAAAGAGACCACGATGGCTGAAGAAATGTGGTGGAAGGAACCTGGAAAGGTGGCGTTAACTTCCACCGAAACTAGTACCGTATTTGGAATTCACTAGCCCGGAGAACCAAGAGAGGCTCACTGGCCCTGAATTAAATGACTCACCAAGATTGGTAGGTAAATGGATCCTCATGATTAATGAGGGATGAGGGGGTGAATCGCCCATCTGTAGACTCGTCAAGCCTGACCAGTGCAAGGGAAATCGTGCCACACGCAACCTCGCAAGAGGAAAAAGGCATGAGGGAGAAGTGAGAAGGGGTAGACGCAAGGGAAGGAAGAAGAACTCTGGAGATATGCAGAGTGAGTGATAGTAGAGAAGGGGGAGAGTAACCCTCATTCTCGGTCACTGAAAATCGAGACGTAGTCTCGCAGCATCGTGGTCTTAGCTCAGGGGTGGCTAGTGGTAAATCTGTTGGGATTCGCTGAGCCTACGGTTGGGTGGAAACGAGCACCCCTCTCAGCAGTTGCATCACCTCTGATGTTATTTCTGATAAGTGTTATTTGAAGTTAATTCCATAATCACATGTTTAGTTTTATGTGCCTACAAATAGTTCTAAATAGAAGTGTTTACCTAACGTTTGATTTGATAGAATGGATGCTTGTGTATGTATACATGCCATAGTTGTTTTCTGCATGAATGATTAAGTCTGGGACATGAGTTCACTCCACCGAGAATCGTCTTAGTTTCTTAATTTCTCATAATATTCTGTGAAGGCCCCTTGAGAGTACTCTTTTCCGAGAATTACCCCATAGACCTTGTAACCGTACTGAACCTTACCAGAGAATCGATTAAGATCAGGGCTGATTGGCCGAGAACCATCTGAGGGTTCATGTAGTCTAGATATGGAACCCTTATGCAAGAAATAGTAGCCTTCTAAGGTTTCGGGGTCATGGGAGCCTAAAGCTCCGAGAGTTTGAACTTCATGATTCAAGCTCAGAAGGGATAGCAAGATTCAAATATAGAAAGAAAATACCCTATCGCTTGGTAAATGAACGGTTGGAATCCTTTCAAGAATGCCCCAAGCTTGTCAACACCGACGAATCTAGAGAAGGAGCGTAGGCGTTAACATCTCGCCCTTTTATCCTTTGAAAATAGCGATGGGATCCTGGACCGTAGATCCCAAGGACCCATTGGAGCTCTATAAGCCATCGATTTTAACCTTTACTTAGGTGGTAGAGTGAATTCGACTATGTCCCGAAAGTCCTGAAGACATCGAGACTGTCCATGTTGGAGGACAGGTGGCAGAGATCTGACCATTTCATGTATCGTGGATTCATGAGTTTGGACATGGAAGATCAGAATCTTGGAGTCATGAAGTCCTGACACACGAGATCACAGTGTGATATGGGCCATTGATCAAACAGGAAGGATAGTCGTGGGATCTGACGTCTCGATACATCACGTATCGGGGATTCGTGAGTTTGGAGAGGGAAGTCCTTCGACCTTGCGAGTGGCGAAGTCCTGAGGAAATATGAGTCGTTTGTCTGAGAGCAGACACGTGTCGTGGGATCCTCCCTATTAGGGATTCAGACATCGAAGGTCAGAGAGGGAGGTCCTTCGACCTTGCAAGTGGCAAAGTCCCGAGGAAATCTGAGTCATTTGTCTGAGAGCAGACACATGTCACGAGATCCTCCCTATCGGGGATTCGGACATCAGAGGTCAGAGAGGGAAGTCCTTCGACCTTGCAAGTGGAAAAGTCACGAGAATATTGGGACCATCCATCTAAGGAGGATAGGTGCCAGAGATATAAGGATCTCGCGAACTCGGAGGTTTGCAAGGTGAGAGCCCAGGGGTTGGGTGCTCCAAGTCACTAAGTTGTGAAATCACGAGGAGTGAGGACAACCATTGGATCCAGGTCAAGGGAGGACCATTGGATCATAACCCCATCATGTATCGCGCATTCGGGGGTTCGGAGGTTGAGAGAGGTCACTATCAACTGCAAAAGTGCTGAGAGCTGAGGCTCGTGTGGACATGTGGCAGAACCACAAGGTGGGGCCCGCATGGTTGAAAGATGGACACGCGTCGCCTGGGAAAAGGAGTCAACATTTTTTTGATTTCTCACATCTCGAGGATTTGTGGGATAAGAGCATGAAGGATCGATGCTTCAACCTGTGAGGTTGTGAATAGAAAAAAGCATCAAGGGAGGAGTCAACCCGGCGTTGACTTATCGCTTCTTGGGAGATCGCAATAGGAGGGCACGCGAGTTTGACCTTTGAACTCACGAAGGCACGAGTTGTGAGGGGAACTGGTATTTAAGCCCTAGCCTATGGTTTCATGTGGAGAGCACTAATAAGGAGGGGCCATACCATATCGGAACCTCAGGTATCAGCGATTGGTGAAGGAAAATTTGAGGGTCTTCGACTCGCGAGTCATGAGGTCATGAGTTGTGAAAGGTGCATGCATTTAGGCATGTATGTGGTCCAATCGGGATTGGGACTAAAGAAAAGGGGGCCAGTGCTTTATCATTAAGCGGCGGGTAGATTTGGATGGCTAGAATCTGCGCACCCAGATCTACAGCCAGGGTTTCATTCTGAATCCCCCTTGCCATCCTACCTTTAATATTGGACTCACTTGTGTCGCTGCATCGCTAAACACAAAAAGGCATCTGATTTATTTGTCTTGTGGTCCTAACCGACAATCATAGGGAGGTGAACAGGGAAGAACTAGCCTGCGCTAGGCCCTCATAGGACTTCGGGGATTCTATCCCTTGAGGAAAAGTGAAAATTTTACTATGTCGTAGTGGGTGTGTGACAACCAAGTGCGACAAGCCCTCCATTCTCATACGGGATGACTAGTTCGGGTATAAGTCCTGTACTTTCCTACTCCACTTTACAGACTTCAGGTCTGGGGGTAGGGAGCTCTAGCGCTCCTCTGTAAGGTTACATGGGGGGGAATCCTACTCCTTTTAACGCTTTCCCTTATGGAGGAGGTCACATACCTCCTTCGCCCGCTTCGCTCGGTGGCTCGCATCAACAATCCGTCGGGAAACCTACATCCCATAGTTTATTTGGAGCGAGGAGTGAAGGACCACCTTCACATAGTATACCAATAGGCTCAACACCATTTTCTTTGATTGGATCATTTGGTAATAACGCCTTCTCGTTAGCCATTTTCCCAACTGGGGGCAATCCAAGTTTCGGAAAATCTATTCCTATGTAGGGTACTATTCCTGTACAGGGGGAAAACCTAGGGACTTTTTCCGCATCAGGGCCTTGGAATTCATGGCAGGGATCCATTCCCTCATTCGGGATGCCGATCTGGGGTAATTATTTCCAAAATCAATGGAACCCCGAACAAACTACCATGCCTATCCCCACATGACCAACATGGGGAAACCCTTCCCAAAGTCCTTCGAATGTTATGCACGCCCAACCATCTATGTCCTATTTTGGGAATCAGTCGATGAAGTCTTCACATACGCAAAATACATACACCGGCCAGGACCATGGTTTCTAATAGAATCCGAGCCAACAACCAAACTTTTCCTGGCAGCCTGGTGCTAATCAAACTCCAGGCCCCGTTTTCCCAGGTTATCACCAACAACCCAAACTAGCTTTCCTAGCGACTTTGCACTCGCTAGATTTGACAAGGTTGTTGAATGACCTATCTATCATGATCCATGTTGGCCTCCTATGATGACGAAGTTGCCTTCGGACATCCCAAATTTCGAAGCCAAGCCTAACAAAGATCCAAGAGATCATGTGACTACCTTCCATCTTTGGTGCTCTTCTAACTCATTGAAAGATGATTCTGTATAGTTGCGATTGTTTCAAGGTACTCTCATTGGGAGTGTTGCAAAATGGTACATTGAGCTCGATCGCTCAAGATACTCTTCCTTCGGTGAACTGGCGATGGCTTTCCTAAACCATTTAAAGTTACCTATAAGATACGACATTGGCACAGAGCTGCTTGCTAATTTCGAACAGACGACAACATACCATATCTCTGATCATATCCGAGAATGGAGATGTAGGAAGAGTTTAATTAAAGTGTCAGTCCTACCAACATTTATGCTCGAGTGGTTCCTTAAGTCTTTGGTACCGCAACTATCCAAAGACATCGCAACGTCGGGAGTATTCTCTGAAGAAGACGCCATCATGAGAGCTCAACAATTTGAGCTCATCTATTCTCAGTCTGGTTTATTGTACAACATCTTACCAGATGTGCCACACTCAATACTAGATAAAACTAGACAGAGAGCTAGACCACATGCTGATGGTATTGTTGGATCTGCACAAACAAAGCCTGCTGAACAACTAATGAATCAATTGCAACAGTTGTCTATACAACACACAGTGGCAAGCCAAACTACTACTTTGGCTGCTCCCCCTACCAAAACGTCAGATGTACACACAATGCAATCAACTAACCCAAAGGCCACCCAGCAACCTGAAGGAAAGAAAAAACAATGGAAAAAGGGTAAAGGGGATAAGAAACCCACCGATAATGCTGGTGAGGGCAATACTGAAAAATAGAAGGTGAGGTATCCATGCAATCTATGCGTGGAAGACCAACCAACCCACCTATGTCCTCGGATTTTGGAGGCCCAAAAGTTTGTGACACGGCAACAACCCGCCGTGTTAACTAATCCATTCCAACATGGAAAAAATCTAACTCAAGCCTCTACAAGAACGGAAGGGGGCAGTCAAGGACCCCCTCCATCTTCGAACAACCTCGCATCCATGAATGTATATATGGTGAAAGGTGATGCTTTTCTATTAACTAGAGCACATGACTATAGTCAACCAAGCACTTCTGAGAAGGGCAAAGAAGCCGAACTCCCATCTCTTCCTCTACAGATTGAGAATACGTTGGGTGAAACAATGACATGCATCCCTAAAGGCATGTTCAAGAGAGATTCTCACAACCCTAATGCAAGGGCCACCCAGAACTACTCTGTGGTGGAGGATTTATCACAAACCCCTTATGCAATGTCTGTTGTGGAGGTCCTCCAAAGTTGTCCTTCCCATAGGAAAGATTTGTTAACAGCTTTAGGATCTACCGAGACTTGTAATCCGTGTACAATCATTCTATATACAACCGACTTAAAACCTTGTCTGCCTTACCACATAAAATTTCAGATCATAGTGGCTCATCCCACAAAAAATTTTACAAGGAATATCTTCCACACGGTAGTGGATGAGGGCTCCTAGACATGTGTTATGTTGTTAGCATGTTGGAAGGCCATCGGCTAGCCCGTTTTGTCTCTATCACCTACTCTCCTCACTGCTTTCGATGGTCATTCATTCCGACCACATGGTATCATTCCTTCTTTCCCCGTGCAGTTAGGAGGGAAGACCATGTGCATCGAGGTAGAGGTAGTTGACACTTACCTTGACTATAATATTTTGTTAGGAAGGAGTTGGACTTACGCTATGCAAGTCGTGGTCGCTACAGTTTTCTGGGTCTTGTTGTTTCCACAAGAGGGTCGGATTGTGACCATAGATCAATTGTCTTTCTCCAAACCTGACCCGTCACTGGGGGCATCCATGGTCCTGATGATTGATAATCCTCAACCAGGTGTTGTCAACGTAGGGGTTGATTTGTGCCCATCCTTGATGGGTACCTTCGATTACCCACCCCCTCAAGGCGATATCAAATTTATATCCAATCATCATAAGGTTGATATTTTTCAGGTTTCGTCGTTCCACATGACTTACTTTGATGACCTGTGGACACTTCCTTCCCCATCAACCATGATGGATGAGACAGGGCACTCGGGTATGTCCTTGCCATTTTTCGTCGTTGAAGTAGCATACTCTTTAGTCCAACAAGCTTCAACTAACCCTGATTTGACTCCTGCACAAGAGTTAGATCCCTGGATAGAGCTTATTTGGGTCAGGGTTCTCTCGTTGGCACCAATTTGTTAGACTTAGTCTTTCCCTCCGACGAAGCAATAATCGAAGCAATGACTCATCTAGACAAACCCTAGGAAGATATTCATCACAAATCATACTTCCTCTCGGAGTTACACTGAATTGAAGCAGGAGAATTCACCATGACTATGACGGGAGATCAATCTTGTCCTATTAACCCCTTAGCTACACATGAGGTTTATGCTGAGGGTAATATGACGACTATTGTTGAAACCTTATCGATCAATATCTGTCGAAATCCTAGCATCGTGGAGAATGTCTTCATAGGAGTGGATTTCTCCCTTGAAGAGATTCAAATCTACACCGATCTTTTCAAAGAGTTCTGTGACATTTTTTCCTAATCTTACGAGGAAATGCCAGGCATTGATCCAAAAATAGTCGAACATGAAATCATAACTTATCCTGATGCCAAGCTGGTTCGATAGAAGCTTCATCTAGTTAATCCAAAGAAAGCAGCAGCCCTTAAGGTTGAGGTCAAGAAATTTCTAAAGGAAGGTTTTATTTATCCTATCCATTTGACCCAATGGGTGTCGAATCCTGTGTCGGTCAATGAAAAACAAGGCACGATTCATGTATGTACCGACTTTCGTGATTTGAACAAGGCATGTCCCAAAGATAAATTTCCAACTCAATTCATCGATCAGATCATTGATGAATGTGACGGTTGCGAGGCCTTTTATTTCATGGATGGTTTTTCGGGATATAATAAAATCCAGATCAAACCCGAGGACCAACATAAAAAAACATTCATTTTCCCTTGGCGTACAATCGTATATCGTAAGATGCCTTTTGGTCTTAAAAATGCTGGAGCAACCTTTCAGCGGGCCATGAATTTTTCTTTCCATGACCTCAAGCATATAGTCGAGGCCTATTTAGATGATTTAGAATAGCGATCTCGCAAGAGAACGGATCATCCCAAACACCTCTGAATTATCTTCGAACGTTGTTGCTACTTTCAGATTCACTTGAATCCAAACAAGTGCAACTTCTACGTAATGTCAGGACGTTTGTTAGGTTTCATCGTATCAACAACATGGATCATGGTTGATCCTCTCAAGGTGGAGGCAATAATTCAGTTGCCCCCCCCACGCATAATCCTTCAACTTCAGAGTCTACAAGGTAAGGATAACTTTTTATGACACTTCATCGCCAACTATACCGAGATCACCAAGGGATTTATGTGCATACTAAAAAAAGACATTCCCTTTTACTAGGACGAGGCTGCTCAACGTTCTTTTGAAACATTGAAACATGCCCTCACCACTACCCCTCTGCTCCGGCCACCTAACTATAACAAGGAATTTTTATTATATCTGGTTGTCGCAGAGTCAACCATTGGCATGGTTTTATTTTAGGAAGACAACTTGTTCTCAGAATACGTGATCTATTACCTAAGTTGAGGCCTCGTAGGACCGTAACTCAATTATTCCCATATCGAAAAACTTGCGTTGGCAGTAGTTCATGTTGTTCAACAGTTCCGTCATTATGTTTTGTTTCGCAAGACCACCATCATTGCCATCGTAAATCCATTCCAGTACATGTTGAGATGATGAGTAATAGGAAAAAAAATCAGTAGATGGATAGTCATCCTCCAGGATTTTGACTCAGACTTCATTTCAGCAAAGTCCAAAAAGTCACTGGTCTTTGCAGAACTGATTTCGGAACTTCCGGTTGAGTCAGGTGACGTTGTGCCTGAAGAATCGCCCATCTGAGAAGATATGTTTTTAGTCACATCTTCGGACCCCTGGTACGTATATATACTTATCTATCTCCAAACTTTGAAGTGCCCCACCTCTTCTTCTCGTGATGAACGTCTTTGCATACTCCATCAGGCTAAAAATTGTCTCATACTCAATGACACTTTGTATCGAAGAGGTGTAGATTGCATCTTGCATCGATGTCTCACTCATGAGGAGGTAGTTATAGTTATTAACGATTTCCACACTGGAGCATGTGGCGATCATTTGTCTGGGTTGGCAACAACCCAAAATATTCTACGAGTAGGTTACTTCTAGCCGAGGTTGATCAAAGATTGTATTGAATCGGTCAAGAAGTGCCATCCATGCCAAATCTTCTCACGAAAGATGAGGGCACACCCCGCTCCTATGTTTCCTGTCATCACAGTTGGTCCATTCACCAGGTGGGGAATTTATTACACTACATGCAACCCTCCTTCAGCAAGGTGGCACCGCTATATCATCATAGCTATTGACTACTTCACAAAGTGGGTCGAAGCTATGCCAACATTTAAGGATGATGGAGAGACTGCAACCCTCTTTCTTTTCAACCAGATAATAGCAAGGTTTGGTGTCCCAAGAGAGATTGTCACTGACCATGGCAGTCACTTTCAGAAACAAATGATGACCAAGTTAACATCAAATCTTGGGTTACAGCAAAAACATTCATCACCCTATCACCCCCAAGCTAATGGGCAGGTGGAAGCTGTAAACAAAACTCTTAAGACTATTTTACAGCGAATTATCAACTCAGCCAAGTCAAATTGGCATTTTATGTTATACATGACATTATGGGCTTACCAAACGTCTGTTAAGACTGCAACTATTTTCTCACCTTTTCAACTCGTTTACGGATTGGAGGAAGTCTTTCCCATCGAATGCTAGATCCCATCTCTAAAATTGGCAGTACAATTATTTTCGAACACTTATCCACTTGAAGAATGGTTAGTATACCTTGAGCAGTGTCATGATGCAGCCCTCACCAATGAGCATCACAAACATAAGCTTAAGTGTCAGTATGATAGGTCCGTTCGTCCTCAATTTTTTTCTGAAGGCGACCTTGACCTGGTCTATGACCAAGATAAGGACCCCCCTGGGGGAAGGAAAATTTAAACCAATGTGGTTCATACCTTTCGTCATAAAAGAGGTGTTAAAAAAGGGCACTTATCGTCTAGTTGACTTTGAATGGAATGTGTTGGCGGAGCCTCGAAATGGGCTCTACCTCAAGAAGTATCACTCATAGGCAGGTCACTGTGGGTAACTTTTTGTAACATATGTATAGTCTTTTGTACTATTACTGTCTAGTTTTCTTTTAGTGTTATGGATGTGTCATTGATACTTTCTTTTGTCACTGTGGAATATGTCAAGTGAATATGAGGTGTTCATTGGGTACGCAGACGGTACTAGCCGGCACACACGGAGGCTTGCCTCTGCAGCTTGGGTAATATTTACACCTCAAGGCCAGTTGTTATCTTCCGGAGGGGTATGCTTAGGTCACACTACAAATAATTTCATCGAGTATAATGTAGTTATTGAGTTACTTCGTGACGCTTTGTCATTTGGTATCTCTCATCTCCAAGTCTATCTCGACACTCAGCTGGTTGTGTCTCAGTTAAATAGAGTCTATCGGGTACATGAACCGATGTTACACCAACGATTCCTTAGGGTACATCTCTTAGAATGAAACTTTGATTATATTACATATTTTCATGTTCCTAGGAGATTAAACCAAGTTACAGATACTCTAGCTAATCACATTTTAGATTGGCATCTTGCACACACATAAAAGAGAATTCACATAAATATGTAAATACATTTTATACACATGATCCATAATACACAAAAAGACATAAAAATCAATATATAATCATAAAAGTAACCAGAGTATACAGATGGACGCAAGCACCTCAAAAATATATAAGTCACGGGGCTTATGCCCTCAAAAAAAAATATGTACAAGTAGTGCTCATAGCACGTAAAGTATCTAAAGAGGAGTCAGGGCATGTGGGCCCTGTTGTACTGGTCCATAGCATGGGCTAAACACTTAAACAATCGGACCCATGTCTGAGGTGCCCCTACTACATGAGGTTGCATGGATGGAGGCAGGTCCTCAATCTCTTCCATCGGGACTGTGTCAGTGAGTACAGTGAAGTTCCACTCAGCTCATCTAAGTACCCTCTCAGACTCCCCATCTGGGAGGTCTCTTGCTACTACTATCCCCCCAGCAGCGGCGGCCGCGGCCCCTGGCCGAGGACGACGCCTGTTTCGGGCGTAATCGGCAGGTCGTACTGGTCCCACATCTACATGCAACAAACGTATATCCATCAAATGCTCTGGCATACAATAAAAATGATATATAAACAAAATAACATAAAAATTACATATAACCCATAAAAAATAAAGAAATTTACAAAGATGAAGACTTAACCATTTCTCCTCTCTCCTCACCAGGAGGCACAAGTATCTTGAGATCCCTCGAGAAATATATCCCTGCATATGGGTAATCCTCGATCACGGGGATTTGCCGCGATAGCCGGGAAACAAATTCATTGTCGAAGGACTCATTTGTCCTTCCACCACCCTGTCGTGGCATCAGTACGACCCATCTACATAGTGCAAGAAACGAAGCCTGATGTCCACATACCACTACCCGAGGACTGAAACTCAGAACTCTCTCAAAAAAGAACGAACACAAAATCATCCCAAATCTGAAGTTCCTCTGTGTCCGCTAATGACAATCTGTCAATTGCCTCTTCATGCACTCCAGCAGTGTAGTACTCCAGTCGAATTTGTGCATTCAAGCACTGGATAGCACAGTTCATCTGTACGCGAGATGTCTAGTGCAAGGCCACTGAACCGGTAATCCGCCCAGTAATCAATACTATCGCTTGCAGCGATAGGTCAGTGATCTTACTTATAGGCACCTAGGATCTCTAACGGTCTATCCCAACCTCACAATACATGGATTTCAGTTCCGCTATGTTATGCGGCCCCGACGAAAATGCCCTGAAATTGACTGGTTCCCCTCTCCTTGAGAGGCCAGTCAAAAAATAAATATCCTCAGTTGTGGGCACCAGGGATTGCCCCTCTAGCATAAACACCTCTGCATCAATATGCCAGTAATCAACCAAGGCAATCAGTAGCCTCGGTTGTGCCCGCATAAATGGAAATAGGAAAAACTTTAGTAAACTGCATTGCATTAACACGGCCACATCATTCAGATCTCCTGCAACCAACTCACCAACCTCCTCACGCTCCCTCTCCCTCTAGTGAACATACATCCTGCCAAAACAACAAAGTTCAGGAGGGTGAGTAAGTGTTTTATCTAATTGAAGGGGGGTCCATGCGTGCTACCTAGGTAACAGTCGCATGTACACATGGGCAGGTTTTATCCTGCCCGAGTGTACATGAGGCATGTCCAAAGACAACCCACGTGGGCCTAGGGATGACCTTTTAAAGGTCGATGCCCACCCAAAAACAAAATGAAAATAAATAAATAAAGCATTTAAAGACTAGACAAAGGAGTTTGTACTTACTTGGTTCAGATGAAAGTTCGTTTCGTCCACTGTAGCTCCCAGAATCACTACTTTCATCAAAGGGGGTCTTTTGGCTCCAGAGTCAATTTCCAAAACAACAATGGTGATAATGAGCTGCCAGCTTCTATTTATAGAATTTTTGGCCTCTTTTTGTCACTTTTTGGGCCTCCCTTATCAGTTTCTTTATACCAAAAACCATCTAGAGTGATTCGGGAGTTGCAGGGGAGAGTTTTGATAAGGTATCATAACCTTTTTAGGAGTTTTGGGACACTTTTTACGATTTATGGAAAAATCTCAAATGACCAACTTGAGCACATAGGTTAGGTTTCTACCATGACTTTTGTATCTCGTTGTCTTTATTCCTCTACCATAGGATTGATCCCATCAAGTTGCGACACATAATCGTCATTACTGCTTTAGAATTGTCGCGAGTTGGTGGTAGAACTTACATAAACATGGATGCCATAGATAGATCCTGGTTGCATTAAGGTGTCCATGCCGTCTCTCATCACTGTCGACTAGGGAGTCCTTTGTATTTTCCATGATTAAACGAGTTTGAGCCTCATTTACATGATCCTTCTTCACTTTTGACCTCACCCTTGGGACTCCCAAAAAACACAACAGGTCTTCTTTTAAACTCTTTTCAGACCCACTAAACATGAAAAGATTGTCGAGAGATCTTGTGGCATTTCACGCTTGTTAAATTGAAATTTGAAGTCACGTCTGTTCAACGGTAGTTTACCCCTTTTTCGATCTGGAAGGTCAACTGTACGAACAAAGGTATACTCTATAGAACTTTTTTTCTTTAGAAGAGTACCCTCAGCTATAATTTTACCCCTTTTTTGGGCCCGAGGGACTAAACTTACGAAAAAGGAACCCCCACAGAGTCCATAGTTAAGCTCTTTTCAGACTCCCTAAAATTGAAAAGATCGCCAAGTGACCTTATTCTTTCACACTCGTTAAAATGGCCCAGAAGAACATTCCTAACGGAGTCCATAGTTAATATTTTTTCAGAATCCTTAAAAGTGAAAAAATGGTAGAGTGATCTTGTTCTTATCACGCTCGTTAAGATGGTTTTGAATAAGACATCTTGTCGGTGCTAGTTTACCTATTTTTCGAACAGGCTAGACTATCTTTGAAAAAGGTACCCCAATGGAGTCTTCTTTTACACTTTTTCAGACTCTCTAAATATGAAAAACCGTCGATCTTACCTTCTTTGGGCTCGTTAAAACTTACATCGAAGGACATTACCATTGTGTGTTTTGTTAAATTGCATTTGCATACCTGTGTATTTGGCCTAATGTCGGCTCCATGTTGCTCTCAACTGAACCATCTGAAGCATGCCTTATATGCAACCCCTGTAGCACTTTGCTTCTGCGTCTTGACACCTTTGGCCCCTAGAGGATTTTTCCTGAGTATTATCATTCTGAACATCAGTCTTGTCCTTGCACCTTGAACTTGTATGTTGTAACACTCGTTCCTCCATTTTAATGTATCATTCCCTTATTCTTTCATCCAAAATTATTGAAAAAGACAAACAAATCAAATATACCCCAAAAAGAGGAAGGGAAAAGTATTTTCTTTATTGGCAGCATAATGAGTTGCTCTTGGATAAAGTACATCTTTCCGTTTGTTCATAAAACCTTGGGATTTAATATGACCTTAGGAAGTTGTTCCCACTACATAGAGTTGTGTCCTCCTCCATTTGGTTATTCTTTTAGACACATGGAGAGTTTGCGTTGCCTCCTGCCTCGTAAAATTATGTTAATGCCATGCTGCCTGAGTCTCATCATTCATTGTGCTGTCATCCAAGGGAAGTTTTTTACCAAGCCTGAGTCGGCCCCTCTGCATTTTTTTTCTTGCCCTCATACCCGACCATCCTGAACGTCCAATCAAGTCCTTGTTCGAAATCAATGAAGCTTTTGGTTTGATCATCAAGATTCTCTAGTCCATGACCGACGAGCCATTGAAGACCTCTGGGTAGTGAAGTTGTACACTCATATTACACTCTTACGAGCCATCGAAGACCTCTGGGACTCACTCGTTCGACACATCAGTAAAATATTGCTAATGTATTTCGGCCATCAGATGCTCTTCTGACCCCATACATTAGGGGGCATCTATTATAACCCTAAATTGCACCATACATGCTTACTTGGCATCTGGCCATATCATAGCTCTTCTTTGCCAAGCCACTGTTGAATATACTCTTTGAAAAACCTCTTTCATAAGGGCCCACGCACCCTACTTCATTACTACATGCGTGTACACACTGGTTGACCTAAAATAGCCCGCGTGGACCGAAAAAAGCACAAAAAGAGGAAAGTTTCCGATGGAACACAAAAGCTATGGGTGAGTTAACTGAAACTCCTGGCCATGCATGGCCGAGGGTTCGTCCAAATACCTAGCTCCTTCTAGCCTATAAAAGAAGGGGTAGGGGTCCCATTTGGAAGGAGGAAAAATATAGCAAAGAAACTCTACCCATTTGATTATTCCCATTGTCCCAACCCTTTAGATTTCCTTATGCTAGAAGAGATACAAAGAAAATCAGTTGGAGGACAGTAGAAGAGGAGCCCAAGACCAGGTTCGTGGAGCAGTGGCCGGTCTAAATTTTTGTAAGTTGAGTCATTTAAAGAAATAAAGAAAGTTCTTTTCCCATCCCAATGCATGAAATTTTTATAGTTTGATTAGTATATGTTTGGATTTCTAACCCGTTAGTATATAAGTAGTATGCATGTGTAGTTGTTTCTTATCTTGTATGCAGGTCAACTTTGGAAGGAGTATTGCAAACAAGTAATCGAGAACAATGGAGGATCGACACCAAACGCCGGAAACAAGGTAGGTTGATATTTCCATGCATTTACTAAGAAAAGAGGATTTAAATCTAGGGATGAAGGTAGAAAGTAGTTTCTCTTCGGTTATATCTGAATGCAAAGTCTAAACCCTATTTGCTAGTCCGTAGGGAGATTTCCCTCACAACACGTACATAGTTTCATATCAAATAGACTCTGTTATTCTTGTCCTTGTTGGATTGTGATTATTTTCAAATATTTCTCATAAACCTCATGACAAATCTTGGATTGCATCGACAGAGTTGGAACTTCAATATTTAAAAGGCATTTTCCAGATCCATTTCTCATTTGATAATTGAATGCTAAGGAAAGAGTAGTATATTGTCTTGTTTTGTTCTAGTTTTGTAGTGAATATAGGGGGATTGATTTGTGTCCCACTTAACAATTAACTTGATAACACTCTGAATACTTAATGATGCTAAAAAAACAGGAGGATTAATAGCACTTACTTCGATAGTATGCGCAGTCCTTGAAGTTTCTGGTTCTCCTTGTGAAGTTCTTTATTTCTTACTTCCTCTATTCTTATGGACTCTGAATTCTCTTCGTTCGACAGCTCTGATTCTTCTCCACTGTAGAATCCCTCATCTCCATAATTATTCTTAAACATGTTCGCAAGAGGAACCTCTCTGAATGATCTCCCAATGTGCGTGTGTTCAGCCTCTGTGTTGCTGTCACTTTATGAATTCTTGAACACTAGCTTTAAAAATCCAATCGATTACTGTATCTTCAATATTTTCTTCTCGTGCAATAGCATCTTGAGCTTCAACTTCAAAAAGTGCATAAACTTCCCTCTAGGTCCCTTAAATAAATATCTCTCTTCTTCGCTATACGACACTACTCTTTCAATAGAAAAATCAGTAATGTACCCTCCGATAGTGTTATCAAGCCAATGATCTAATGCTCTTGACATGACGTTATAAACTCTCTTGACCTTCTTGATCAGTGCTGACGTCCAAACCACAGGTGGTCTAGATCTGATTTCAAGCTGGGTATCTGCTAATATGGCTAACCACTCGTATAACTCCTTATGAATTCCTCCAAAGAAAATATTTTGTATATCAGTAAAGATATACCTTCCCAACCAATCCTCTGTACTAATGCTAGGGTTCTTGTTCTGATCTTCGACAAAGTCCCTTTCTTGTTCTTCTATCCACTTCTGAATCTCTCTTTTCGATGGAAACCACCTTGAAATTCCCTCAAGAAGATCACGGTCTCGGAAACGAAACCATTTGTTGGCATAGGGGTAGACCCAAGGTTCAAATCTAACAATGCACCAACAAGCCCTAACTACTGGCCCTTTCGACAACACCTGCGAAGAAGATGAAGTCTCACCCGAAGTAGCAATAGGGGGGTTGCAGGACACAAATGTCTAAAACCAGAGGAAATGCAAAGTGAATATAGAGAAACAAAAAAGATAACCTAGCTATGCTTTATCAATATTATGCTTACTTCACGAGGTTATATCTTTAATCTAATAATCATGCAATAAAAATATAAAAGATATCATATAACATGACATCAGCCACAAAGAACAACAAGATTTACGTGGTTCACCCTCTCCCTAGGGCTACGTCCATAGAACTATGTTTCTTGATATATTAGATAAAAACATATAGTTCTATATTCACACTTAGCTGCATATATATTTCTCTTTCCTCCCTACACACCCAGCTGAAGATCCAGAATACAAAATTCTCTCACAACAGACACTCATCTCGCTCAAAAAAAATAATCATAATCAACAATAAAAAAAAACAACTAAGCAACCCCTCCTCACTCCTCTAGGTATTTTTTTATAAATTACAATGTATCTCACACAACCTTAGACTGAAGCCTAAGTGTAAAAACCCTAAATTCCCAAAACCTTAGGCGTCAGAACCCTCGGTCCCACATAACCCGCATATTAAGGGCTTCACCATCCTATTCTTCCTTCTTTCCCTTAAGGTGCTCCAAAGCGCATGTTGGTGTCGTTTTCCGCTTGCTGAGTTGTCCACGATCCATCTTCTTTGTTGATCCATATTCCTTGATCTTCTCTTTCAATGGCTCACTTTCCCTTACTTCGCTCCTTCTTTTATGCTTCTTTGGCCACTTCGACCAATCCTCAGTTTATGTGCCTTTTTTGTTCTTCGTACTTCATCTTTCCTCTTACTTAGTCTTTGCTTTCTTGCTTAATCCATAACCAGGGGAAAACATCTCATAAAACATGCATGAAAAAATAATCATGTTGTGATCCTTCCACCGCATTCTTGTTTTCATGTGGTTTAACTAGTTGATTTTTACCAAGAAGTTGAAAAATCAGTTGAGACTATTGGGAATAGAAATCTTCAAAACTACAAGATAGTGTTGACTGGAATAAAACCCCTGGTAGAAAGAAATCCATATTTAATGATGAAATTGATTGACCATCATCTTCATCCTTAATCTTACAACCCATCATAAGTTGTAAATTCTGATTGTTAAAACACTCCATATAGCATGCCATAGGGTCATGAAAAACATGAGAAAACATTTATTCTTGATGACCCAAAACAAAAGGAAAAGCCTCCTTCATAAGTGTTTGTTTTTCTTGTTCTACTTCTTCAGTCCTGAGAACATTTTAGAACCATAATCTTCAAAGGAATTAAATAAAACAACTACCTCCTTGTTATCTTTTAGTATTTCTGATTGAACCGTGACATACATTGTCTTGTTACTTTCCTGAAATTCTGTCATTTTTTTGCTCACTTCTTGAAATCTCCATAGAATCATTTTCATCACCCTCATCCATGTCTAAACCCATTGGATTTCGAACAACCACATCATTCATAGGGGAAGAAAGACAACTTTGAAACACTTTGTTTTCTTGGGGATCTTGTTGAATATCTTGATCAAGTTCAGGAGAAGGAAAATGAATTTTGACAACAATTCTTTGATCAACTTTCTCTATTTTCTCATGATTTGATTTTAACCATTCAAAGGAAGAAAAACATAATGGAATATAGTTTTCATTTGCAAGTCCACTTCTTTCTTCAGACTCAACATCATGCCTGGAGGGTTTATAATCTGAAACATTATAAACATTTTTCTTCAACAATTTGAAAGAAGCAAAGAACAATGGCAAGGTTCTTCCACCTGATTCAAAATATTCTTCATTTTCTTTACTACTATCATATTCACATTTTCCACTTTCCTTGGATTGTTGAACACACTTATCTTCAACTTCATTTTCAACCAATGGCTGCAATTCCTTGTCAATTATTTTTAGTGAATCATCGTGGTTTTGAATCATCACACCTCCCTTTGATTCAATGATGGTATTAGAATTCTCTTTCAACATTTTAAATGAAGAAAATAAAAAAGGTAGATAAATTCCTTTAGTTGATTCAGTACTGTGATATGTAGGTTGATTTCTCTCATTATATTGCTGAAAAGGAACATTTTCTGATAGAGTACATGCAACTGGTTGTTCTAGGAACTCAACATCATCATCATCATTATATTCATCATATATAGGCAAATTAGGAACATCTGCAATTTTATCTAACAAGAAAAAGCTTGGAACATCATCTTGTTATTCAACCAACTGATTTGCAAATTCATCTTCTTGATTTTCCACTAATGAATACATAAAACAATCAGCCTCATTCTTATCATGGGATGAATCTAAATTAAAATTAATGATTTATCTTCCAATAAGAGGAATATAATCCGTTGCAAAATTATTAACATTTAAAAATTTAAGGGGGCATATGATATCATTAACTCTCTGCTCAAGATTTAAATCAACCATTTTCTATTCATATTCACTGTCATGTTTTTTAACATCCAAGTTCTCATTTCGAATCTTCTTACATGCTTGGATATTGTTTTGAATCTCTTGAGAATCATTAAACATTTGTTTTAATTATTTAGGTATTCTTTCCTTCAGAAGGAAAGACAAATCTGGATGAAGAGTTGTTATATAATGGAGCATGGCAGCAGCTTCAGTGGGCTGAATTTATTTGGGAAAATTGTAATAAATATTGGAAAAACTTATAATGAATATAGAAATAGTTTTGTTTCTCTGCCTTCTCAAGGAATAAAACTCTGTAATATGTAGATCCAAAGATTTCTTCTTTCCCCAAAACTCCAAAAAGGCATTCTTCAATTCCTCCCATGAGTTAATTGTCTCTAGCTGCAAATGTTTAAACTAGTCTTTGGTGTCCCCTTTCAAGGATTGAGAGAAGGCCTTCATACAAACATCATCATGATCAATCTAAAAAAAAATCTATAAAATGTTCAAAATCTTGGATGTGTTTTTCAGTTGTGATGGCATCAAGTTCTCCATCAAACATGGGTAGGTACTTATAGTGATCTGGAGGAAAATCATGAAGGATGTGGGGTGATTTTAAGGGTTTGTATCTATGCTTAATCTTGGAGGGTGTTGGATCAAGTACAAGAGGTAAAATATCATCCTTGGTTTGATGAGGTTCGTCAACTTAGTTATGGTCATCACATGGCTTAGATGAAAAATTTTCATCAAAATCAGTAATACAGTGAGGAGATGTATGTACAAATTTAAGAGGATGATATACAATTGCAAGATTCTCATTATAATCATTTGAATGCAACAGGTAAATAAAAATTTGTTTAGCATGTTCAAGAAAGGACAAAAGGTAATTAATAAAAAAAAATATTATGTCTTGAAAAAAACTCAAATTTAGGTAATTTTTTTCTCCCATGATGTACTTTCATACATCTATTAAAGGATCTCATCCTCTAGTGGAGCCTCTGAATCACCTCTGAATCTTGAGTGGAGTCAACAATAAAATTTTGAGGCTATTGAGTCTTTGGGCAGTGGAGTTGCCTTAAAAATTTTGAATTCTAGATTCTTGAAAATGGAGTCGTCGGGTGAATGATGTACAACCTTTTTCTGTATGAATACTTTTCACCATCAGTACTCACATCTGAAATTTGCCGTTTATCCCAGGGAAGATATCACCTTCATTCCCCGACAATGGTGCCAGAATGTTAGCACTTTCTAAATTTTTTTGGATAATACAAAAACGACAAAGGTAACTGTTTCAACCAACTTTAGGTTGGATTATGACCCTTCCAACCAGAGAGGGCTCTCTCAAATGTGTAAATATTGAAAATACTCAAAAAGATTTGGCAATGGACACACAGAGGTCATATTCTACAATAGGACAAGTTTTTCAAGGGGTTGGTAGGACCAATAAGAGAATAGGGCCATTGGGAAATGGGGTCAACTTCTGAAATCATATGAAAGTTAGAAAGCTATGTATTCCTGAGGGAATAGAGGCAAAATAGGCAATATGTTCAACCAAATAAGAAATACGAGATGGCAGTGGAAAAAGGGAAAGGACCACTATGACAAGAGGCATCTAACAGAGGACGAATCTCTTGGTATAGCTCTAGAAGAAAGGACATAAAGGCTGGCTACTGAAAACAGAGCACCAATAATGGGTGAATTATGAGCCAGAAACCAATAAACATATTACAAGTATAATCGATGTAGGAAGGAGCACCAACAAGATGAATTTCTTCTTTTACTTAAAGATTATTACTAGCAGCAAAAACACATTCATGAATATAAAATACAAGAAAACATATTGAACATTAACACCATGATGAATCTCGGCTATCCAAGAAAACCTTCTCTGCTTGTATTAAAATTCATAATAAATCACAAAGTTTTCCTGCTACAAAGGTAGGCCCCTCTCCAGCTAGTCGAATCCTTCATTTATATTTTTAACAATATATATAGATAAATTACATATGAGACCCAAAAATGTATCATCTTCTCCAAGATTCCAAAAATCGATATCGGTTACAGAGGGAGTAACGTACCAAAATAGGACTCCTACTTTCTAGCGAACGTTACAAACAAAAAACCAAAATATTTGAGATCTTTACCCTGGATTCCACCTTTCTACAAAATCAAAAGATTCCTTAAAATGAACTCAATTTAACCTGTCATGAATTTTTCATTTTAGCTTTTCAATCTCTTCCTTTTAACGTGTCAAGCCAACTAGGATGGTCTTCTTCAGTAACTTTAACTGTTCCATCTTTACCCTCCTCCTTTCATCGCTTTTTCCTTTTTCTCTCTCCATCTTGCATGTAGTGTCCATCTGCATATCCATTAATGATCAAATCCTTCATAACAGGATTCAACCTGATCTCTTCACCTGATCCTAGTTCATATGCAGATTTTGCGTGAGATTTTGTTAGGAGTTGCGCAACATGACTTTCTCTCTTCTTACATGATAGTTTTGTCATATTATTCAAATTTCTCGATTTTCTGAAAACCGCTAGATATTTCTTCTCAGCTTCCTCTGGTTTTCCAAGGAAAATGATCTTCTTTCCCTCAGCTACAAATGAATTGGACGAGTGATTCAGTTTGCAGGTATACTGCTCTGGAATAAGCCACCAATTACCCAAAATGTACTAATTTCACCTATGTTTAGAGTAATATTCACCATCAAAAATCAATCATGGTCTACTGACGAAAATCCTTACTGGGATAACACCCTCTCACGTTCGGCCATCGATTTTCAATTATAAGTATTAACTTGGCTATTTGGAGGCACTTATTTTGCAATACACGGACGAATGGTACATAAACAAGTGTCTCGAGATGATTTGACTTTCCATCAAGCTTCACTTCCACATGTGACCCTTGGATTTGACACATTTAATGACACTTAACATGTGATTTCGGGGGTATGATGGACTAGTTTTGAGTTCACCCGCTTTTCCCCCCGAAATGCATATAAGGATGCCATGTACCTTTGCGGGAAACCACGATTGTAATTTCAGGCTCGTTTAGATATTTTAACCTTCATGCTATTTCCATACCAAAAATCTCTCCCAACCGTTGATCTTAGTAGATGGTGATCTATGAACTTTCGAGCCCAATTTTCCTAACACCTACGCCAAATTTGATCTCTTTTTCTATTTATGGCATTTCCCCAAATTTATCTGACTTCTAAATCAGTTTAGCACCTCGCTAACCATGAAATATCAATTTCACGCTGAAAATTTAAACGGTGATAACATTCTACACAGATTTTCCACGTACCATTCTTTTTACGGATGATTACTAGTGGAGATACCCACTGGTTGTCTCAAATAGGATATATGAAATCTACATCCAATAGTTTTTGTAATTCTTCTTTGACAATGCCCCTAAGATGAGGGTTTAATATTCGTTGCAGTTGTCAGATGGGTCGGGCATATTTTTCAATATAGATATGATGTGTACATAGTTGGGGATCAATCCCCTTCATGTTGGGAAACTCCGGTGTAAAATCCTGTTGGTATTTAGAAAGGATTTGAATCAATTTTTGTTGTTGTTGTTCATTCAAATTGGCATTAATATTTAGAAATATTCCTGGTGCGATTTCAATTGTAATGTTGTTGTGGACAGTAGTAGTGGGAATATGTTGCTCCATCAATTCTTCTAAAGGATCTCCCTGTGCTTCATTATCTAAGACATCCTTTAGCATTTGACGTGTTTGGTTTCTTATAACAGTTGGGATGTTAATGAATCTGTTGATCACATCATCTTCTAGTTGGTTTTTGAGCCCAAGAGATTCTTCTAGTGTGAGAGGAGATCGTAGGTTTTCTTCTGGATATCTAGGTGGTTGAAACTGCTAATGTATGATAGGTAGAATTGGTTTAGATGGAGGATAGAAGATAAGGTTCTTTATAGCACTTCCTATAGAAATTTTCATGTTGCCTGCGTGACATCCTATGTATGCATATGTCGTTGCTAGCCATGGTCATCCCAATATTAACGGGTGTCCATCTAGTCTACTTCTTGGGTTGATAACTAGGAAATAAGCTGGGTACTCCCAAGAGTCAACTAAGATTACTATGTCTTGCAGTGTGCCGAATGGTTTAACCACTAATCTATCATCCAATTCTAACATAGTTGAAGTAGGTTAGAAGGAGGTGATACCCAAGATATTATAGGTCTCGGTGGTCAGAATATTGATGGTTTCCCCCAAATCCACCAGTGTATTTGAAAAAAAAAACCCTGTATCTGAAATGTTAGCACGGTATTCTGTGGGTCTGTGTATTTGACTGGATCCTGCTTTCCTAGAATAATATTAGACAAAGTTCCTACCATGTGAATAGTTGATGGATTCTTAGTTTTTATTTCGGGCTTCTTCCCACATAATCCTTTAATTGTTTTTTCATAAATAGGAATATCTTGTAAAGCCTATAGGAGTGGAATTTTAACACATAGATTATTTAGTTCCCCGATGATATCAAAGTTAGGATATACGATTGGTATTTCTATCATTAGCCCCTCGGGAAACGGGGGAGGAGAAATTACATCTTTAACAACATTTTTTTGGTCGATTTTGTTTTCCCCCTGTTTTGTTTCTTCTGTTATGACCACAGTCGATGGTTTTATTGTTGGTTGTCTATCATTCTCATTTTCCTTTTATTGATGAATGTCACTTTCCTCGTGATAAATTAAACACCCTGATCTCAACCGGAGTTCATTGCACCCTACAGAGATTTTTTCACCCTCCAAATTCTCGACAATTTGTATGAGCTAGACTGGTCTATTATTAGGATTCGGGTTGGGTTGAGATGGTAATTGAGGGCACATTTGAGGTTGGGGATTTTGGGGAAATTGAAGTGGAGCTTGTAAAGTGGGTTGATCTTGAGTAACCATTCCCATAGGTTGATTGGTCATTCCTATGGGGCGCTGCAAGTTTTGAGTCCAATTGGGGGCTTGGGCAGCTATGCTAGTCCATTGTGAAGAATAGGGGCTATTATTTGAATTCTGCCAAAATGGGGTAGAGTATTGAAAGTTAGGCCAAGTATGATTAGCAACGGGTTGATTTGGCTAGGGTGTAGTAGGATATTGTTGGGACTACCATGTGGGGTTAGCAAATGGTTGGCCCTGTCCTGCGTTTCTAGAATTATGTTGTTGATTATACTGTCTAGAAAATAAACAAGAAGGATCTTGTAGCGTACCTAGGGGGCGAGCCTGCCATTGGCGATGCTGAGCCATTAGATATACTGGTTATGTTTCCTCTTATGATTCTTTAAAGATAGCTTTTAGTCCTGAGAGTGATGGAAATTATTCTATCGCATGGTATTTGGCACAAATGGCATAGGTCTGAACCACGTCCAAGGGACATTCTCGTGAACCATGTTTCCTCCTGCATCATGGAAAAAATATAGCCAATGAATATTATGCTTCTTCTTGTTTTTGTTTAACTTGTAGAACATCCAATTGTGTATTCAGAGTACCCAAAATTTCAGTTTTAAAATTTTCTAAAAGATTACCAATTTCTTCTCGGGTGACACTCCCGCTAGTAATGTTTCTACTTCTGGTGATGGGGGCTCATATTCCCGATCTGGTTCATGTACTACTGCGCAAACACCTAATACACAATTGGACAATTTCATCATACGTTTCTTGATAAATATCACCTTTTCCCATCAAATTTAACGTCTCTACCCTTTCATCCATCATACCTTTTATTAGAGTGGCTTTAAGTACCTCACCTGACAGTGTACCACAAGGTGATCTCTGCAGGTTATATTTAATTCTTTCAACATATTCTTCTAGTGTTTCATTTTCTTTTGTAATCATTTTAAAGATTTCATCCTTTAAATCCCTCGTTCTACAGTAGTATTGATACTTCGTAAGGAAGGCATGTTTCATTTCATCCCATGAATTTATAGATCAAACTCGAATAAGAACGTGTCAGGGTCCTCTGAGATCAATCCATTGAAGGTTGGAATATTCTATAGTGGAATGGATTTCATTGGGGCATTATCAACCAGATCAACTATAGGATATTCCAAAGTGGAATTATGAGGTCACGACTGATTTTTTTGTGTCATTCGGTCAAAAATGTGCCATTAATCTTCAGGTATTTCTTGGTCTGGGTGTTCTATTCGAGGTGATTTATTACTTGGTCCCTTAGGAGATTTAATCGCACTACCTATGTCTGGGATTTTAGGTATTCCTTCTCCTAACAAAGTGACAACAGATATGGGTTCATGTGGTGGTGGGTTTTCCTCAGCAATTCCACTGGTCTCCCCTTCTCCTTCTCTCAAATTACAAGAATTTACCTCACCTGAAGGACTGAAAAGTGGAGTATGTGTATTTTGGAAACTCTGTTTAGTTCCTTCAGTTCCTATATGAACCTCAACATGAGCAGCAGTTGGTGAATTTGTTGCTTGAGGGACTCAGGTAGAACATTTTCGAGGTTCAACCGAAGCTTGAGATTCATATTTTTAGATAATTTCGTCTATAAAATAGGTCCTTCCAGGGGGCACCAGGTGTTATTAGATTTATCGGTAAATGCAGACATAAATTGGTCTCCCTAGATCCACATAGATCTAAAAAAAAACAAGACAGGACATGATGCTTTCTCTAAGCTCTAATCATCTAATTTACCATCCAACAAGAGATGAGTAACATACCATTTAAGTATTTCTTCCTTGTATCTTTGTTGTCCTCACTCCACTCCAGTGATCTTGTGCTATTAGATCTAGAAGAAAAAAAAACCAACCAAAGTGAAAGCAACAATAGTATATTCAATGAAAACTTATACATGTGATCAAGGAGTCATGTAATAAAATGAGAATGATTTTATGGGAAAGAAACATGCCACTGTATTATATTAAGTAAAAGTAGAAGATACAACCAAACAACCTTGATTTTTCAATGTCCCCTTTCAGTGGCCCTTTTCTCCAACACACACACTTGCTCCAAATTTGCATGAAGAAGATCATCAAAAGCTTGATGGACTAGAATAAATCCCTCAAGCATCAACTAAAATGGAATTCCTCACAGAATCCTTAGCCTATTCAACTTTCATTAATCTTAATTCCTTGATTAACCTTTTCCATGAGAAATCCCTCCTTAGATAGGAGAAAGAGAGATGGTTAAAGAGATTAGAATGATCCCACCAAATCAAAGAAGTGAGTAAGATCCCAACCATACGGATGCCACCTCACCTTCTATAATATCCCCTTCTAGAACTTTCATGAACCTTGACTTTTTCTTGGTCTTCTAGCATCGCCGCACCCTAGCTATAGGACAACCTGCGGCGTCATCGTAAACTAGTTTCAAAGCAGAGGGTGGAGATCAGGCATCATTGCATCCTATGTATAATGCATCCTGCGGGGATCTTCTTTAATAGGATTTTGTAGAAGATAAATCCAATTACTTTTCTCATGAATAAAGGTTCTTTTGGGAACATGAACACATGTTGTAAAAGGATCACTAAGGTGACCAAAATAATGTGTAGCAAATGCCCCCCAAAGTATGAGGTTGGAACTCGTGACAACTAAAATACTTTGTAGAATGTGTGTGTGTCAGAAACAAAGAGCACACCAATCGATAACCTGCAAACAATCAAGCATCTGCATAATATCATACTATTTTTGAGGTAGGAATTCCCATGCTCAGACTACAAGTGATTTGAATCATGAATTTCAGTCATGGCCATCAATTATACACTATGGATCTATGTCATTAAGATTTTGCATAGCCACTAGGAATACACTGTGGATCCATGCTCTAGAAAACTCAAATTTGGACATAGCCATGAGATATACAAAGTGGATCTATGTGCCAATATAAATCATAAACACTCCATCACAACCTGGAACAAAATGATGAGATCCAGGGTCTTCAATATCATCATCCATAAGTACGAATCTAGCCATGCAATTATAGGTGTTGAAGTCGAACATGGTAGAAACCACTTGATTACCAGCCCTTGATGAAAATCGTTAACAAGCGCGAGAGAAATCACCATTGATTTCAATGACTCCCAAAGTACCTTAGTACAATCCAATAAATGTGAATGAATGAGTTGAAGTTGAACACTCAATGGAATCTCTCAATCAAGGGTCAATGATGTGAACCCACTATCGAAAGTGAAGAAACCCACTATTGAGGCATGGAGGTTCTAAGGTACTAAATGATTTCTAAGTCTTGCTCCCAGATAATGAGTTGAATTCAATAGGAAAAGACTCATCATAGGAGGGCCTTGATGTATCCCCCATCAATGAAATGAAATAAGTAACAGATTTAAGGTAGATCAAAGTATGAAAATGATTTGACACTGACACAGGGAAGGCCGACATGGTAGGAATTTATAACTGCAGATGGTCGACTCGATAGAAGGCTTTTTTAAGGTTTGGACTTCTCTTGAACATATGAATGACACGAAAATGGTCTTGGCAGCATTGAATCAAGGACGACCCAAGATATGAACTTGCAGAAGGCCAAATGAGAAACAAATGGATTTCCCAACACGGATACAACGATGAAGGGGGTGTCATGTTCAAGAGTGAATATTACTGCCACTAACATAAATCCAGAGACAAATTTCTTTCCCAAATTTCGCCCCACCATTTCTGGCGAGTACCTCTTTATTTTTACACAAGGTTGAGGAAGATAACATATGCTTGTTTATGTAAGCTCATCCTTCGGATAAGTCCCTCAGAGTATTTTTAATGAACCTTAAGAAGGAGAGTTTCGGTCCCATATGGGTCTTTCGATGCTTATTTAATGAGTCCAAAGAGAGAAAACTTGGGGGTTTTTCATGTTTAGAGAGTCTGAAAAACACTTAAAGAGAACTCTCTCATTTCCTTTTTCGTAATTTGATTTGATGAGATCGAAAAAGTGATAACCTACCGCCCATCAAATGTTTTCTTCAAATACTTTTATGAGTGTGAAAAGAACAAGGTCGTTCATCAATATTTTCATGTTTAGAGAGTCTGAAAAGATCTTAAAGGAGAATCCAGGTGGTTCCTTTTTTGTGTAACCTTTACGAGTCCAAAAAAGTGATAAAAGTATACTCAGTTGCATTCTCATTTATTTACGAGCATGAGAACGAACAAATATTGAGCTTGAGGTTTTTCCTGAAAAACCTAAAAATCATTTGTACATGTGACAAATGTAAAAACAAACCAAGAAATGTATCTGTGTTCCATCGTTTTCTCTCCTAGATTTCTCATCTATGAAAAAATCAAACACTTGTAATTCCATTAGGATTTTAGGGTTCAAATGGAACGTATAAAATAATATAAAATATAAATGGAAAAGTGAAAACTTAATAAATATAGATAAAAACTTATTTTTACCATTCCATTGTTATTTCATCCAAACCTGGTTCCAAAATCCCAGTTATACCTCAAACTTCCACTTTGGATTGTGGTAGGCATGATCAGTCATTTGGTGAACGGTCTCCGCTAAATAGGTAATATTCTTGTCCTCTTCACTTTCCATGGATTAATTTTTTTTTTATTGGTTAAAAGTAGGTTTTTGGGCTGAATTCATGAGGGTATTCACACGTGAAGGTCATCGTAGGTGCCTTATATCAGGCCTTGCAGTGACCCAGGGTCACTGCAAGTGGCCTGATGGATGACCTACAGTGATCCCGCACTATACAAATTCCCTCACTTGCGGTGTGCGCAACTCAAAAACTTTATATGAATGTTCGGCTAATAAAAATTTCCAGGGAAGCAAAATAGAGATGCTAATATCTCCTTGTGGTTCCAATGCAGGTTTTTGACGGTCAGAATGTTGGAGTGGAGAGAGAGAGAGAATGAATATGATGATTACTTCATCGGGAATGACCTAGGAACAGTTAATTCCCTTTGGCAGTGTGGGTTACTGAAGTTTTTCAAAATCCAGGGCATGAGGGCCCAATTGAGGTTGATTGAATATTTAGTCCATATGTGGGATGTGGACCAGTAGGAATTCCATGTGGGGGCCCACATACTCAGTATATATATCGAGGATATCTATTTTTTGATGGGGATGTCTTGTCGTGGATCCTGTGTGACATGACAGGTAGCAGGGGTGGAAGACTACCAATGAATGAGTATATTCAACAATATTGTGTACCAAAGGCTGAGAGACGTAGCGACAAGGTCGCTATTAGGGATGTCCAGGATCTTCCCCTATGGACCATCCTTTTCACCATATCACATATGGTGGGGAGTGAATATCCTCATATGTCTCTTCAGATATACTTTCAGTATGCAGTGGAGTGCATGGAGCCCCACATCTTTAAATGGTGTGACGGAGTTCTCAGGAGCATGAAGAAACAATTCACCAAGTGTCGGAAAGGTGATCTGAAACAGTTCGGATATGGGTCCATTTTTGTGTCCTTCTTCTTGGAGAGGGTTACATAGTTGTGTCTATAGGTAGAGAGGGGCATATTGGCCCCACAAGATCCAAGAATGAAGAGGTGGTGTGACCTCATGGCTCAACACGTGACTGGGCCTATCGTCAAATATAATGACGTGTTCTTCGATTGGTTGAGGCCTTAAATGCTTATGGTATATGATTATTCATATGTCAGCTTGAAATTCAGAGGTGACCCAGACTTGGTTCTTCCCGAAGGCTCTCAATGGGAGAACTTAGGTAAGAATCACATTTTGTTTTTATAATGTTTTTGTAATTTTAAATATGATATGTTTTTATGTTCTTAATCCGATGACTAATCAAAATCTCTTTGACAATGCATACGTGGAACCTCACCGACCTATAGGTTCATCCTCCATTCAAAGGTGAGAGAAAAGATTCAAGGTAGTAGGATTATTCGTTGTTGACTATGAGGCTATAGAGCGCAACCTGGAGGGGTTGACGATGGACGTCCCAGATATCTCTATTAATGAGATCCCAAGATATTACCAGCATCATACAATGGTTGTATCTAGTTCTATTAGTCAATTGCTTCATAGATTAGCATGGGCAGTCATGTGTTATCGTGAGAAGCATCCTTGATGCTATATTTTTATATGAAGCCATGTGCTTCACATTTTTGAAATTTTTGTCTTCGGACAAAAACACTTTTTTGTAAAAAATTTATCGTTATATATACATGAGGCTTCTACCAGCTTACTTTCTTTATGTACAAAATGTGATTGGATTTATAAGTGTCTCAAATGTTTGTCTAACACATAATTAGCTAATGCATCTATTAATGTATTTAGACATCTAGCAATGTGTTGATATTCAATGTAATCAAAATGATGTTCCAAGAGGCGAATTTGTAAATATACCCTTAACAAAGTAGAACTTTTGATAGCATAAACATTACTCAATTGTAGTACTACTAATTGTGAATCGAGTCGTACAACAAGATGATGAATTCCTAGTGAAATAGCATCAGTCAACAATCTTATGACTTCACTATATTCCACAATATTGTTAGTTGCACGACAGAGGAAAGCAGCGTGTAAACTGATTAATTCGTTCGTAGGTGTGTAGATTGCTCAAGCAGTAGATGTTAAGTTTTGAGTACTACGACTAGCGCCATTGGCAAATCCAATGTAGGGTATAGAAGACATCGACATATGGAAACCAAGCACAACGCAAGGTAAGTAATTGGGGGTCGAAACCAAACCACAAAAAAGCACACAAACGTATGATACAATAAAAATACAAGCACTCATGCAAAAATGAATTAAGAATAATACTTCTTCAAGTAAATCCCATTTGTTGGTTCACTCAAAGGAATGCCATCATAATCCACTAACTCATAGGATCTCTTCTCCAACACTCATTTGACAATATAAGGACCTCGCCACATAGCTTCGAATTTACCGACTCCTAGAAAATCATGATCTTGTTCATAGAGGAGAACTAGATCACTTTCAGAAAAAAAACACATGGCTTGACATGTTTATCGTATTGGGATTTAACACATTTTTTATGAGTCTCAATAACTAGAGATACATCACGATGGGTTTCATCTAATTTCATTAGGTACAATAGACATTCCTCTTTAGCAGAGGTTTTTGGGAGAAGTTCAATGGCTAGCTTCAAACATGGTATTTCACATTCAATCGGAAAGACAACTTCGATACGATAAACTAATTGCAAAGGTGTGAACCCAGTGGTAGACTTGGAAGATGTACGATAGGCCCATAATGTTGAAAACAACATCATGTGCCAACTTGTCTTATGAATTCCTATCACCCATCGAAGCATAGTAATAAGGACTCTGTTTATTGCTTCAACCTGGCCATTGGCCTATGGATAATAGGGGGTTTATTTTCCATGTCGAAGACCCAAATTTTCAGTAAGCCTAGACATCATCAAATTTTGAAAATGACTACCGTGATCAGTAACGATAGCTTGGAGGACACCAAAATGAGTGATGATATGATTGAATATGAACAATGTTGCAGTTTTCCCGGTGTTATCGAATGTAGGCATCGCCTCGACCCATTTAGTGAAATAATCCATAGCTACAATGATGTATCTATGCCCCCCGACCGAGTGACGGTTACATATCATGAAGTCAATGCCCCATTTTACGAAGGGACCAATGGAAAATATAGGGTGTAAAGGAGCAGGATGAGATATTATTTTGTTGTTATAAGTTTGGAAAGCATGGAATTTCTGGACGACAGTAATATAGTCTTTAAATAAAGAAGGCCAGAAGTACCTTGCTCGTAAGATATTTTGGGCAGTTGGATACCCAGACATATGACCACCACATGCTCCGAGCTGACATTCATTCAAAGCTTTCTCAGTCTCATCATAGGTGAGACATCGTCGGAAAATAGAGTCAATACCATGGAGATAAAGAGTGTCATCGAGGATTATGTATTGATGGGCTTGATACCGTATACGATGACAGTCTATACTAGAAAGGTCAGGACAGAAAGTTTGAGTCTAGAGATAGATGATAATATATTCATACCAAACATCATTAGAACTGATCAGAAAAATGGATTCGTCAGGTAAAGAATCCCCTGCCACATTTTCTGTCTCAATGGAGGGAAGGTCACATATCAGTTCGGTGAAAACAAAATATTTCCTAGACTTAGCACATACAAACTCTAAGTCAAACTCCTGGAGAATCACTATCCACTTGGAGGACTTTCCCCCCAGAAATTGGCGCGTAAGGATATGTTTCATAGGGTTGCGATCATAAATAACAGTGGTTTTGTGTAATAGGATATAGTGACGAAAACATTGGACAGCTTGAACAACTGCCAAGGCCAGTTTCTCCACGTGTAGGTATTTGTCTTCAGTGGTTGTGAGACTCTGACTCAAATAATAAATTACATGTTTGTTGTGCGAATCATCTTCTTGGACTAAGACCATTGCAATGGTAGAGGCTGAAGAAGTGAGGTAGAGGAAATAGTCTTGACTATAATATGGGGGAAAAAGAAGTGGTGTACAGGTTAAGGCAAGTTTCAAAGCTTCAAAATATTTGTTGGCAGTATCGTCCCATACAAACTCATAACCCTTCTTCAACAGTCAAGTAAATCCTAGCATTAACTCAGCGTAATTGGGAATGAATCGACGCAAAAAGTTTTCCTTCGCTTGCAAACTTTGAAGCTGGCATAGTGTGGAAGGAGGAGGTAGATTAAGGATAGCCTCAACCTTCAAGGGATCCAATCTAATCCCATGAATTGACACGATAAAACCCAAAAGTTGGCTGGACTCCACAGAAAAGCCACATTTGTGTGGGTTCAAACATATACGATAGAAATGACAATGAAGAAAAATGGCTCAGAGGTGTGTTGGGCGATCTTAGCGACACATGGAATGACACGGTAGATTGTCGAGATATGGTTGTATGATGTGCTTGATATCATGAAAAGCATAAGACATGGCGCACTGAAAAGTCGCACTAGCATTCTTCAAATCGAAAGGTAGTTTTCGATAGGAAAAGGTACCCCAAGGACAAATGAAATCAGTTTTGTGTTGATCCGTGGGAAAAATATTAATCTGATTATAGCTGGAGAAATCGTCCATTAAAGAGAAGATTTAACTTCTAGTGCAATCGTTGATTATCTGGTCGATGAAGGGGTTGGATAATTGTCCTTAGGAAAATATTTATTGATATCCCTATAATCGACACATACACGGATCGTGCCTTGTTTTTTATTTACCAGAACTAGATTGGATACCCAATCGGTTAAAGCCACAGGATAGATAAAGCCAAAGTTAATAATATTTTCAACTTTGAGATTGATAGCAGCGGCTTTACGAGGGTGGACTGAGTGAAGTCTCTTCCGAAATTTTTTAGCATTCGGGTAGGTATTAATTTCATGCACAATGATATCGAGATCAATACCCGACATATCTTCGTAACTCAAAGCGAAAACGTCACAAAATTCTTGAAAAATGGCTTTATAAGTGAGGACTTCATCAATGGAACATGAGGCTCTGATGTGAACATTTTTTATGACTCCAGGTTTAATGGATATGTCAAGAGGAATAGTGTGTTGACTTGGGAACAGAAGAAATGACAACAACGATCGACGGTGTCAAACTCCGTTGGTAAATATCTATGGTGTCTTGCTCTAGGAAGATAATGGAGTGATGATGTCCATCATCCCATGGGGTGTCTTCCATGGACATGACCGACATGATCATCTCATCGGTAGGAAAGATCACGTGAAACAGATCGGGATATGAATCACAAAGAGAGGGATTAAAAAGGGTTGTCAATTGAATTGCCTGATAAGTGGATTCAACCAAACTTAAGGGAATTTGGTCGCCATAGTGAAGATAATCACTAGGGTCAGGTACTATCCATGAGTCATAAGACGTGGGGTTTTCGTGAATAGAGGTGGAAATCATGTTGATTGAGGCAACAAAGGGAGGTGGAATATTGGGTGGTGGGATTGGGAAAGTACCCATCAAAGTTGAATGTTTCACAAGACCCATGCCAACATTCTCATACCCAGGAGGTGTCTTTGAGATAAAGGGTATGTTTCTAGTATGAGAATCAAAGTTAAAAAAGGCTATTTGGTCAAAAGTAACGACCTTTCCTTGGTGTGGGAAACATAACACACAGAAGACACAACTGCACGCATGGAATAGATCTAGCTATGGCTAAGTAAGAGGTGCATCGAAGACCTTGACCTAGACAATGACCGATTTTCCTTCCAATGTAATAGACAATGAGGGAAGAACCTCGTAGGGATTAAAAAAAGAACCATTGAAAGCCTTAAGTGTATTGTATCATTTCGTTAGGAGAGGAGAGCCAATGGCTTTCCAACAGGTAAAAAACATAACGCATGTCGAGGCACCCTTGTCAATAATGATTCTACATATATTATTGTTCTCTATGCCAACTTCGATCTGAAACGCTAACTGAGGAGGTAGCTGTGGAATGTGATCTTCCAGGTCAAATATTATCAAATTTGTATCTGTGGGATCGATTCCACCAATGTCCTTTAATAGTTCCTTCTGTTGAGAGGGACAACTTTGAAGGACTTCAAGAGTTGACATCACAGAGTGTGCTTGCACAAATTATTCTACAATACTATAGTTCTGAGCAGCATGTGCATGAGGATTAAAGGCACACTTTCTAACAACGCCCTTTGGAGGGGGGTGGAGAACTATATTGAGACCCAGTCCTTCGAGATGAAGAGGACCGTTGGGAGGTGAAGTTGAGGGAGGTGGTTGAAACAACAAAGGTGGTAAATCGTCAGCCTTCTCCTTTGAAGGAGAGTAATATTTGGCTCACGTTGCGATTGCAACGTCATTATTTTTTTAATCACTAGTACACATAAGGATCCCGATAGTGAGAGATTTATACTTGATGGACAACCATTAAGGATCGAAGTAGAGGACATCTACTTCTTGACTGGACTTTCATGCCGAGGAGAGGTTTTGGACCTCAAGTCACGCAGGGCATGGAGTGGGATGAAGGTCAAAGAATACATTGAGGCCCACTGTGTTGTAGGGACTCCCATGGTGGGAATTCAAATCCCTATCCGGGCTATACGTAACCTCATCCTGAAGATTATTGTGATCATTCTTACCAAGACCATAGGACCATCCTCATTGCATCAAGCATTGATACCACTTATGTTTTATGCACTGGAGTGTGCGAAACCCACCGTCTATGATTAGTGTACCTCACTGCTGACCAACATGAAAGGTCAGTTGACAGAGTGCAAGAAAGGGGGGGAAGAAAAACTTTAGGTTTTCCTCTATCCTTTCCAACTTTTTCAAGAACGTCCCAGGTCTAGGACCTAGAGTGGAGATCATTCCTAGATGACCATGTGATCTGGCTATGGCGCGATGGATCGAGGTCATGAGATGACAAGGGGCAGGTAGGGTGGTGACACCCTACAATGGTGATTTTTTCTTCTGGTGGCAGAGAAAAATCATAGCTCTGGATGACTATCCCTATACAAGAATCGATTTCAGAGGAGATCCTGATATGCTTCTTCCACCAGGATCCACCTATTGTGCCATAGGTAAAAAGTTTTTATATATTCCATTTTTTTGTATTTTTGTACTGAAGAGAACAAAAATATTTTTGGATGGTGTTTTAAATATTAACTCGATACTTGTGTGATTGTAGATGTGAGTTTGAAATGGCCAAAGGGATTCCTATGACATAGGTGGAGGCACCGGGGATATGAGGAAGTGGGAGGAGAAGCGAAGAGATTCCTATAGAACATGCAGGGTAACCTGTCTCGTTTGACACAGAGGATTCCTATGGTTCAAGTGGAGGATCTACCCGAAGCCATGCAGCCGTAGGTTGTCGGTGTACCTAGAGCATGGGTACAACTCTTATGGTGTCTCACAAACTTCATGGTTTTCTATCATGATACACATCTGGCGCCATAGGTGTAGATGTCATGGGACATGTATATCGGCTGTATATTTATTTTGAAGGTTTTAGCCCCAATTTTGTAATATAAACACCATATTTTTTTGAAATATATAAAAAGGGATCTTCGCCTTTACTCATATCTTATAATGTGTACATTGATTTAATGGTCTTCTTTGCTTTATTAATGTGACAAATGCCAATCTAAAACATAGTTAGCGTAGGCATCTGATACATGATTAGAACTTCTAGGAATGTGAAAGTATGTAATAAAAAAAAATTGTCGTTCTAAAAGATGTACCCGTAGGAAATGATGAAGTAATGTTGGATCACGCACATGGTAACGGTCATTCAACTCACATATGACTAACTGAGAATCTAGGTGAACTTCTAGAGAGCGAATACCATGTGAGATAGCATCGTGCAAAAGTTCTATGACGACGCTATATTCAACCACATTATTCATGGATGGCCCTAGGCATACACCACCTGAAGACACCAGTAGAACCTCGGGTGAGTAAATCACCCAAGCAGAGGAATCCAAGTTCTGTGTATGACGACTGGCTCCGTCTGTGAATCATAGGTGGACCGAAAACTTTGTTGACATCTGCCAACCAAAAGGGAAAAATTGATAAGCAAGCCGAAGACAAAAAGAAAAAAAAGATGTATATACACTAAATTTACATTAGTATACAAAGGGTTTTGACCAAGCTGAGGGCTCAAGCGTAATACCTTTTCAAGTAGAGCCCATTTCTAGGCTCGGCCAATTTCTTCCCTTCATAATCTTCCAATTCGTAGGTTCCTATTTCTAGAACATGTCGCACGATATAAGGACCATGCCACATGGGTTTAAACTTGCATGGCCCTAGTGGTTCTTTGGCTTGGTCATACAAGAGGACCAAGTCACCCTTGGTATACAACCGGGGATAGACATACTTTTCATACTGAACCTTGACATGTTTTTTGTTTTCCTCGATATCCATAAAGGTGTCTCGATGTTGCTCGTCAAGATTCTCTAGGTGCACCAGGCATCGCTCTAAATCTAAAGTGTCAGGTAGGAGCTCGACTGCCAATTTGAGAGAAGGGATTTCGCATTCAAAGGGAAGTATCAAATCCACACCGTGCACTAACTGAAAAGGGGAAAAACAAAAGGGGAAAAACCAGTGGCAGTCTTAACCGAGGTTCGGTATGACCAAAGCGTGGGATACAACATGATGTGCCAATTGGAAGTACTCTGAATAATAGTTTTTTGAAAGATGGTCTTAAGAGACTTGTTGAGGGCCTCTACTTTCCCATTTTCCTGGGGGTAATAAGGAGATGAGTGACCATGTTTAAACCCCATATTAGATGCTATTTCTACCATCATTTCATTCTGAAAGTGACTACCATGGTCAGTGACAATCTCACTTGGGATACCGAACCGGGTGATAATTTGGTTGAACTCGAAGAAGGCTGCATTCTTCCCATTGGATTTTATAGTAGGCATGGCTTCAACCCACTTCGTAAAGTAGTCGATATCCATGATGATGTGTTGATACCCCTTAGCTGATGTTGGGTTGCAATCGACAAAATCTACCCCCCACTTGGTGAAGGGACTGACGGTAATGACTGGTTGAAGAGGGGTTGGGTGCGAGCGCATTTTCCAAGTGAACACCTGGCAGGGGTGACACTTCTTAATCGCTTCAATGAAATCTTTAAATATGGTGGGCCAAAAGTAACCGGCTCGCAATATTTTTTGGGTTGTCGCAAGCCTGGATAACTGATCACCACAATCCCCTTTGTGGCAGTCGTTTAGGACTAACTTCACTTCCTCGTGAGTTAAGCAATGACATAAGATACTATCTATTCCTTGGTGATACAAAGTGTTGCTAACGATGGTATACATTTTGGCTTGGTATCTAACTCGTTTTCGATCATCTCGCAAGAGATGCTAAGAAAACTTCAAGGTTTGAAGATATAAAAAAATGTCTCCATACTAGGGGTCAGATGACGAGACAAGGAAAATGTGTTCGTCTACAAAAAATCGACATGGATAACATCCTCGTCTAATCATGGGAAATTATATATTAACTCTTCAAAAACTAGTGACTTCCTAGACTTGGCTGAAGCAAAGTTGAGATCAAATTCTTGTAATATGACAATCCATTTATTATATTTCCCACCTATGATATGCCTATTGAGGATGTATTGAAATGGATTAACATCAACGACTACAGTAGTTTTGCAAAGAAATATATAGTGTCGTAAACATTGGACTGTGTGAAGGGTAGCCAAAGCTATCTTTTCAATGTGAGAGTAATTAATCTTAGGAATGACTAAATTTTGACTGAGATAGTAGATGACGTGCTCATGGAGCTCATCATCCTCCTAAACTAGAACCATAACAATAGTCTCTTCTGATGCGGAAATATATAACAATTAATCTCTACTGTAATCAAGAGATTTCAGAAGAGGAGTTGATACCAAGGCTTTCTTTAAGGTGTCAAAATACTCCTGGGCTCACTCATCCCAGATAAACGGGGTTTCTTTCTTTAGTAGGAACATGAAACCCTTAGTGATATTGGAATAATTCACTATAAACCGACGCAGAAAGTTATCTTTCCCCTGTAAACCTTGAAGTTATCTAATCGTGCACGGGGGAGGCAATTGAAGTATTTCCTCAACCTTAAGAGGATATACCATGATCCCAGTCTTGGAAACTAAAAATCCTAAGAGACGGCCAGACCTAATGCAAAAGATTCATTTGTGAGGGTTTAACCAGATTCTATAGTAACGACGTCTTTCAAAAACCAGCTGAAGGTGTGTGACATGATCCACTCTCTTGTGAGAGTGAGAAGAAATATCATAGAGGTAAGCTTCGACTATATGCTTGAGATCATGAAAAGAGAAATTCATGGTGCGTTCGAAGGTTGCTCTGGCATTTTTCAAGAGGAAAAGCATTTTTCGGTATGCAAAAGTACCCCAAGGACATATAAATGTTATCTTTTGTTGGTCCTTAGGTTTGATCTAGATTTGGTTATATCCTGAAAATCCATTCATAAAGGAAAGTATTTCACTTCCCGCACACTAATCGAGAATATGATCAACGAAAGGCATGGGGAAGTTATCTTTAGGACAAGCTTTGTTCAGGTTGCGAAAGTCCATACACACACAGATGGTTGCTTTATTTTTATTCACAGGAACAAGGTTCGATACCCATTCAGTCAAGGGAACCTGGTAGATGAAGTTGGCATTAAGTAGCTTCTCCACATCTTCCTTAATAGCGAGGGCCTTCCTAGGATTAACAACCCTAAGACATTGTCGAACAGGTTTAGTATCCAAAAAAGTTCTAATTTCATGTTTGAAAATACGAGGGTCAATCCCTAGCATTTCGTCATATGACCAAGTGAATACATCTTGAAATCCTTTGAAGAGGTTGGTGTAGATCAGAATCTCTTATGGTGAACAATCCACACCTATATTTACGTTCTCAATTTTTCCATGGGTATGAGAGATGGTGATTGAGATGGTAGGAGAAATGCTTGCCATATTTCCTTTGGCATAAATATCATGCGTATCAAGTGGAACTATGGTGTGATCGACTATCTCACTCAAGGTAGAATGAAAAATCATCTTGCTTGATTCTTTCAAGACTTGGGAGAAAATAAGATCGATGATGCATATCATCCCAAGGTCTCTCAGAAGCATTCATGGCTTCAAGGATGGCTTCGTCTGAAGGAAAAGTCTCATCTAAGAAATCATGTGAAAAATATAACAAAGAGGCCCATACGGGTCTAAGAATGGGATCCTCCTCGTCCGTCTATGAGGTAACATGATTGGGATCAATGGAAGAGTCAAGGATATCTTGATACACAATATTCGTTGTCGATAATGGCATAGCCATGCCATCATGCGACTGACCTTTAATCAACGAAGTTGGGGAAGGTAGGGTCCAAGGATCACTAAAATAAGAACTGCGGAAAGGAATGGACCTCTCTACTAAAGTAGGCCTACTAGAAATGGCGTAAACCTGGTGAATCGGTGCTGAGAAATCAAAAGTACCCATGAGGGAAGAATACATTATGACACTGATATTCTCAGTTGTTAGCTGAGAATTGTCAATCATAGGGATTGACGGTCCAAAAGATGCGTTAGGACTAGAGTACGCAAAGGATAATTGGTTGATCATCATGATCTCCTCCTGATGAGGAAAACAAAGTACACAGAAAACGGATGATACGACAACGACCATAGCATAGGTCCAATTGAGACCTAGTAACAAGTTATAATCGAGAGGTGCATCAACTACCTCTACTTCCACCTCTACTGTATTCCCACCTAACTGGACCGGAAAGGCGGGGACAATACCATGAGGGTGGAAGGAATGACCGTAAAATGCAGTCAACATGTTCAAAGACTCGGAAAGGGTCGGAGAACCGATAGATTTCCAACAGACTAGGGACATCATGAAAGTGGCAACACCTTCATCAACGACTGCTCATTTGATAGTATACTTGGAATACTCCACGTGGATTTGAAAATCCACATGGTAGGGTAAGCGAGGCTTCACGTCCATGACATCAAACTTGATGAATTTCGAGCCACTAGGTTCTAGATCTCCTAAGGCAGATATTAAGGTATTCCTCTATGATGGACACATATGGAGTACCTCCAAGTCCGACATCACATAAGGGGTTTGGCACAGATTTTCAGCAATAGAGTAGATCTAGGCAGCTCTAGCATTAGGGTTGTGCGTAGAGTGCTTGAGTAATCCTTTCAGAATACCAGGTGGTGGCTCTGGTTTCTCGATCTATAATTTCATCTCCGAGGGTGGATGAGGAGCTTCTAGGCTGGTACTAGATTTTGAAGAGCTATAATCTAGAGAGTGGGTGGATATATCAATTTTTGCGTTGACCATATTGATGCAAACACAATTGCCATCTTGCAACTGTGGGTTTTGACTTCCACCAGATGCATTTTTGGCACTCGAAGAACTCGAGGCTAAGTCTTGGTTGTGTGGGAATGGATTTTTCAGCACATCGGGAAGTATATTTAAAAGCCTCGTAGCCTCCACAAGTTTGGGGCACAAGTGGGTAAGGTGGTCATCAATACAAAGTTTACAAGGAAAATTCACCTTATGCTTCTCTTTCTTTCCCTCTCCAACATTATCATTCTATTTCCCACTATTATCTTTGTCCTTTTGTTTATTATTATTATTCTTCTGACCCTTACGATTATTTCGACCTTTCCTTTTATTCCCATCTAGTTGTTGGTTACCATTTGGGTTTTTCGACGATTGCACAGAATGTACATCCAGCAACTGGATGGGTTTCGAGGATTCACACGAAGTTGGTCCTTCGGCAGACTTCATTGTCGAGTTTGTGGATTTTACATTGGCGGACCCTACAATTCCATCGGCATGAGGTTCGGGAGTTTGTCTAGGATCATGATTTTTTCACGGTGTGTCTGGAAGAAGGTGGTATAACATCCCATACTAAGCATATATCACATAAAATTGTTGGGCTCTAAGGATAGCTTCTTCCTCGCTAAAGACCCCGGAAGTAGCAACATCCTTTGAAATAGGAGTGTGTAAAGAATTTAGGAACCTTTGTAGAAGAAAGGTCAGGGGTATAGGAGTCTTAACCAACCACCTTCGCCTATGCCATTCCTGGATATGGTTCGATATGTGAGTGTCGGTACCCTGGTGTAAAGTTGACAAAAGTTCAAGACCAACGTCATAATGAATGGGCAGTTGAAAGTGATTGAGAAAGGCTAGCACCAACTGATGGAATGACCCATATGTCCCTCTAGGTAGCTCAATGTACCATTGTGACACCACTCCAATGAGAGTGCATTGAAACAATCGTAACCTAATATAATCCTGATTCAGAGAATTTGATGAGCACCAAAGGTGAAAATTAGTGACGTGATCATCAAGGTCTTTTCCATTCTTACCTTCAAACTTTGGAATGTATGATGGATGTTTGGTAGGTACAGGGGGCCATGTGGGGTCATGACTCACTGGGTCATTCATTAGTTTAAACAAATCTAGCAGATTAAGCATGGATAGAAAGGGAAGACGGGGTTGTGACACCTGACCCCATCCTCCCATGAAAGATTATGTGTTAGGAACTGTGTTCCATCCAAGATTCTGGTGAGGACCAAAACCTTGTTCGGAATTATAATACCCTCCTCCAAGATGATTTGTAAAATATGGATTGGGCATCATTCCAACATGAATGTTCTGATAAGGGTTATGAAAATTTCCCCTAGTTGGATTATATCCAAGCTCAGGGTTGTTAAAACTACCTGCAACTGGATTAGATATAGGCTGGGGAGTGCCCAAAGTGTAATACTGACCTCCTTCAGGTGGGAACCTAGAGTATTGAAGTTTATTTTTCATGCCAAAATTATTTCTTAGAATTGGCACTGAGGGGATAGGGATATAGGGTGGAACTTGTCCGCGAACTGGGTTGTTCCATCTATCCGTAGAAGGATCAGAACCGGGGTTAAGAATAGGGACACTCCCTAAATTAGGATTTTCTTGGGGAATATGAGAACCACCAAATGAGAAAGGAGTGTAAGGAGTGCCCCCAAGTCCAAGGCTAGCGTTATGACCCGCAACTGGGAAAGAAGTTGAAAACTGCGAGGTGAAGTTAGGCATACTATAGGAAAACTGACTAGAAGCCCTGGGGATGATCTGAACATTGTAACTTGGTGAGTGGCCAAAACCCCAAAAAGGGTTCGAGGCAAGATATGAAGCAATAACTAAAGGCCAAGCCATAGTACCGATGTAAGCCTCCGACACTGCAACTGTAGCAGCCGCAGGTGTCGAAGGAGTGCCATTAATTATAGTGGGATTGGGAGATGAAGAAATCCCAATGTTCTGAAGACTAGACTCGGTGCTCATCCTTGTGGGACCATAAGTCTGAAAAGTGGATGTGTGTGTACCACTACCGATAACTCTACACCTTTTAGAAGGCAAGGACTTGAAAACCAGTGGTAACTATAACAACTGATGGGACCTATGAGGAAGTTGGTCCGACTCCATGACGACTTATGACTCTTCCACAAATAAAAATATATCCTATGGCCAAATAGTAGTCAAAGAGCATACCAAAAATTCAAACATCCAATATGCATGCAAACGGGCTAAAGTGGTTGAGTGGCCTCCCTCGCAAAAGAAGGTATCTCTCATCCAGGAGGGACCTAAGACTCCCTGTTAAATTTTGGAGGTAACATAATCAGTTATAAGGGTCCTCATGGGCTTAACAATCAATCGGTCAAATCCCCCCGGAGAGGTAATCCTCCATAAAGGTTGTGTGATGTTTGACCCTTATCTGACTAAGGGTACAAGCAGAATAACCCCTGCAATCAACCTATGAGATAACTAAGTCAAGAAACTAATAAACCATTGTATAACTGATGCACAGGCGAGCAGTCGTAAGTCTGGATCACCGTATGGGCAAGGTAGAAAATCCCGAAACCTTGAAAGAACCGCCTCTCACAGAGGTATGGGCACTAGCAAGATCCCCAAATACGAATAAATCCACAAAAATATCTCTGATTCTAGGTGAGTATCCAAGGGTTATCCCTTCAACTAACTTTGTGCGACCTCGTGATTAACTCTAGTGTGAGTGAAGCCTCCTGATCTTATCGATTATACAATGGACTTCTCAACTCCATGTCTTAGACACATATGTTTCTTTAATTGCCTTTGAGAAGTTTACTCACAAAATCCTATTCCAAGGCACTAAATCCTAAGCTAGTTTGTGCACCCTAAACATAAAATCATGACTAATCAATTTTAGTTTAAAGCATAAATTTTATTGGCTGTGGTTACTCAAAAAGGTATGGAACTGAAACTCATGGTGTTATGACTCTACCAGAAAATAAATATGGATATAATGCAAAGTCTATCTTTAACTTTTCAATGAATGATATGCTAATAAAAATAGTGCAGTATTCAATTTCAAATCTGCAATTCAGAAGTAAAATACATTCTTTAGCTAAATGTGCTAAGCTAATGATAAAAATTCAAAAACAAAAATGCCAACCAATGCAAAATGCCTATTTTTTTGTATTTTCAATATTCTAAAAAGAAAATGCATGGAATGATAAGCAACTTAACATATAAATTCTATTGTGTATAAAAGCAGTAACTCAAGAAGAATACCAGGCAACTAAGAAAACAACCCAGAAGCCAAGGACAAATTAAAAATAGAAAACAAAGAGAAAGACTATGCCCAAAAATTCAACTCCAAACAGGCTTCCTGTCATCCCAGATAATCTCAACAGACACTAAAGAGACCTAAGAAGGATCGACAATCTTTAAATCCTACCCAGTAGACACTCAACCAAGCAAACAAGCAAGGGGAAGTGGTATACGCGACTGTTCAGGAGAATGGAGCATATATACGCTTCTTGAAGTGAGACAACAAGTGTGTATACGCGACTATCATGGAAAAAAGGGTTTATATGCTTTAAAACAAGGCAAGGCAAGGGTAAAAGGATGAAAACTCAGACTCAGAGTGAACAGGATATGTCAAGAAGTGATACAACAAGAAACACAAAGGAAAAAGAGCAATGTCAGAAGAAAAAGTACTTCAACCCATATAAGGAAGATCACCCCTAGTGGAGTCACCATTTCTATTACAAGGGAAAAACTCTCTATGGCTAAGGGTAAACCACAACATACAGGTATGACTGCAAAAAGCAACTCAATTCCAACATATGTTATATATACTAATGTGTAATACAAGAAAGAGGCCTACCTCGATCCAACATTTGATGATGTTCCATCGTTGGTCACTTTGACCCAAAGCTTTATACCTGCAAGAAGTTCTCAACAAACAAGAAAATCAAGTATATAGTGATGCTATAAAATGGATTAGCACATCAAATAGCATAATCCATTAGTAAACATTACAAACACACCCATGGATAATAATCATATATTCAGAAGATACCAATAGGATGGGAAAGGAGTATTTCTATTAATAATTGATCAGCAAAAGTGTCAACATTACAAACTTCTGTGTCGACACAGTTCGAAACCAAGAAACCAAGTTCCTTCCAACTAGGTCTCCACCACTTCAATCCCCCACCAAAGGAAATCTCATGAGAAAGATGCAAAGAGGTCCTCTCAACAATAAGGGAAGATCTTGGGGGTTGAACACTGTGTTCAGACTTGAGAGACAAAGGGATGCAAACTCAATATGAAGTAATTTCTCTAGAGTAACTTTGATCTCAAAGTTGAATGCTTTCTCCTCTTTTCCATAGCTCGAAATTGTGCTCTTATAGCCTTTAGAATGCAACTGAAGGGTCAATTCGGAATGTTTCCAGTGTATGGAAGGCCAAGGATTAGAGATCTCTTGTCGTGACATGGAAACCCGACCTCATTTTGTATTTTCTGGCACAAATATCGATATACATGAGCTGCAGTGGAGCAAAAAGCATATACACATCTTGTATAACTGATAGGGAGTGTATATGTGGAAAAAGGTTTGTTTTATCTATGGATTCATCAAAAAAGGGATGATAACTCTGCATAGGGAAATGGAAAAAGACCCTATGTGCAAGATAGAAATGGTGAGGCAAATCTTGCTATAACAAGGACATACGAAGTGGTAGAAGAAGAAGGTTGGTCATGGATGACCAATTGAGCCTTTTGCTGAGAAGGGAAAGGTTGTGACAAAATGATAGGTGTGGGAGGCTTCCCAGTTCCTTGAAGGAACTTAGTGACCTTAGCTCGTCTTGGACAATATTTCATGTAGTGATTTCCACCACAAATAAGGCAAGGATATCGAGGTTTACATTTATCCTTATAATCAGCAGGTTGTTTTTGGGGCTTTTTAGATTGCGGATTATTATTTTTATCCTCCTTGTTCTTACCCTTTTCTTTTTTATATTTATTTTTACTGGCAGGGGTAGACTAACATGGATTAACCTCATAAGTTTTTTCGATGTAAAGAGTAGGATTCAGAGCATGTTGAACATTAGAAGCATTAGATTTGGGGTTGGTGTGAGGGGCATGCATGGATTGAGTCTCATCATGGAAAGTTCCAATCACACCATCAACAACATGAGAAGCGGTTGGGGTTGTTGAGGTAGTGGTGGTAGAAGGGAGAGGATTGTTGGGGATCAAGTCAGAAAGTGTGCCTATTTGTGAATAAATGAGATCTAGGTACTGAGCACGACTAATCCCCTGCTCTTCAGTCATAACTCCACCCATGGAAATATCACAAGAAATTTTACTATTAAATGATTTGGTGAACCACTTAGCCAATAATTGATCAGGAAGGTCAATTTTGATCAAACATCATCTTCATCTCCACTCGTGAATGTGATGGGAAATATGAAGGGCAAAAGATTGCTTGAAGGAACTAAAAAAATTGGTTCCTGACTCGTAACGAATTGAAAATTGGTAATTCGTGAGAAAATCCATGGCGAGGGTATTAAAGTCATTAAAGAATCCTCACGGTAATTCTATCTACCACTTTGTTGTCAAACCTGTGAGAGTTCGTTGGAAGATTCGTAACCTAATGGAGTTGTCCATCAATGAGTTGGAAGAACAAAAAAGGTGAAAATTCATAACATGATTGTTTGGGTCTTCTCCTAGTTGACCATCAAACTTGGGAATGTCGAATGGTAAATTGGTCGGTTTTATGGGCCAATGGGGAGAATGTGAGATAGGATCATTCAATATCCTAGACAAATTGGGTAAATCCAAAGTGGCTAAAAATGACAATTTTCGATTCACGTGAGGATACTGGTGACTTTGGGGAGGAAGTATTGTTGGTATACCAGTAGGACCATCAACAATMTTCATGTAAGTCGAAAGTCCTGATAGATTCTGTCGTGGAGGATTTGGAGTCATGTAGCCCATAGGGTTGGGTTGATTAGAGATGTTCCCTTGAAAAGGGACACTAGAATGAATTTTCTAACCCCAAGTGGGATTCAAAGAACCTGGATATGGCTGACCCAAGTTAGGGGGTGCAAAGGAGTTAACTTGAGAATGTTTCCCCCCACATGATTGTGGATTTCCTTGGGAAAGAAGGTTCCAAAGTTGGGCTAGTGATATTGGTGTGTTCTGTGCATATAGTGAGTTATAGGCTCCAACTTGAGGTTGGTCTCCAAGTTGAGGTGTGCCCCAATTTGTGTTTGACTCCCAAATTGAGGTTGCCCCCCCAGCTTGAGATTGACCTCGAATGGGAATCTGGTAACTAGAAATGAAATACTGAGTGGTGACTCCAATTGGATTGGAGCCACTAGGGCCATATCCTCCAAGAAAAGGTGGATAAGACTCTCCAGAGAGGACCTGGGAAGGTGTAGGAACAAAACCAACAACAACATTGTACCCAGGAGGAAAAAAACGTCTAGAGACTCCAGATGGAAACTGTGTAGGAATAGGAATGGAAGAATTCAGAGCTATATACCCAGGTGGAAATGATGGATTCATTCTAGAAGGAATTCATGTCCCAATTGGGGCTTGAGAAACAACCACATTTCCAGTAGGAATTACGGTATCTTGTGGGACCATAGTAGCATGGGCCCCATGGAGAGTAGGGATTGAGTGAGAACCAATCAAAATTTGGTCTGAAACAATGGTGATGTTACAAGTAGTACCAATAAAATGGTCTACAGGGATAGTGTAGGTAACAGATGTCTCAGAAACTTAAGATTTCATAGGTCGATCAGGGTTCACTCCTAGATTATTGTATAGATCACGTACTGCCAAAGGGATGGAACCAAAACTAGAAGCTCCAACAGTGTGATATGGGGTCCTAAATGATTCACTTTGAAAAAGTGGATCCTCTTCTCTAGATCTTATGTTAGGTCCAGTGAGTACTCCAGTATTATTGACAACAACAATTTCTCCGATCGATTTCATGCAAAGTATATGAGAGTTTGGCCTAAGGGGAGGGATTCTGAATGCCTCGAAAGAGTCCAAAACAAGTCAAAATCCTTCTAAAGTGTTTGTGCTTCCGAATTCATAAGCTACCTCATTATTGACTACTCCCGCCGGAGATCCTTCAAGTGAGTTAGGAGATAAGGGTTGGTAACCTTTTGGATCTTCCGAGGGAAACCCTTGCATCCTATATGAACGGAGAAGGTCGATGTAGATTGAACTAAGTAAAGAACAAAAAATAAAATCTATGGCTGCTAAGAGAAAACAACAACAGTCATTAATAAAGTTTGGGAATCAAACCAAGCAAACAAAACCTTCTTCTTTCAAAGTCGCTAGGTGATGAAATACAATGTCATGAAATCAAGACAAGAAGGGGCTGGGATAAGCGGGTGGAAATGTTACGTTGATGACCTGCTTAACGAACTTACACCCTGGTGCAATCTCCCACACATAATCGTGGGTATACCCTCCAAGGAGCCCGAGTAAGTTTGGCCAACGTCGATTCCAGGTACCATGAATACTTGCCCCTCCATAGTCACCTTGTGTAAAGACCCTAAATATATAGGCTACTAAGGTTACCAACTACAATAGTGATGTCTAGGGAAACAATCGACAGTTCGATCCATGCGCAAACACAGGGTATCTAGCCTGAAATCAACTTGAAAGGATTCCACTCATCATTGTGGGTATACCATCAAGAGACCCCCATAATACACGCAATCTCTACACCAAGACCAACAAAGCAGGGTGAGTAACTCTTCTAGTCTTAATGCGATCCCAGGTTTTACCCTTGTGTGAGAACAGCTTCCCAAGACAAAATGTAGCAATTGAATTTGAACTCTCCCTATCACAAGATACTATTGTGTTTTTTGATGCTTTGGAGAGTGTTCCTTACAACCTATTCCAAAGTGTTATCCTAGCTAATGTTGGTGTAAAATATTCTTAGAAAATAAAAGTTGCTAGTTAAATTTTAGATTTACGTCGTATTTTATAGGTTGTTTCTTACTAAAAAAGGAGATGGAAGTGAAATTATTGATGTGTTGACCTTGACCCAATAAAATGAAAAAGAGATGAATGTTCAATTTTTTATTCAACGAACTCTAGTTACAATAAGGAGAAGTTACTTTTCTTTCGAATTACAACAAGCTACTAAATGCAATCCTTTTTTCTTGAATGAACACAATTTCAAACAATCATAAGCTATGAAATTTCTCAATTTTCTCTCTAAAAAAAAAATTTGAATGCAAAAAATTTCTTATGAGTGATTACCTAAAATAATAGATGACTTTAATTCTTCCTTTCCAAAACCAAATCAGAGATATAACGAAGAAAGAAAAAGGTAATCAAATAAAATATATACACTCAACAAAAATACCCAAATGAAACTTTCAATGAAGATGCAAATGAAGATGACAAGAAAGTGTTTCGCCAAATGCAAACGAAAATATCTTTCAAATCAATAAGCAATCCAGAAAATGTAAAAAAATCCAAAACTTAAATCAAATCAAAAGACTTTATATCAATCAAGCACTCAGAACTAGATCCAGAGAGTATATCCTTGTTGACAAAAATCAAGAAGCAAAAAACTTACAAAATGACAAATAAAGACTTTCAATCTTTGAAAACCAATCGACAACAAGTCTTAAACTCATAAAATAGTCAAATACAAGCCCCAAAATTTCATCCCAAGTGATCAAAGAAAAACTGGGTGATAGAAGCTAAAAAAGTCCAATCTAACAAATCCTACAGGAAACGTCGCAGCTCAGTAGTAAGGTACAGTGTGACGAAAATAGGTTGTCATAGGCTAGCTATGAGACAGAGTGTGGTGATTCTGCACTGAATTAAATAGACAGGATGCAGTGATCTAGGAATGTCAAGATTTATATGGGATACAATGCAACGATCTATGTTGTTATCACTGAAATTTTGTCTGCAAATGGTTATAGGAATCCAACATCTTCAAACAACTATTAGCTCACACATGGACCAAAAATGACCAAAAATCATTTCCAAAAGGTCCAAAACTATACAACCAGTTATAAAATCAGGATGCACTATGACTGTATAGGGAGCACATGCACATGCGCCATCAAGAAACGCAGGAAAAGTGCACATGCGCACAATGCACGACTATGGATACTAAAATCCATGTACACCTAAGAATGACATATTTATGATGTTGGTCGGCCTCCCACCCACTTCTGGTTCAGATTCCAAGTTGATTTAACATCCAAATCTTGGTTGAATCCGACTGGGTGGCTGGTCAAAGACATAAACGTGCCCTAAACAACCCCTTGTTCACACTAAAATATGATTGCATAATACCTCAAAGTTGTTCTATAAAAAGAGTCCATGGGTGCACTACATCTTCAAGGAATTCATTTGTAAGGTTATTTTGTTGCTACTCTCTTGGGGAATCCTCTTTTCTCATCAAGAGCATATTAGCACCATTCCATTTGAGCTATTCACATCACCCTTTGAGTGAATTATCTTGGGATTCTTTCACCATTTCTTTCAAGTTTTTAAGTTGTAAGAAGAGCTCAATCTTGGGGGTCCAAGAGCCCTCCCTTGGAGGAAGAAGGGACCCAAAGTATCCCTTTTGCCTTGGTTTTTTCTTTTCACTAATACAGTCCTTTCAATTGGTGACATGAGTCTTGTTGTTTTCTTRTTCTTATGTCCTTATGCACTATAGTTTAATTGTTTTTATCATTCCTAGTTTAATTCTTAGCTTATTCTTTTATGTTTTATTCTTCTAACCCTTTCCTTTACTGTTGTCTTGCTTATCTAACCCAACTAAGCTTGTAAGAACCTCTTTTTGCTCATTTAGGTGACAAAAGAGGCGCAACATATTGGTGACTCCACTAGGGAGAGGTATCAATTTCCTGCCCCATTTGGGTTATTTTAGCTCTTCTTTTTGTTTATTTAACCTGCAAGTACCATAACCGGCCCAAGCCGACCTACAGGAAGCCAAATTCAAAGATGAGTTGAAGGAATTTCATCCAAAATTTTCTTCACGGCCGTGTCACAACTATGTGCGGGTTTATTGGCCCACAGTCGCGCATCATGCGCACGTGCGCCAAAATCACTGTATTACTCAGTGCCCTCTACACACCTGCACCCATCAACCTCTTCTAGTTCATGCATTGGCACTGAAAGTGCTCTATCTAGTCTGAGACCCATGCACATGTGCAGAAAAATACACATTGTAAGATTTTTATGATCTGTGGAGGGCCCATAGCCTTCTTAAATTTGATTCCATGCTTGTTGTAATCTACGCTACACTTACATTCCCTCTCCATATAAAGGGATTAGTCAAAACACATAGGCACTTAGGGGTAAAATCATAATTTTTCCTCCTTTTTGTCGTTTTGCCACATGGATGGCCTGCTTCAACTAAAGTTAAGTTGGAATCATTTTACATCACATATAAAACTTGCATTGGGACCAGAAATTGGATATCAATCATTGAGTATGTTCTTCTCTCGTGTTTCAAAGCGATCTTGAGAATCATAAAGAGGTTGTAGGACAATTTCATCTCCCTTAAAAAGACAAAATATTTAGGAGAGGACAACAGCCCCCTCGGGACTTCTCTTAGTTTATTTTTCAAAACACATATTAAGATTTTAATGGGCCCATACATGCCCACATGCTACAAAGGTAGGATAGTGTTGAAATTTATTTTCTTAGATTAAATCACTAGGGAATTTTAAAGGTTTTGTAATGGGCCCATACATGCCCACATGTTCACAATCTAGGATAGTTTCAAATATTTCTTAGACTAAATCACATTTAGGGAGTTAAAGGAATAGTAAAGGACCCACATGTCCACATGCTAGTTTCCTAGGGAATTTAAAATTCCGCAAGGTTGTACCAACGACATTTAGTTAATTAGGTAATCAAAGACTTGTAAGGACCAAGAGAAGTCCACATGCAGCAAGGTGACACCAAATTTATTAAAACTTGGCACACTTTCACTTGTTCACACACAAGATCACCAATCACTCACATAGTTTTATCTAGAAGTTGTGGATGTCAAAGTAAGTTTCCTCCAATGGGATTCCGAAACACCCCACCCTTTTCTTGACAAAACTATCCACTCCCATTTAATTTCAATGAGGTTGGTTCACACACCCAATCTCTCACACAAACACATCTAAAAATTTTCTAAAAAACTCACTAAGTTTTCCTCCACAGGAGGTGCCAAAAGAATTTTTTAGTCTAGGTAGGATCTCAGGGATAGGCATCCAAATAACTCCCCGTTATCTGGTTCTCACATTTTCAAAACAATAGAAGTTGTCAAATAGGGAACTTTAAATCCTCCAAGTCAAGTGTTCCTAACACCATAAGGAAGGGAGATACCCGTGAAGGGTTGAAGGCCGAGGTCTGGTTGTTCTGTGTGTCCCCCCTTGAGGCACCCACCTCTTGGATGGGATCCAGTCTATGATCCATTTCTTAGGAAGAAAATATAAATGCCGCACTTTGACTGAGGTACCTAGTAACCAAATTTTAGGACATCTACCCAAGTGGCAATTGTGGGCTGCAATTGCACCTTGATCAGATTTTGTGTGGCTATTGGGAAATATTGCCAGTTCTTTCAGGATATGCCACCTCTACCCCTCATTATAATTGATTTCTTCATCATTCACTAGTTTCTATTCCAGTGGCTTCAGACCCCACTGTCAAGTGCTATTGGAAGGTACAATGCTATTTTAGAAGAAGGACATTACGTCTTTTAGGACACGAGCATTTTTTTTCTTTCTTCTCCCACGCGGACAAAATTCACCTATACACATATATGATTCTTTATCAAAACACTCTATGTATGATTCCCTTCTGATTACATATGATTTGGAAATATATTGTGAAGGTTCAAGAAATTGCAGCAAAGGCTCTTGTTTATTTATTTCTCTCACCACCATTTGCACACATTCACTCAGCTATTCGGACATCATAGGGGACCCACATACCTCCTGATGTTCCAGATGCTTGCTAAATCTCCCTCCTATTCTAGGATGGGTTACTAGTCTTGCCAACTTATCAACTCTCCCTTCTCACACTCCTGTGAGTGCCACTGTCTTGGGATCAACATTTCTTGGTTCCACCTTACTTGGGTCCACTTCCCAAGGCCAACCATACATTCGCTCTCCTTTACATGTAAGCGAGAGGCCAACTTCTTCTCAAGGGGGAAGTACAAACCCACCTAGCCCCCTCCAAGGGTCAGGTACTCAGGCCACACACACTATGGCCAGAATGAATCCTTTGCCACCACCCCATATGCCATATTTGGCTTCCCTTAATATACCGGATTTGACTAAACTCACTAATGATTCTATATTGCACAACCCCACATGGTCGGCAATGCTTACCAAACTCCCTTAAGACATCCCCATTTTTGAAGGAAAATTAGGAGACGATCCTGCCAACCATATCACGACCTTTCACCTATGGTGTTCTTCAAACAACATCATGGACGATTCCATCCGATTGAGGTTATTTCAATGTACTCTCACTGGCCCATCAGCCAAATGGTATGTAGAATAAAAATCTAGGTCCCACACGACTTTTGAATCCTTGGACAAATCATTTTTGACCTTCTTTCAACTACCCATTCATCATGAAAATGGCCTTGAACTACTCTCATACTTCAAACAAACTTCCTCCAAACATATTTCTAACCACATCAATGAATGGTGTCGGCAACGTAGTCTCTGCAAAGCTAACGCTAACCCCCAACAATGTCTCAATTGGTTCCTCAAATCAATTGTTTCCCTCCTTGCCAAATGTGTGGCCACCACCTTCCCCCAGTCGGAAGAAGAAGCCATTAGCAAAACCCAACAGTTCGAACTCATTTACGCATAGTATGAATACTTATACACGGTACTCCCAAACGCCCCAAGACCTGTACCATTCGACCAAGACAAACCTGGGATGTCTCACTTAGCAGATGGATTGATTGGTAACACTACACACCACAACCCACAGCCTCAACAACCACCCATGTATGGCACACCCCAATATCTGTCAGCATATGGAGGAATCCCTTATTATCCTCCTCCTCCTTATCAACAACCATACCCCGTTGCCCTACCTCCACCCATAAGTGGACCCCCGTCAGCACCCCCAATACACCCACCTATCCAACCAAGTATTGGTACTCCCCCTACCTCATCCTATACCCTAAGAACTAGTTAAAGCACCATGCCTTCCTATGTACCTTATGGATCATTGCCACAACATAATCCATACTTTCCTTTTCCTGATCCTCCACAACCTGTGGCTCTTCCACCAGGACACCCACACGCTGGGGTTAATTTTGTCTAGCCCTATCCCATCCAACAATATTAAAATTTTGAGCATCTGAATATGACAAATCCATCCCATCAATTGAACAATGCCAGAAAGAAAGGAAAAAAGTGGAACAATAATAATCCCGGACCAGGAGGAAACCAGAACCAACCTGTTGGGGGCAACCAAAACATAGGGAACCAAAACCCTCAAAGGGGCAATAATAAATTCCAAGGGAAAAATAAAACAATCTTCGGACCAACTTCCCTTGTACCCTTCGTGGTGATCTTGGTCACTATACTCACCATTTCCCCCAAATCATCGACTTTAAAAGGATGAAAGAATCTGTAAGTGGACCATGTCCCCCAACACTGCCTACCCCACAACAAGCCCCACAACAATATGTGTAGCAACCACCTCTAGCCGTGCTTCAAAACCCCATCCTGCATCATGGAGTAATGAACACTAAAAAAGACATGTAGCCTACCCTACCACAGATAGGACAATATCCCAATCTGGCAAATCCTGTCGATTGTACTATCCTCCTCACTAGTGAGGAAGAAGTTCTTCTACAAACATGCAGTCATAAATACAGTGAAACTCCTGAGTCTACTCCCACCACCTTGGACACACCCCCAGTCATAACTAGGCCCCATATGATGACTCCTCTCCCTAATACTGACCCACCCCTTTGTATTCCTCGCATCCCCTTATGCAGGAATGTCCACAACCCTAAGGCTAGGGTGGCTCATAATTACAGTTTGGATGATTATTTGGCACAATCTCCTGCTGCTATGTCAGTCTTAGAAGTCCTTCAAACTTGTCCTACCCAGGGAAATTTGTTACTTTACACCCTCAGGTAAGTTGACCCTACAGATACCTGACTCATCACATTTGATCTCGATAGCAAAGAACCTCGCTTCCCCTCTCTCATCTCTTTTCAAATCCCAGTTAAAATCTAGAACATTACAGTTCATCGTTGCATCATCGTCGATGTATTCATCACTAGGCACCCTGCTACCTCCTCATAGGGGATATCTTATATCGACGAGGGGTCGACACCATACTCCGTCAATGCTTGACTATTGACGAGGCCGATAGAGTCTTGAAAAACTGCCACAACAGTGCTTGTGGGGGCCATCTCTCAGGGATGTCCACCACTCTGAAAATCATCCGTGCGAGTTACTTTTGGTCTACATTATTTCACGACTACATTCATGCCATGAAACGATGTGATAAATGCCATCTTTATGCCAACAAAGCATGAGAACCACCTTCTCTTTTACACCCAATCATCATCGCTAGTCCCTTTTGTAAATGGGGCATCGACTTCATGACTTGCAACCCTCCATCCAGTAATGGACACAAATACATAGTCATTGCAGTCGATTACTTTACCAAGTGGGCTGAATCCATGCCTACCTTCAACAACACCGCTGACATAGCTGCGCGTTTTTTCTTTAACCACGTCATATCCCTCTCTGGACTACCACTCCAACTAGTCTCTGATCATGGGAAACATTTCAAGAATGAGATTTTCATTGAACTGTCATCCAGGTTAGTCTTCTCCGATGAATTTTCCTCACCATACTACCCTCAGTCCAACAGATAGGTAGAAGTAATTAACAAGGTCCTCAAAACCATGTTAAAGTGTATGATTAACAAACATAAAACTAATTGGCATCATATGTTATTTTCGATGCTCTGGGCTTATCGCATAGCAGTCAAAACTACCACTGGTTTCACACCTTTTCACCTAGTCCACGGGATTGAGGCTACTCTCCCCATCGAGTGCAAAATTCCCACCTTACATACCACCATTGAGCTATTACCCGACAATACTCCAATAGAGTAGTGTTTTCTAAACTTAGAGTCCCTGGATGAAGATTGTCGATCCTCATTACAGAACAATGAGGCATCCAAAACACGGTCAAAGGCCACCTTTGATCAGCATGTCAACATTCGCTCATTCAACGAAGGTGACCTCATCCTTGCTTACGATGTCACTCACAATACCCTCATCCATGGAAAATTCGAGTCCCCATGACATCGATTGTACATCATCAAACATTGCCACACTAAAGGTGCATACATATTGGCCTCCCCTGAAGGCCCAAAGAACCCATCAACTAGTTGTACTTAAAGAAATTTTATGCCTGAGCGTAGCCATACTACACTAGGATTTTTATTTTTTGTACGTCTTTTGTAGAGTTTTTAATCTTCTTTTATCCATACCCCACATCTAATATATCACTCATGTTATTGACAAATGCCACCCCTATCAACCTACCACATCGGTTACATCGACAGAGCTAGCCACTGGACATAGAATCTCGCTTTGGCTGCTTGGGCCCTCTATTCACCTTCACATGACCTGCTCCACACCAGCGGCATATGTTTAGGCTCAACCAACAACAATCAAGTAGAATACACCACCATCATTGGTCTCCTCATTAATGCTAGTCATCGTCATATTCATCACCTTAGCGTCTTATTATATTCCCAACTTGTCGTCCTCCAACTCAAAAATGTGTACCATGTCCGTGATCCTTGCCTCTTTCGCAAATACCTACAGGTTAGACTTTTATCTTGACATTTTGATTTCATTACATTTACACATATCCCAAGACAATTCAATCAAATAGCAGATAAAATGGCTAACACTATACTAGATTGGCATATATCACATCAAGACATCTGCACACACACATAAACCATCAGAAGTCTATCACAGCATATAGATTAGACGTCATCAACTACATTAAAAATCATCAACACATATGCACATCAAAAAGATCCCAAAATGTATATTCATATATATATATATATATATATATATATATATATATATCAGTCAAAATGTCATAAGTGTTTACAAAAAATAGTACATTGACTGTAGGTAGGTGAGTCACCTCATCCCTATCAATACAAAATTGGATGTCACAACTATACAAAATAGGCTCACTAGCCTATATAAAACAAAAAACTACATATCTAGTAGCCCTTAGGGCACCTCTAGTGCTCCTGCACTAGGTCCTCCCTCTGGTGGAGGTTCCCCACCAGCTATAGGTCCCTCAGGTCCTGGGGGAAACCTCCGAGTCATCGTAGCACCGGCTACATCTTCTCTGTGGATCAGGTTTCATGACTCTGTTAGTAGCACAATACACTACTCCACGATCCCCTCATCCTAGATTCGCACCCACATATCCTCTGGTCATCCCCATAGAACCACCTCTAATCAGTGGTGGAAATCATCAAACTCTCCACCAGCCTCGGTCGGAGGATCATGTGACGGCCTTGCACCAGGGTCATCATAACAATGTCTCCTCGCCGCTCTATCATCATCACTGGGCCTCACCCCAACATCCTCTCAATGTCGCCTCTCCCCTGCTCGCGGCTCTCCCCGCGGTGGTCTCACAGGCCGCTGGCAGGCTAGCGCTCTGATCAACTCAACCTCCCATCCACGTGGTCCCACATCTACAAAAATAAACACATGATAGAATAAACATCCATGCAAATATCAACCATATGCTATACTATATAAACAAATAAAAAACCAACAACAATAACATCATACCTCGACGGTCGAATACCTCTCCTAGGGGTAATATCATCTTAGGGTCATCACATAAATCTATCCCACTGTATGGAAACTGCAATATGATCTGTGGCATCTGATACCACACCTATGCAGCCTCATTTGTGAAGTAATGGCCACCCTCCCCACCCCCATGACAGACCAAAATCGTCTACCACCGTCGTAGTCGCAGCTCTTGCGCTCCCGGTGGGTCTAACAAAACTCTCAGGCACAACATAAGAACCCTCTCTAGAAACCAAGCCACCAGAATAGATCCAAAAGAAAAATTCCCTGATTTGGTCGCTCGACATCTGGTGAGTTTCCCCACCATCTTGGCATGCAACATTAAGCCCCAGACAAAATGCTCACCCTTAGTGCCCACTGCATGATCCTCAGTTGGCCGCCACCAATCCGTTGAGTCGTGAGCGACCCATAAAATCTCACAATCATCGCTACCATGCAACAATGTACCAGGGAATCCATCGCCCCAATCCTCACGACTAACCCGAACATAAAATCCTCTCTCGAACAATATATCCAGGCAAGGGTAGCCAACTGCCCCTCTCAAACTATCACCGGCTCGACCGATAGCAGGGTTCTCCGAAACAAGAGCCCAATCAAAAAATAGGCATCCTCCTCAACAGAGAATTCCAAGTGCTCCCCATGCATAATAAAACATTGCAACTCTGGACTCCACATCAAAATCAGGAATTGCAGCAAATACTCTTGTTCTCTCACTAGTGAGCACTCAAAAAAATTCAGCAGCCCACAGACCGCTAAAGCACCATGAATTGTCAGCTCCTCATCCCTCATGGCCTCCCTCACTCGTACCCAGTCCCTCTCTCTCTAATGGATCAGCATTGTCACAAATGATCACCTGCATCCACATATACAGTACTCGATCAGCCATCACAACTCATCAAAACACCAAAAATCTCCCAAAAGGATACGTTTTTTCTCACCCTCAGCTTTGCCTCAAGGGTGCGATTGTTATCCCCACAGGAATTCACACATGAACACCTATTCACCCCATAGGTGTGCATGTATGCACACCTGTTCACCCCACAGGCATGCATCAAATGCATGCATGTTCACTACACAGTTGTGCACTTATGTGCAACTGTTGGAAACACAGTCGCGCACATATGTGCAGCTATGCTTCCAACAGGCGCGCATCCCATGCGGGCTTGTTTTCCCAAATTGAGTGCCCCCATGTGTGATTGTTCCCATTATAGCCACACACTTTTTTGTTGGTCTCCATTGATCGCTCGTACATTTGGGGGGGGGGCACTCCCAAAAACCCACCGTACGACCATCTGTATGATCCTACCCAAAAATTGACACCTAACTAATGTACAGGAGGATGAGACCACTAACTTGACTCTCGTACCTCTCGGATCAGCTTCCTTGGACTCCCAAAATCTTTGAATCTTCTCCAAAATCTCCTCTCCAATCACTATAGAAGCAGGTACAAATGAGGTGGTGATGTGGGCCCTACAACTATATATAGGCCCTTTTTGCCAAAACTTCCATACTCCCTTACGGGAGCTCTAGACATTCATTTTTCAATCTATCTTCAGCCACGGGATTAGGATCCTACTGCCTACACAGCCATACTTCCTGGGTCGCCATCCATCCCCAGCTCTCGGAGATCCATTTTCTCATACCCCGTTCAGGTACACATGGTCATGTTCAAAATTATCAAATAAGTGTTTTATGTTTTTTATCTTCAGATATTATTCATGTCAGGTATTTGGTTTTAATGTGTGCAGGTACTTGGCCCTCACAAATCCATGCAGCCCCTATAGGTATATGCTTGACACTAGCATGTAGTCATTCCCTTTGAATATCAATTGCATCTTCTAGTTCCACCCTCCGACATTTTCTTATAGGACACCCCCATCCGGCTCTGCATTACTCTCACTTCCGCTGCATTTTCAGTACTGTCACCTGGTAGCAGTCTTCCCCACATGAGTTGTCCCATTCTAAGTTCCCCTTGACCCTTCAACACTCATTCTACTTTCACCCCCTAGGGATGGGAGTCCCAATAGTCTTATCCATGTTCGAGAATAAGCCACATATTTCTTCTCCTCATATTGCTAGCCTGCCCGTTGGACTCCCAGGATATTTCTTCATAATTCTCATTGGACTGCACCCCCACAGTATCATTAGCCCCCCATTTCAACCAACATCAGTTTTCCCATCTGTGAATTCACCTTCATTCATTTCCCTCATATAGAGACCCACCCATGGGGCCCCTCTCCCTCCACCAGTTCCTTACACACCTTGCGCCCTCATAGGCCAAGCCATTTTGCACTGGGGAACCTGTTTCTGTATTTATACACTCATCCCCAATTATTTATTTATTTGGAAATTGTACAAAGCCTTTATTTCCATCATTTACATAGCTTTGTGTCTTCACCTCTGGATACCTTCTTCTTGTTGTGAAGGAAATCCCCTTACGGACTAGCAAATAGGGTTAGACTTTGCATGCAGATACGATCGAGAGAAAAACTACTTTCTACCTTCGTCTCTAGGCTTAAATCCCTTTTCCTTTTAGTGAATGTATTGTAATATCAACCTACCTTGTTCCAGGTGTTTGATGTCGATCCTCCATTGTACTCGATCACTTGTTCGCAATACTCCTTCCAAAGTTGACCTGCATACAAGACAAGTAACAACTGCACATGCATCCTACTTATATACTAACGGGTTAGAGATTCAAACATATACCAATCAAACTATGAAGAATTCATGGATTGGGACGGGAAAAGCATTTTCTTTATTTCTTTGAATGAATCAACTTACAAAAATTGAGACCGGCCACCACTCTGTGAACCTGATCCTGGGCTCCTCTTTCAACTATCCTCCAACTTCTTTTCTTTGTATCTCTTCTCGCACAAGGATCGCTAAAGGGTTGGGACAATGGGAATATGCAAATGGGCAGAGTTTCTTTGCTATATCTTTCCTTCTTCCAAATGTGACCCCTACCCCTTCTTTTATAGGCTAGAAGGAGCTAGGTATTTGGACAAACCCTCACCATGCATGGCTGGGAGTTTCAGTTAACTCACCCAAAGTTGTGTGTTCCGTCGATAACTTTCCTTTTTTTGTGCTTTTGTCGATCCACGCAGGTTGTTTTAGGTCAGCCAGCATGTACACGTGTGCAGTAATGAAGTAGGGTGCATGGGCTCTTATAAAAGAGTTTTTTCAAAGAGTTTGTTCAAGAGTGGCTTAGCAAAGAAGAGCTATGATATGGCCAGATGTCAAGTAAGCATGTATGGTGCAATTTAGGGTTATAATAGATTGCCCCTAATGTATGAGGTCAAAAGAGCATCTGATGGATGAAATACATTACCAATGTTTTACTGATGTGTTGAAACAAGTAAGCCCAGGAACCAGGAATCGGGAAGCACCATCTGCAAAATAACAAATGTCTCACCGAGGCGGGCATACCCATGCTCAAGATAAAATAAACGCATGGCTACCAATCAAATACACTGTATATCCATGTCATATAACTATATAAAGTGTAGCCACAAATAGTACACAGCAGAGCTACATCTTGAAATCAAAAAGATATACATGCAGAGTATCCATCTTCGTAGAAATTGATAAGGTCTGATGGTTGGAGATGAGGGCTTCAAAGCTCGAGCAACAAATTAAAAATCTTCAAAACTTGGGTAAGAGTGTAATATGAGTGTACGAATTCACTACCTAGAGGTCTTCAACGGCTCGTCGGTCATGGACTAGAGAATCTTGATGATCAAACTGAAAGCTTCATTGATTTTGAACAAAAGACTTGATTGGACGTTCAAGATGGTCGGGTATGAGGGAAAGAGACAAACTGTAGAGGGGCCGACTCAAGATTGGTGAAAAAATTCCCTTGGACAACAGCACGACAAATGATGAGCCTCAGGCAGCATGGCATTAACATAATTCTACGAGGCAGGAGGAAATGCAAAATCTCCATGTGTTTGGAAGAATAACCAAATGGAGGAGGACACAGCTCTATGTAGCGGGAACATCTTCCTAAGGTCATATTGAATCCCAGGGTTTTATGAACAAACGGAAAGATGTGTTTTATCCAAGGGTGACTCATTATGCTGCCAATAAAGAAAATACTTTTCCCTTCCTCTTTTTGGGGTATATTTGACTTGTTTGTCTTTTTTCAATAATTTTGGACAAAATAATAAAGGAATGTTACGTTACAATGGAGGAATGAGTGTTACAAACATACAAGTTCAATGCGCAAGGACAAGACTGATGTTCAGAATAATGATACTCGGGAAAAATCCTCCAGGGGCCAAAGGTCTCAAGACGCATAGGCAAGGTGCTACAGGGCTTGCGTATAAGACATGCTTCAGATAGTTCAGTTGAGAGCAACATGGAGTTGTCATTAGGCCAAACATGCAGGTATGCAAATGCGATTTAATAAAACACACAATGGTAACATCCTTCGATGTAAGTTTAACGAGCCCAGAGAAGGTAAGCTCGACGGTTTTTCATATTTAGAGAGTCTGAAAAAGCGTAAAAGGAGACTCCATTGGGGTACATTTTTCGAAGATAGTCTAGGCGGGTTCGAAAAAGGGGTAAACTAGCACTGAAAAGAAGTCTATTCAAAACCATTTTAACGAGTGTGATAAGGACAAGATCACTCGGCCATTTTTTCTCTTTTAAGGAGTCTGAAAAAATCTTAACTATGGACTCCGTTAGGAATGTTCTTCTGGACCATTTTAACGAGTGTGAAAGAATGAGGTCACTCAACGATCTTTTCAATTTTAGGGAGTCTGAAAAGAGCTTAACTATGGACTCCATGGGGGTTCATTTTTCATAATTTTAGTCCCTTAGGCCCGAAAAAGGGGTGAAATCATACCTGAGGGTACTCTTCTAAAGCACGGAATTTCTATAGAGTATACCTTTGTTCGTACAGTTGACCATCCAGACCGAAAAAGGGGTAAACTACCATCGGATAGACGTGACTTCAAATTTCAGTTTAACGAGCGTGAAATGCCACAAGATCGCTCGACAATATTTTCATGTTTAGAGGTTCTAAAAAGGGCTTAAAAGAAGACCCGTTGTGTTTTTTTGGAGTCCCGAGGGTGAGGTCAAGAGTGAAAAATAATCATGCAAATGAGGCTCAAACTTGTTAATCAGGGAAAATACAAAGGACTCCCTAGTCGACAGTGATGAGAGATGGCATGGACACCTTAATGCAACCAGGATCTACCTAGGGCATCCATGTTTAGGTAAGTTCTACCACCAACTCATGACACTTCTAAAACAGTAATGATGGTTCCATGTCACAACTTGATGGGATCGATCTTATGGCAAAGGGATAAAGACAAAGAGATACAATAGTCATGGTAGAAACCTAACCTATGTGCTCAAGTTGGCCATCTGAGATTTTTCCATAAATCGTAAAAAGTGTCCCAAAACTCCTAAAAATGTCTCGATACCTTATCAAAACTCTCCCCTGCAACTCCTGAATCACTCTAAATGGCTTTTGGTTTAAAGAAACTGATAAGGGAGGCCAAAAAGGTGACAAAAAGAGGCCAAAAAGTCTATAAATAGAAGTTGGCAGCTCATTATTACCATTGTTTATTTGGAAATTGACTCTGGAGCCAAAAGAGCCCCTTTGATAAAAGTGGTGATTATGGGAGCTACAGTGGACGAAACAAACTTCCATCTCGACCAAGTAAATACAAACTCCCCTATCTAGTTATTCAATTCTTTACTTTTGTTTTGCATGTCCTTTTTTTGGGTGAGCGTCGACCTTTAAAAGGTCGGCCTTAGGTCTACGCGGGATGTCTCTAGACAGGTCGTGTGTACACTTGGGTAGGATAAAACCTGCCCACGTGTACACGTGACTGTCACCTAGGCAACACGCGTGGACCCCCCCTTTATAGATAAAAAATCATACAACACTCACTCACCCTCTTGAACCTTGTTGTTTTTGCAGGATGTATGTCCACTGGAGGGAGAGGGAGCATGAAGAAGTTGGTGAGTTGGTCACAGAAGACCCAAATGTTGTGGCCGCATTAATGCAATGCAATTTACTAAAGTTTTTCCTATTTCCTTTTATGCGGGAGCAACCGAGGCTACTAAATGCCTTGGTTGACTATTGGCATCCTGATGCATAGGATTTCATGCTAGAGGGGCAATCACTGGTGCCCACCACCAAGGATATCTACTTTTTGACTGGCCTCTCAAGGAGAGGAGAACCAGTCAATTTCAGGACATTTCCGTCGGGTCCACATAACATAGCGGAACTAATAGCCCTGTACTATGAGGTTGGGACAGACCGTTTGAGCTCCCAGGTGCCTATAAGAAATATCACTAACCTATCGCTGCAAGTAATAGTATTTCTCATTGGGTGGATTACCAGTTCAACGGCCTTGCATCAGGCATCCTGTGCACAGATGAACTATGTTGTCCAGTGCTTGAATGCACAAAGTTTCGACTGGAGTACTACACTGCTGGAGTGCATGAAGAGGCAATTGATGGATTGTCGTCAGTGGAAATAGAGGAACTTCGGGTTCGGGACTATTTTATGTTCGTTATTTTTCGAGAGAGCTCTAAGTTTTAGTCCTCGGGTAGTGGTACAAGGACATCGGGCCTAGTTTCCTGCATTGTGTAGATGGGTCGTACTGTTGCCACGACAGGGTGGTGGAAGGACAAATGAGTCCTTCGATGATGAATTTTTTTCCTGGCTGTCGCAGCAGATCCCCGTGATCGAGGATTACCCATATGCAGGGATAGAATTTTCAAGGGATCCGTAGATACCTGTGCCTCCTGGTGAGGAGTGAGGAGAAATGGGTAAGTGTTCATCTTTGTAGCTGTTTTTTCATTTTTTATGGGTCATATGTAATTTTTATGTCATTTTTTTATATATCATTTTTTGTTGTATGCTAGATTATTTGACGAATATATGTTTGTTGCGTGCAGATGTGGGACTAGTGCGACCTACCGATTATGAAATGAACAGGCATCATCCTCGGCCAGGGGCCACAACCGCCACTTTCGGGGGACTAGAAGTAGTGGGAGATATCCCAGTTGGGGAGGCTAAGAGGGTACTTAGATGAGTTGAGTGGAACTTTACTGCACTCACTCGCAAAGTCCCGATGGCAGAGATTGAGGACCTGCCGCCATCCATGCAGCCTCATTTAGTGGAGGCACCTCGGACATGGGTCCGATTGTTTACGCATTTAGCCCATGCTGTGGACCAGTATAATAGGGCCCACAGGCCCTGACTTCTCTTTAGACACTTTACGTGCTATGAGCACTACTTGTACATATTTTTTGAGGGCATAAGCCCCGTGACTTGTATATTTTTGAGGTGCTTGGGTCCATCTGTATACTCTGGTTACTTTTATGATTATATATGGATTTTTATGTCTTTTTTTGTATTATGGATCATGTGTGTAAAAATGTATTTACATGTTTATGTGAATTTCCTTTTATGTCTGTGAAATATGCCAATCTAAATTGTGATTAGCTAGAGTATCTGTAACTTGGTTTAATCTCCTAGGAACATGAAAATATGTAATATAATCAAAGTTTCGTTCTAAGAGACGTACCCTAAGGAATCGTCAGTGTAAGGTCAGTTCATACACCTGGTAAACTCTATTTAACTGAGACACAACCAGCTGAGTGTCGAGATAGACACAGAGATGAGCGATACCAAATGACAAAGCATCATGAAGTAACTCAATAACGACATTATACTCAGCGACATTATTTGTGGTGTCACCTAAGCATACTCGTCCGGAAGATAACAACTGGCCTTGAGGTGTAAATATTACCCAAGCTACGGAGGCAAGCCTCCGAGTGTGCCAGCTAGCACCGTCTACATACCCAATGAACACCTCGAATTCACTTGACATATGCCTTAGTGACGAAAGAAATTATCAATGACATGTCCATAATACTAAAAGAAACTAGAAAGTAATAGTACAAAAGACTATACATATGTTACAAAAAGTTACCCATAGTGACCTGCCTATGAGTGATACTTCTTAAGGTAGAGCCCATTTTGAGGCTCCACCAAAGCATTCCCTTCAAAGTCAACCAGGCGATAAGCACCTTTTTTTAAAACCTCTTTTATGACGAAAGGTATGAACCACATGGGTTTGAATTTTCCTGCTCCCAAGGGGTCCTTATCTTGGTCATAGACCAGGACGAGGTTTCCTTCAGAGAAAATCTGAGGACAAACAGACCTATCATACTGACACTTAACCTTATGTGTGTGAGCCTCTTTGGCTAGGGATGCATCACGATGCTGCTCAAGGTATACTAATCATTATTTAAGTGGAGAAGTGTCTGGAAATAATTGTACTGCCAATTTTAGAGACGGGATCTGGCATTCGATGGGAAAGACTTCCTCCAACCCATAAACGAGTTGAAAAGGTGAGAAACCGGTTGCAGTCTTAACAGATATTCGGTAAGCCCATAATGATGAGTATAACATCAAATGCCAATTTGACTTGCCTGAGTTGATAGTTCGTTGTAGAATAGTCTTAAGAGTTTTGTTTACAGCTTCTACCTACCCATTAGCTTGGGGGTAGTAGGGTGATGAATGTTCTTGCCATAACCCAAGATTTGATGTTAACTCGGTCATCATTTAATTCTGAAAGTGAATTCCATGGTCAGTGACAATCTCTCTCAGGACGCCGAACCTTGCTATTATCTGGTTGAAAAGAAAGAGAGATGTAGTCTCTCCATCATCCTTAAATGTTGGCATAGCTTCAACCCACTTTCTGAAGTAGTCGATAGCTATGATAATGTAGCAGTGCCCCCTTGATGAAGGAGGGTTTCATGTAGTGTAATCAATCCCCCACTTGGTGAAGGGACCAATGGTGATGAAAGGAAACATAGGAGCAGGGTGTTCCCTCATCTTCCATGAGAATATTTGGCACGGGTGGCACCTCTTGACCAATTCGATACAATCTTTGATTAGCATCGGCTAGAAGTAACTTGCTCATAGAATCTTTTGGGTTGTTGCCAACCCAGACAAATGACCGCCACATGCTCTCGTGTGGTAATCGTTAAGCATGATAACTACCTCCTCATGAGTGAGACATCGACGCAAGATATAATCTACACCTCTCCGATACAAAGTATCATTGAGTATGAGATAATTTTTAGCCTAATGGCGTATGCGTCGATGCTGGTCATGAGAAGCAGAGGTGGGGCACTTCAAAGTTTGGAGATATATAAGTATAGCTCCATATCAGGAATCCAAAGATGTGATTAAAAACATATCTCCCTGGATAGGCGATTCTTCAGGCACAACATCACTTGATTCAACCGAAAGTTCTGAAATAAGTTCTGCGAAGACCAGTGACTTTTTGGACTTTGCTGAAATCAAGTCTAAGTGAAACTGCCGAAGGATGACTATCCATCTACTGATTTTTCCACCTATTACCGGTCGTGTCAACATGTACTGGAATGGATCCATGACAGCAATGATAGTGGTCTTGTGAAACAGAATGTAATGACGAAAGCATTGAATAGCATGAACTGTTTCCAATGCATGTTTTTCGATATGAGAATAATTGAGTTCTGGTCCTATGAGGCCTCGACTCAGATAATAGATCATGTATTCTGAGAACAAGTCATCTTTCTGAACTAAAACCATGCCAATGGTTGACTCTACTGCAGCTAGATATAATAATAAATCTTTGTTGTAGTTAGGTGGCCATAGCAGAGGGGTAGTGGTGAGGGCATGTTTCAATGCATCGAAAGAACATTGAGCAGCCTCGTCCCAGTAAAAGGGAAAGTCTTTCTTCAGTAAGCGCATAAATCCCTTGGTGATCTCGGCATAGTTGGCGATGAAGCGTCATAAAAAGTTCTCCTTGCCTTATAGACTCTGATGCTGAAGGATTGTGCATGGGGGGGGGGCAACTAAATTATTTCCTCCACCTTGAGAGGATCACCCATGATCCTTGTTGTTGATACGATGAAACCTAACAAATGTCGTGATGTTATGCATAAGATGCACTTTTTTTGGATTCAAGCGAATCTGAAAGTAGCAAAAACGTTCGAAGATAAGTCGGAGGTGCGTGGGATGATCCGTTCTCTTGAAAGATCGTGATGCTAAATCATCTAAATAGGCCTCGACTATATGCTTGAGGTCATGAAAAGCAAAATACATGGCCCATTGAAAGGTTGCTACAGCATTTTTAAGACCAAAAGGCATATTACAATATGCGAATGTACCCCAAGGACAAATGAATGTCATTTTATGTTGGTCCTCGGGTTTGATCTGGATTTGATTATATCCCGAAAAACCATCCATGAAAGAAAAGGCCTCGCAACCGGCACATTCATCAATGATCTGGTCAATGAATGGTGTTGGAAAATTATCTTTGGGACATGCCTTTTTCAAATCACGGAAGTTGGTACATACATGAATCATGCCTTGCTTTTTATTGACCAACACATGATTTGACACCCATTGGGTCAAATGGATATGATAGATAAAACCTGCCTTTAGCAATTTCTCAACCTCAACCTTAATGGTTGTTTCTTTCTTCGGATTAACTGGACTAAGATTCTACCAAACAGGCTTGGCATCAGGATAAGTTGTGATTTCATGTTCAACTATCTTTGGATCGATGCTTGGCATTTCCTCATAAGACCAAGCAAAAACGTCATAGAAATCTTTGAAAAGATCTGTGTAGATTTGAATCTCTTCAGGGGAGCAATCTGCTCTGATGAAGACATTCTCCACAACACCAGGGTTTCGAGAGATATTGATCGGTAAGGTTTCAGCGATAGTTTCCATATTACCCTCAGCATCAACTTTATGTGTAGCTAAGGGGTTAATAGGACAAGACCGATCTCCCGTCATAGTCACGGTAAATTATCCTTCTTCGATTCAGCTTAACTCTGGGAGGAAGTATGATCTATGATGAAGATCTTCCCAGGGTTTGTCTGGACTATTCATTGCTTCGATTACTGCTTCGTCAGAGGGAAAGACTAAGTCTAATGAATCGGTGCTAGTGAGAGAACCCTGAGCCCAAATAGGCTCTAGTAGAGGATCTAACTCTTATGCAGGAGTCATATCAGGGTTAGTTGAATCTTGCTAGACTAAAGAGTACGCTACTTCAGTGGTGGACAAGGGTAGGGACATACCCAGGTGCCCTGTCTCATCCATCATGGCTGATGGGGAAGGAAGTATCCACAAGTCATCAAAGTAAGTCATGCGGAACGACGAAACTTGAAAAATCTCAACCTTATGATGATTGGATATAAATTTGATATCACCTTGAGGGGGCAGTTAATCGAAGGTACCCATCAAATATGGGCACAAACCAACCCCTACATTAACAACCCCTGGTTGAGGATTATCAATCATCAGGACCGTGGATGCCCCCAGTGAAATGTCAGGTCTGAAGAAATACAATTGATCGATGGTCACAATCCGGCCCTCCTGTGGAAACAACAAGACCCGAAAAACTGTAGTGACCATGACTTGCATAGCATAAGTCCAAATCCTTCCTAACAAAAGATTATAGTCGAGGGGAGTGTCGACTACTTCTACCTCGACGCACACGGTCTTCCCTCCTAACTGCATGGAGAAAGAGGGAATGATACCATGTGGTCAGAATGAACGACCATCGAAAGCAGTGAGGAGAGTAGGTGATGGACACAAAACGAGCTGGCCAATGGCCTTCCAACATGCTAATGACATAACACATGTCGAGGCACCTTCATCCACCACCGTGTGGAAGATATTCCTTGTAAAAATTTTCATGGGATGAGCCACTACTATCTGAAATGCTACATGTTAAGGCAGAAGATGTTTTAAGTTGGTTGTATCTAGCATGATTGTACTTGGATTACAAGTCTCAGTAGATCCTAAATCAGTTAACAAAGATTTCCTCTGAGAAGGGCAACATTGGAGGACCTCCAAAGAAAACATCACACAAGGGGTTTGTGATAAATCCTCCACCATAGAGTAGTTCTAGGTGGCCCTTGCATTAGGGTTGTGAGAATCTCTCTTGAACGCACCTTTATGAATAGGTGTCATTGTTTCACCCAACGTCTTCTCAATCTATAGAGGAAGAGATGGGAGTTTGGCTTCTTTGCCCTTCTCAGAAGTGCTTGGTTGACTATAGTCATGTTCTCTAGTTGATAGAAAAGCATCACCTTTCACCATATATGAATTTTTGGATGTGGGGTTGTTCGAAGACGGAGGGGGTCCTTGACTTCCCCCTTCTTTGATTGTAGAGTCTTGAGTTAGATTTTGTCCATGCTGAAATGGATTAGTTAACACGGTTGGTTGTTGTTGTGTCCCAAAATTTTGGGCCTCCGCAAGCCGAGGACATAGGTGGGTTGGGTGGTCTTTCACGCATAGGTTGCATGGATACCTCACCTTCCATTTTTCAGTATTTCCCTCACCAGCATTATCGATGGGTTTCTTAGCCCCCTTACCCTTCTTTCGTTGTTTTTTCTTTCCTTTAGGCTATTGGGTGGCCTTTGGGTTAGTTGATTGTACTATGTGTACATCTGACGTTTTGGTAGGGGGAGAAGCCAAAGAAGTAGTTTGGCTGGCCACTGTGTGTTGTATAGATAACTGTTGCAACTGATTCATTAGTTTTTCAGTGGGCATTGTTTGTGCGGATCCAACAATACCATCGGCATGTGGTCTAGCTTTTTGTCTAGTTTTATCAAGTATTGAGCATGGCACATCTGGTAAGATGTTGTATAATAAACCGAACTGAGAATAGATGAGATTAAATTGTTGATCTCTCATGATGGCGTCTTCTTCGGAGAATACTCCCGACGTCACGACGTCTTTGGATAACTGCGGGACCAAAGACTTAAGGAACCACTCAAGCAGGAATGTTGGTGGGACTGGCACTTTAATTAAACTCTTCCTGCGTCTCCATTCTCGGATATGATCAGAGATATGGTCCACTGTTGTTTGTTCGAAATTAGCAAGCAGCTCTGTGCCAACGTCGTATCTTACAGGTAACTGGAAATGGTTTAGGAAATCCATTGCCAGTTCACCGAAGGAAGAGTATCTTGAGCGATCAAGCTCAATGTACCATTTCTTGGCACTCCCAATGAGAGTACGTTGAAACACTCGCAACTGTACGGATGTAAATTCTAACCTTGTACAATATCTACTGCAAACTGATATTCAAAAAAGAACAGAAAAGATACAATGGAAAATACAAACATTACACAGAGATTTTTCACTTGGAAACCCAAACCGGGAAAACCAACATATATTATATTCATACATTGTGTTACATTGTTTACAATACAATATACATATAGGAGCCAGTGGCATCCAAAACCCTAACCCAATGACCTGGATTAGTCCAAAACCCTAATTCCTTAACCAGAAATAGAAAACCATTGGCAAAAAACCATGTGCCAAAAAGCCACCTAATATCATGTGGTCCCGGAAATATGTCCTCCCGGTAATATGTCATCCCGGCGGAAATATGTTGTCCCGAAAAAAAAAAAATCGGGGCTGCTGCCCCCGAACCCCCACACGGGGGGCTCCACCGCCCTATAACCCCCCTGTGCGCCCGGTGCAAACGCTCAGACACTACTACTCGTGCAAAGAATATAACACATACCCAACAACAGAATCATCTTTCAACGAGTTAGAAGAGCACCAAATATGGAAGGTAGTCACATGATCTCCTGGATCTTCGTTAGGCTTGGCTTCAAAATTTGGGATGTCTGAAGGGAAATTCGTCGACATAGGAGGCCAACATGGATCATGACAGATAGGGTCATTCAACAACCTTGTCAAATCTGGCAAGTGCAAAGTCGCCAAGAAGGGTAGTTTGGGTTGTTGGTGATAACCTGGGAAAACGGGCCCTGGAGTTTGACTGGCATCAGGTTGCTAGGAAAAGTTTGGTTGTTGGCCCAGATTTTCGTAGAAACCATGGCCTTGGAGAGCATATGGATTTTGCGTATGTGGAGATGTCATTGGATGATTTCAAAAATAGGACATAGATGGTTGGGCATGCATTACATTCGAAGGACTTTGGGAAGGGTTGCCCCATGTCGGTCCTGTGGGGAGAGGCATGGTAGTTTGTCCGGGGTTCCATTGAATGTGGAAAGAATTACCCTAGATTGACATTTTGGACGAGGGAACGGATCCCTACCAAGAATTCCAAAGCCTTGATGCAGAAGAAGTTCCTAGGTTTTACCCCTGTGCGGGAATAGCACCCTGCATAGGAATAGGTTTTCCAAAACCGAGATGGCTCCCAGTCGGGAAAGTGGCTGACAAGAAGGCATTATTACCAAACACTTCGATCAAAGAAAATGGTGTCGGACCTACCGACATATTATGCAAAGGTAACTATGGGGTGTAGGTTGCCCGGTCGATTGTTGATGCGAGCCACCGAGCGAAGGGGATGAAGGAGGTATGTGACCTCCTCCATAAGGGGAAGCATTAAAAGGAGCAGGAGTTCCCCCCATGTGACCTTGCAGAGGAGCGCTAGAGCTCCCTACCCCCGGACTTGAAGTCTGTAAAGTGGAGTAGGAAAGTACAGGACTTGTACCCGAACTAGGCATCCTGTATGAGAACAGAGGGCCTGTCACACTAGGTGTGAAACAGGTTGTGGCCGTGACCAAAGATGGGATTTTTCCACTGTGCGATGTAGAGGCGGTCGAGACCATGGTGGCTTGATCCGGTGACGGTGGGTTAGGAGGTGAAAAAACTCATGTGGTGACAACCATAATGGGAATTGATGAATTCCCAGAAGTGGTAACAACATTTGTTTCCATTGTTGTGTGCGACACTGTCTGGCACTCGTAAGGATAAATCAGTACAATGAAGGGTATTGAGAGATTAGTGGTTGGGGTTTCAACCAGGCCAAGGGCATTCACTCCAAGGTCCAAAATGGTCGATTCCTCCAGATGTTGCTTAGGCACAATTTCTTGTGACCTGGTCGCTTCAAAAGACCCTTGTTGGTCTAGCTTTTGCCTTAATGGCGGCAGGGGTGGCTCTAGTGTAACCGGTGGCAGGCCAAGAAGCCTTTGTGACCAGTGGAGCTCATGATCCTCCACTATCTGAGAAGATCAAAGACACTCTAGGGTATTCTAAACATTCAAAAGTAACACACACTAAAAATTCCTATGCGATAAGACAGGAAAACACTAACTAATTGGAAGAACAGTTACAACAACCAACACTAGAGCAACTTACCAGTGCAAGTGCAACTCGAAAACAGAAGCACCCTCTAGGCATACTCTGAAAAGAATGGTCCAATGTCTATCCTAGGTACTATGGTATACCCCCACAGTCACCTGTGTAAGTCCCTAAAAAGATGGGCAACTAGGTTGCCAGTGCGCGAACAGTCACCAGGCGGGTACAATCGAAAGTTGGGTAGACCATAATGAACAGGGTATCGAGCCCGAAACCTGTCAAGGGTATCGAAAGAAAGTGGTCTGAAATACAACTGAGGACCTCAAATGGATTCGAGACCCACAAATCCCCATGGCAAATGAAATCGACGGAATCCCAAAACAATCCCTCTGTTAGCGCTCTATAATTTGCCTAAGGCTGCTGAGGCAATCACAGAGGTAACCTCGAACCACTTCGAGTCTTGGATCTAGCCCTCCAAGACTCAGAGAGGTATCTCTCTTTTAGATTTAACTTGGTTTGTAAGGGATGGATTTTAGGCTAGCTAAGAAAGTAATGAGAATACAGATTTTTTGATTTTAAAATGGTTAGTCAGGGACAGCAAGGAGGGCCATTGGGCAAATGGGGTCTGCGCTTTAAACAATGTGATTCACTCTCAGATCTAGACAAAGTTCTTTCACAGGGCAAGGTAGTGTCAATATTGGATCGAATTAAGTTTAGATGGCGTCGATTCGAAGAAGAAATAGGTGAGGAAAAATCCAGGCAAAGGAGCAGCTAAGAATTCCTAAACTAGCCTTTTAGAAGATAAACATAAAGATTATCACAAGCTGAGAGGCAGAGTATCTGCTGATAAATTCTGCTTCTATTACTTACTTCTGACAATAAGAACTGAAAACAAGCATAATGATCACAGGAAAAACATTAAACAGAGAAAAAAAAACACCACCAATATCACCACACAGGAATCCTGTAAAAGAAAACATGCCCATTGCTGATCAATCATTAAAAATTACAGAGAAATTCTCTAGCTAAACACAGCCCTCAGCTCTAGCAAAGAAAACTACAAATTCAGGTCTAAACCTCTCACATAGGTCGACCCTCTCCTATTCTGCCCAGTCGAACCCTCTATTAGTCTTTTACAGGTGTATAAATAATAAAAAAAACCCCAATCCTCCATAACTCAGCTTTCTAAACATAGAAAAATAGTTACAATCATGCATGACATCTGTGATCATTTCCTAAAACAAACAGGACAATAAATCCTAGGAAATTCGATTTGATAACTGCTATATGGACATCTGGAGTTTGTTAAGGTTCACTGGCAAATGGACTCTTACAGCATCACAATGAACAAATGTGGCAGCAGTCGAATGCCTTGAGTTGGTTGGGTAACTGTAACCTCCTGTCATGTGTTCCCTGTAACCAAATTTCTTGTTTGCCAGATGGTTCAAACGATGCCTGAAAACTGGGATATTTTGCCACCTCCTTGTAACTGAAAACCCTGTCTGCCATTTGGTTCGATCTATGCCTGAAAACTGGGATACATTCCATTTGTCATTCATGAAATTAAAATTGCCACATGCCCTTGACTGCCAGTTGCATTTGAACGATGCTTCAAACAATGATCTTTCTGCTTTCTCAGATTCTTTCAATGCTACAGAGCATTTGTGGGATTTGATCATATGAACAACCTGGTTGACATGCTGTGAATCCTTCGACCAAAAAGAAATTTCCTTCACATAAATGTTGCTTGGAAATTTGTGGTTGGCATGTAGTTTGCATTAAAACCCATCCCTAGAACATTGAGAATTATCCTTATATAAGAAATGCCTCCATCCTGTTGGCTCGAAACACTCTTGATAGTGGTTACATGAAAGGAATCATAACACCATAAATTGGTACCAAAACTGCATCGTTCTTTGTATCAACCTGAATCATAAGATCTCTTGCAGGAGGGATATCATCTACATTTTTGTAAGCAATCATCTCACTGGATGGCTTAGAAGAACTATGCATGTCCCATGAATTATTACCCCCTGTAGCCAATCTCCTTGCAGTCTCCTCGTTCTTTCAACTGCTTAAATTCCTCTCGTAACATTTTTTCCTGTATGGAAACAGAAGATATTTTTTTGTTCAGAATCTCTCTCTCCCTTTGCAAACCATGCAGTTCCTCTTTCAATGTCACTATATCGTTAACTGTGGCTGATATTTCAGCTTTGGGATCGATAATCTCCTCTGTCAATGATGGCACTTGTAGCTTAAGTCCATTCACTATCGTTTGACTCATTGCATGTTCCTGTTTTACACTTTCTAACTCTCTTACCAATCATCATATAGTCTTCCTTGACTACTTGTAGCTTCTGCCTGAGTTTGCCAAGCATATTATCCTTTTCTTTTATCGGATCATTACCAGTTTTAATTTTAATATCCATTTGTTCACACTTTTCCTGAGCAACACTTAATTCATCCTACAATGCATCTGCATGTTTTTCCTCCTCCTTGAACCTTTGTATCAACTCCTGAAATTTCAACACCTTGCCCTCTAACCTTTGCAAATTTCTAGCACTCATTTGGATCTCGTTTTCAAGTGCCTTATTTTCCTCATATGACTTGCTTAATTCTTCCACCAATTGCTCTATATGCTTGTCCCTGTGAGCAATGTTGCCCTATAGTATAGTCGCAAGACTAATTTGTGTTAATGCCTCAGTCAGAAATATTTGATTTTCCTCTTTAGTAAGACACAACATGCCTTGTAACTCGTCATTTTGCATTTTGACAAAACTGTAATCCTGTAAAGTTCTCTTATGCTCATCTTGCAATATCATCTGTGCATCTTGAGAACTTACTAAAGAATGTTTAAGATTCTTCATTTCTTTTTCTAGGGTTCATTGTCTCTTTACACTGGCTTATAATTCTATTTCTAGCCCTTGAGCGACCTCCTGTAAAATGGGGATCTCCTTTTGCAGATTCTCTAAGTGTCGAGATCTTATTGGAATACCAGTGGCTATAATTGAAAGGCATGCAGAGGGGTTGGAAACTCCTAGTAGCACCATCGCCCAGGACTCGGGTGCCCAAAACTTTCAACCTCGGCCTTTTCTTCTTCCATATATGGTTGTGTCGAAACGATGAGCAAGTGGTCTGGTACATCCCTCAGACACCTCATAACCTTCTCTGCATGCGTGCTCCTCTACATTGGACACCTTGACTAGGGTTCGAACATCTGGCACGGGGTAAGAGCTACGTTCTATATATATATATATATATATATATATATATATATATATATATATATATATATATATATATATATATATTTTTTTTTTTTTTTTTACTTTCTGTGGGAAATATCCCACATGAGCGTGGTGAACTGAACTTTAGGTGCTTATAAGAGACAACAGTTATGAAGTCTTTCGATGAAGTGAGCCCGAGGCTTGGGCGTTGGAGTTTGGTGTTGGCGCTGGCTTGTGTGTTGGTTGTTGGTGTATGAAATTTTATCCTCGGTTTTGAGTATTAGGAGGGTTGGCCCTAGGCCAATATAATTTTTTGATAAAAATAATGTCAAATTTTTGCATAAAATTCTGCTAAAAGGCAAAGGTTAAGGGGCCAAATTTTTTCCAAATTCATCAAAAAATAGCTAATAAACCCAACTTTGACAAATGAACCCAACCTTACATTTGACCCACAAGAGTAAAAATTTTTCCATTTCAAACCAATCCACCATTTTTTGCTAAAAAATGCACCGGAACGCGCTTTGAAGCTCGCGCCCAAGCACTCATCTTATGCTTGGTCAGTGTCGGGCACTTTCTGCCACCTTCGCCATGCATCATGAGCGAACACATATGCCTGAAAAAGATAAATATTATTCAAAACACTGATCCCTATTATATAGGGTTCTAACACCCTCTATATGTGTTCTCCACTATGATTGGTCGAGCTTTGGAGGGGTTATCTCTGCTACCTTTCTGCATGCGACCTCATGTTTATCCCTTGTGTTAGAGGGGGGTCCTGGATAACTTTCATGATATTGGACTTGGACACTCCCTAACTCAGACTCCAATGTTTGATTTTAATGGCCTTAAAGAGTTTCCTCTCCAACCTAATCCAAGGCCCTAATCCTGAACTAGTTGGTTAACCCTACAAACATAAAAGTCTAAGAATTTTTAATTTTAGCATTAATTTTAAGGCTTGTCTTATGTCAAGGGGTATGAAAGTGAAACTGATGATGTGTAAAAGACAAAAGTAAAATGAATAAAAAACTGGAAACAAAAACTTTCACTTAATGCAAAATTTCAACAACTTTTCAAAATTTTTAATTTTCTAAGATTTTTGGATAGCAAACTCAAAGCATTTCACTCGACTATGAGCTACTTATGATCTAAGTAAACTGTAAAAAACTTATGAAATAAAATCCTTTTCCCTGGTTACTAATGCAAGATCACACTTTTCAACCAAACAAGAAAATGAAAGATATTTTTGTTTTTTATTTGAATTCTTATAAATCAAAAAGGAAAAATGTCAAACAAGTCAAAAACCAAGAAAACAAATTCTAGCCTAAATGTAGATTGCAAATAATCACCTCAAAAAACCACAAACAAGCAATTTAAAAATGACTCTCACACTTGTCAAAAAACCCTAAAGAAATAAATTTTTAATGACAACTTTTAAATGAAAAAAGCAAGCTAAGGCTAAGATCAACCCTAAGCTACTGACTACTAAGACAAAGATTCAAAATCCTGAGAGGTATAACTCTCATTAAGGGAAAGGATGATTACCTTATCCTCAACAAAAGGTATCCTGCATAAGCACGCTACTGACAACTCAACAACAAGCATGTGCACGCGAGCTGTGTAGAGCCAGAGGGCGTGTACACGTGTGCTGGCCTTATGCAGGCCGCGTGGACCTCTAAAAACTCTGGAAAAACTAAAAAAAGACAATCCAAACCAGGAAGAGACCACTGGTATTGATAACCAGGATCTCTTGAAGGCTTAGACACTCTTTTTAACAGAAAAAAACAAACAATGAAAGGAAAAATTTTCATAAAGAAAACAAATTTGAGATAAGACTGCAATCAACCAAGACTCATACAGAGTTCCAAAAAACCCCTGAAATTAATTGATTATAACAGGAAAGAGGATGATTGCCTCTAACACTTTATGGAATCTATAAGCTACTGCTACTTCTTTAGTGAGTGTGTACACGCGTTCTGTAATAGAGTAGGGCGTGGGTACACGTGTCCAGACCTTATGCAGGCCATGTGTACCTCTGTGGGTCTCAAAAAAATACATTCAAGCAAATAACAGAGACAGCCGGTATGGAAAACCAGACTCTCTACTAGCTCAGACCTTACAGAAACTAAAAAAAAATAGGCAAGAAAACCAGTCTTTTAAAACTACCCAAAAGTTGAACTAAAATTCCAGGAACCCTAAGAGACTTCCCCAATATGGTCGCCAATTCTTTTGTGAGGGAAATCCCCTTACAGACTAGCAAATAGGGTTAGAATTTGCATGCAGATATGACCAAAAGAAAAACTACTTTATACCTTCGTCTCTAGGCTTAAATCCCTTTTCCTTTTAGTGAATGTATGGCAATATCAACCTACCTTGTTCCAGGCATTTGATGTCGATCCTCCATTGTACTCGATCACTTGTTTACAATACTCCTTCCAAAGATGACCTACATACAAGACAAGTAACAACTGCACATGCATCCTACTTATATACTAACGGGTTAGAGATTCAAACATATACCAATCAAACTATGAAGAATTCATGGATTGGGACAGGAAAAGCATTTTCTTTATTTCTTTGAATGAATCAACTTAAAAAAATTGAGACCGGCCACCGCTCCGTGAACATGATCTTGGGCTCCTCTTTCAACTTTCCTCCAAACTCTTTGCTTTGTATCTCTTCTGGCACAAGGATGGCTAAAGGGTTGGGACAATGGGAATATGCAAATGGGTAGAGTTTCTTTGTTATATCTTTCCTTCTTCCAAATGGGACCCCTACCACTTCTTTCATAGGATAGAATGAGCTAGGTATTTGGACGAACCCTCAGCCATGCATGGCCGGGAGTTTCAGTTAACTCACCCAAAGTTGTGTGTTCCATCGACAACTTTCCTTTTTTTGTGCTTTTTTTGGTCCACGCAGGTTGTTTTAGGTCATTCAGTGTGTACACGCATGCAGTAATGAAGTAGGGAATGTGGGATCTTATAAAAGAGGTTTTTCAAAGAGTTTTTTCAACAGTGGCTTGGAAAAGAAGAGCTATGATATGGACAGATGCCAGGTAAGCATGTATGGTGCAATTTAGGGTTATAACACTTCTTTTTTGGCAAATGCAACCCATGTCACTCTTGGTTGGGGCATCCATTATCTTCTACTCCTATTGACATCAGCCATAAACCTCGAGTATCCCATAGGCCACCTCCCTCTTCTCTCTAAGTTTGTTCACTTTGTCCCACCTCTGGCACAACTTATCCCCCATCTAGTTGTCCCCCTGACCCTCGACCTAGTTGTATAGTTGATGCCACTTCACATATATCCCCAACCAAGGGCAGTCTTGATTCTCCACCCATCTTCACTTCATCCATGTACCTCCTCGGTATTTGATCTCCTCCAATGAATTTCCCAAATCCCTTGGCTTCTTCGAGTCGCGTCTCCCTTTTGTCGACATCAGCACAGTTTCCATAAGGGAGACAATATCTTGGCTCTCATTACCTTTACAATAAGGAGTCTCAAATGACACAGGGAGAACCATCATTTCTCTATGCTATCGTTGACCCCCATAACATTCAACTTCAACACTTTTTCATGTTACAGTGGTTCTTACTTTGCGACTATTGCAGTTGTTTTTATATTTTCTGAAGACCTCTGAAATTTGTTGGGCCATCAATGGCCGCCAAATCCTTGATACTTCCTACAAGTGTTATTGCTTACTTTTCAGAGTATTTTTCCTCATCATAATTGTCCTCTTCTCTTATCAACACGCCCCCGAGGGAACTACACTCATCTTCACAAACATACCACTTCAGCTACTATCTTACACATGTTTTGAATTACATGACACAAGCATGGGGCATGTCCGCTTCGTTTGTACACAATTTATTTCTCACACCTTGAAAAAGATTGGGTCCCACAGGTTCCCTTCTCCCTCTAATGGGTCTCTCTTGATATTCTCACTATCACTCTTTCTTACAATGGCACTCTTAGTAGAAGAAAAATTGATGAATTTCAGCTATACTTATGCTCCTAACCTCATCCATCAGGGGGCATCTATTATCACTGAAATTTTGTGCGCAAATGGTTACAGGAATCCAACATCTTCAAACAACTATTAGTTCACCCATGGGCCAAAAATGACCAAAAAGAATTTCCAAAAGGTCCAAAACTATAGAACCAGTTATAAAATCAGGATGCGCTATGACTATGGAGGGAGCACGCACACATGTGCCATCAAGAAATGTAGGAAAATCGCACATGTGCACGATGCACAATTGTGGACACTAAAAGTCGTGCACACCTGAGAATGATGCATTTATGATGTTGTTCGGCCTCCCACCCACTTCTGGTTCAGCTTCCAAGTCGATTTGAAATCCAAATCTCAGTTGAATTCAGCTGGGTGGTTGGTCAAAGACCCAAAGCTGCCCTAAACAACCCCTTGTTCACACTAAAAGTTGGTTTCATAATACCTCAAATTTGTGCTATAAAATGATACCATGGGTGCACTACATCTTCAAGGAATTCATTTGTAAGGTTATGTTGCTACTATTCTCTTGGGGAATCCTCTTTTCTCATCAAGAGCATACTAGCACCATTCCATTTGAGCTATTCACATCACCCTTTGAGTGAATTAGCTTGGGATTCTTTCACCATTTATTTCAAGTTTTTAATTTGTAAGAAGAGCTCAATCTTGGGGGTCCAAGAGCCCTCCCTTGGAGGAAGAAGGGACACAAAGTCTCCCTTTCTCCTTGGTGTTTTCATTTCACTAATACAATCATTTCCATTAGTGACATGAGTCATGTTTGTTTCTTGTTCTTATGTCCTTATGCACTATAGTTTAATTGTTTTTATCATTCCTAGTTTAATTCTTATCTTAATCTTTCATGATTTATTCTTCTAACCCTTTCCTGTACTGTTTTCTTTCTTAGCTAACCCAACTAATCTTGTAAGCACCTCTTTTTTTCTCATTTAGGTGAAAAAAGAGGTTCAACATCTGTAATTAAAGGAAAATTGGAAAAATGATAAATATTCTAAATGAAATTTCAGACCCAGAGAAACCAGATGGATCACCAACAGACTCAGAGACTGGATTAAAACAAAAGGAGGTAGGATAAATGCAAATGGAAAGAAAAAAAACCAAAAGTAAGTCATATCCCCAGTACGGTCGCCAATTTTTTTATTGGATTTATCGGTAAATGTGGACATAAACTGATCTCCCTAGATCCACCTAGATCTAGGAAAAAACAAGATAGGACATGATGCTTTCCCTAAGCTCTAATCATTGAATTTACTATCCAACAAGAGATGAGTAACATACCATTTAAGTATCGCTTCCTTCTATCTTTGTTTTCCTCGCTCCACTCCAGTGCTCTTGTGCTATTATATCTGCAAGAGAACACAAACCAACCAAAGTGAAAGAAACAATAGTATATTCAATGAAAACTTATGCATGTGATCAAGGAGTCATGTAATAAAAGGAGAATGATTTTATGGGAAATAAACATGCCACTGTATTATATTAAGTAAATGTGGAGGATACAATGGGTCATAGATTAATGACTTACACTACGCAGTTTATCCCAAAAATAATATCTAAAACCTTGATGTTGCAAGGTCCCCTTTCAGTGGCCCTTTGGTCCAACACACACACTTGCTCCAAATTTTCATGCAGAAGATCCTTAAAATCTTGATGGACTAGAATAAATCCCTCAAGCATCAACTGAAATGGAATTCCTCACGCAATCCTTAGCCTATTCAAATTTCATTAATATTAATTCCTTGCTTAACCTTTTCCATGAGAAATCCCTCCTTATATAGGAGAAAGAGAGATGGTTAAAGAGATTAAGATGATCCCACCAAATCAAAGAAGTGAGTAGGATCCAAACCATATGGATGCCACCTCACCTTCTATAATATTAACTTCTAGAACTTTCATGAACCTCGACCTTTTCTCGGTCTTCCAGCATCGTCTCACCCTAGCTATAGGATAGACTTAGGCATCGTCGCAAACCAGTTTCAAAGAAAAGGGTGGCGATCAGGCATCACCACATCCTGTGTATAATGCAGCTTGCGACGATCTTCTTTAATAGGATTTTGTAGAAGAGAAAGCCAGTTACTTTTCTCAAGAAGAAAGGTTCTTTTGAGAACATGAACATATGTTGTAAAAGGATCATTGAGGTGACCAAAATAATGTGTAACACCGGGCCCTGGGATTTTGTAGTTTTTGGTAAGGGTTTTTGGCTTTTAGCTTCTTTCTTCTTAGTCATACACACCGACACAAATTCTATGCACCTATATAACCTGTATGCATCAGCTGAAGGTGGGTGTTGGCACAAGCATTTTACTTGTTGCCTACATAGGTTCTTACCTTCCGTTTTCAATACCTCATCCTTTAGAGATGCAGCCTATACTATCTTTGACATTCTCCCCGGAAATGGTGCCAAAATATTGGGCTCTAAAGATGTCCTAAAAAAAACCTCAATCTAACATTAATTTTTTCAACCAAAGATTCGTCTTTTCTCTCAAGAGTGTCAGCAAAGTTTATGCAAATAGTCATAGAGGTTAAATCGTGTAGATACTTCAGCTACAGTAAATATGAGTCTATCTAAATTATTGCAATAATAAAGTTCTTCATACATTAACTACAAACTCTTACACTAATAACTCAATCAACAAAAATATATCCTGAACAATAACACACCATGAATCAAAGCATCAATCAATTTACTGAATTCATTCATCTATATAAGGAACAAAAATTTAGTCTACAGAAACACTTAATGAATCAATATCTCAATGATTAATTAATCTATTGGAAAGGAACAACGATCTACTGAATATTTGAGGAACGGAAAATGTAAATTTAAACAAAAGGAGCGACAAATGCGAATTTAATAAAAGGGACAACAAATGAAAATTTAAATAGAAGGAATTCACAAGTGATAAATTGATAGCAATTGGAAATGGAACAACAATCGATAATATCCAAATGGAACATCTACTCTCTGCAAATGAAGCAACATAACCAATTCATAAAATAATCAACACATTAACGAGTCTACCTTCACTGTTGAAGGGAAATTCAAATCACAGAACTATAACAGAATTGATAAGATTATAGATGAGATGGTAGCTCCTGTTGATTGGGTCCACGGTCTTCAAAATATACTTCTACAAAAAAATCAGTACGCAAAAATGATCAAAACACTTGAAGCTTCCATTAATTCCATAATTAATAAATCATTTACAATCTGATTGTTGTATAGAGTGTCAACAATTAAGAGATCTGAAATCTTTTTTTCTCTCTATCGTTCACTATTCTTTATATATTACAATGAGATAAGTAAATTAAGCTATACTAAGGATCGAGAGATCCTCAAGATTTCTTTTACTATTTATGAAGATTGCAAGATAAAAATTCAATATTCCTTTAAACTGTTTTGCGCCTAATTTCTTCAATCTTCAATGGCCTGTGGATCTTCATGATCTTATTAATTATATTTAGTTAACACCAATTGTCCATTTTTGCATAAAATCAAAACAATTCAATCCAAAGTTCACAAAATATCTAATATCATTCAATATTATTTCCTAAGAGATTTTTAACCATTTTCTTCCCTAATTACTTCAAATTAATAGAAAAGTCAAGAGTATATCACAAACCAATGTAACTAGGAGAATATTTATACCTTTTTCTCAACCCAACAGTTCCTCTGCACATTGTTGAGCTCTGCACTGTCATCACCTCCTTCTCCCTTCAACGAATCTTCATTTTTTTTCCAGTGACGGTCTCACCCCCATCCCTCTAGACGCTTTGGTCCTACATCTATGACAACAAATATTGTTCTGTCAACTATATTGCACAACAACAAAAAAATTACATATTTCAAAAATACAAAAAAATAAAAAATATATAAAATCCAAAATCACACTCACCGAGAGGTCCCCATTCCTCTCCATGGGGGATTCACCTTGTTTACCAATATCTTATCACGTTCATTCATAAAGGGGGTTTTAAAATTGTGAAAAATAGAGTCAATATATTTTAGGTATTTGGGGGGGGATGTTGGGTACGAGGGGGTTTATAGGTATTGGTGGCTATAAAAGGGAATATTTAAAAAAAAATGATATATAGTAAAAATAAGGGTTATTTTTATTATAAATATGTATTGGGAGGGGGGTTCAAAAAGAGGATTTTGGGAGCAGAATATTTGAATCTTGTCTAAAGTTTGTACCTGCATACAAGAATTATTCTATGGATATTATCTAATGGTTCCACCATGAATCAAAGCCAAGCCCATAGTGGTCTTTCATCCTCCCCCCAGATACTCTACCTATGTGTTTCTTCCATAGAATCATTCTTGTATCTTGCAACATCGGGTTTCCCATCACTATGCGGGGCCTCAATACTGGCACCCTTTTTGAGAAAAAGGTCACTAAGATGGAGCCGTGCCCAAATTGATTCTAGTGCCCATTATTGTACCTTGTCAATTGATATTTCATGTTGTCCAACAACCCCTCACACCAATTGAATATGGTTGGTTCCAAGTACATCATTTCCACCTACATGTTGGCCTTCGTCACTAGATGTGGTGTTGTTTATATTGTTACTCAAGGTATGTTGAAGATTATGGTTTTTAGTGACAACTTGAAGATATCCTAGATTGGGATATTTCCACTCATCCTGCGTGGTCCATATCAATAATTATTCTCTATATATTCCATGGTGGACCACTCATCTCCACTAGGTGCCCCATCTACCCTCCATGGCACTCGACTCCATGAAAGTCTCGTGAAAAAATAAATATCTTTTGTCTCAAGGTATAACACATTTCCCTCTAATATGAAGCACTCTTACTCCTAGTTCCAGTACCATACCATCTTATCAAGTAGATACTCATGAGAACCCATTAATGGACAATGAAATAAATTCAACAATCCATAGTCATGGAGGGATTCCAAAGTAGGTGCATCTTCCTGGGAAGAAAAATCATTTTCCCCATGGGCCCTCTCTTTCCATTGAACGAACGTTGTATGTGAGAGTTATTGTACTATGACTATTTTCTCAAACAACTAAAAAGTCAAAGGACTGGAAAAAAGTCAATGCTAATGTCAGCTTGACTACAACATGACATCACCAATGAAACCTCATGATGCAGACTTGGACCAATGGCATTGTGACAAGTGGCAATAGTTGATGTTGGATTACTGAGAGGGGGGGTGAATCAGTAATAGAGAAA
>ML779865.1:2611216-2629879 GCA_009831015.1 Picea engelmannii | reverse complement strand
TATTTACTTCTTATCAACCATGACAAAACAATAATGAGTCATATTTACATCAAACACTATTGGGTCCATTACCCAAAACTTTGTGCTACGGGTCTTTCTTCAAGGGTTGACATCAATGACAACCAACCTTAATCAACAGTTGACTGGGCAGATGTGGATGACAGATCCAATCAGAGTTGGACACATGGCAAAGTTTGGTCAAATGTGGTGATGCCACATGGCCCAGGTATGGGCAGCCACGTGACACCCAGTTAGTAGTTGTGGAAAGTTTCAAAATTTTTTAAGTCTATGGGTTTTGAGCCCATGACCATCAAACCAAGCAAAGTTCTTTGAGGAGATCCCTAACACCAACGTGCCACATGTATTACTTGTTAAATGTAACAAGTTAAATTTTATTTAAAGTGTAATAAATTATATGGTGCGGAAAGGGGGACTGGGTCTAAGCCCCAACCCATGGTTATATCATTGCATGCGACCACAACACATGATGTTAGGCACTCCACTATGTGCATGGGGTTTGGATAGGGGCTAGCCCTTGGACCTTGACGCCTCCATGTAACCACAAGCGCAAGTTGGGGAGGGCCTATCCCTTAGGGCACGGTCTATTATAGGTTGAGGTCCCATGCATACCGCCTCAAATCAAGGACCTAGCACAAGTATGGGCCAACGCTTAGCCCTTTGGGCTAGTGCTTGTCCATATGACATGCATATGACCAGTTTTAGGGGGTGCATGCATAGCCCAAGGGGGCTTACTGTGTATTTTTTAGAAAAAAAAATGGGTTTTTAACTATACAGAAGTGATTTTTGACTTATATTATGCCCAAAAAATGGATTTTTTTAGGATTTTAGGCCATTTGGAGGGGGATTTGATCCCAAAAAGAGGCCATATCTTGAGGGAATTTGGGATTCCTCATCTGAGCCTTGAAAACTATAAGAAACAGGATTTTTGAAGCTTGTAGTAGACTTTTTGATGCAAGGTTTTGAAGGAGCAGTTTTGTAAATTTTGGTCTTTTCTCATGTTTTGAGAGGCATTTTTCTCATGTTGTTGAGAGGATTTTGATGGTGCATGCATGAATCTGAGCAAGGAGGTCTTGCACAACAGACATGAAGCATGTAATTTAATAGCAAAGAGAATTTTAAGAGAACTTTGATCATTTTAAAGATCAGTAAAGAGGTCCTCCACTTGGAAGCAGGCCTGGAGACGTAGCCAACGATTGGTGAACTCCGTTATCAACCTCTTGTCTCTATTTCTCTTTATTTATTTATTTTCTATTCTCTTCATTTGCAACATGAATATTAATGGATGATCTCTTTATTCATTAATAAGCATCAAGTAAGAGTCACATTTAAGATTCTGCAAACAATATAACAAGTTTATGTATTTCGCATTCTTAACGATCCGATGCAAAAAGTACATTAAACTAACTTCCAATTTATCAGTAATACCTTCATTTTTGGATCAATTTTATTGTATCAAAGCATTTGGTTTTGAAGGTTTGACAGGAACTTCAAGCATTGGATGCTCACGAGAGAAAAACTCAAGTGAGGAGAAGGCCAACTTGAGGGTCTTGAGACAGAGATTCAAAGGTGGCCGCATAAGCAAGAGATGTCTTCACCATGGAAATTGGGTCTCTTCAAATCTGAAGATGATTTCTTCGAGGCATTTAAATTGATGCAAGCCATGGTAGAGGAGATTTATCATGAAAGAGGACAACAAAGAAATCCAAAAATTGAAGGTGAATCTTCAGTAAGAGCAGAAGGAGGAGTTGGAGGTGGTGGACCTTCGAAACCTTCTTCTCCTTCATCCTCATCATCTAATAATGAAGAAAGTGTACATTCCTCCAAGGATAAGCAAAAAACTCATCATTCTTATGATATGTCGTTATTAAAGTTAGATGTAAAGTTTCAATTACCCACTTATGATGGTGAATTAGATGCAGAAAAGCTAGATAATTGGGTGAGACAGTTAGAAGTATATTGCAAGATACAAAGGATTGTTGATGAAAAAACTAAGATCCAACTAGCAAGTCTCAAAATGGGAGGCACAACTTTCATATGGTGGGAAAGCAGACTAGAGATGATCTTAAGAAAAGTGGTAAAACAATCTCTTCCTAGAATGATTTTGTTATTGCATTTAAAAAATATTTTTACCCTTTAGCTTACTTGCAACAAGAAATTATGAATTGGCAATGTTTAAGGCAATCAAAAAGTCAAAGTGTACAAGAATATACTCAGATATTTCATAAGAAAGCTTTAAATTTGGGTATTCCTTTGTATACACAAGAGACACTCCTAAAATATATCGGTGGTTTACATTCTTATCTCAAGCACACTATTATTATGCTAAATCCTTCTAACTTTGATGAAGTATGTGTACAAGCCATTCACATTGAATCAAGTAAAGGGAATGTTGGTGATAGTGTTTCTATAGATACTTGGCAAAGAAAGGATGCAGGGAAAAGGAAAGAGAAGAAGACAGACACAACAAGAAAGGAGAAGCCTACTTGCAAGCATTGTAAGAAATTAGGCCATGATGAAGATTGTTGTTGTGTCTTACATCCTGACTTGAAGCCAAAGAAGTATGCCAACCAAGGAAGGAAGAATACCATAGTTGCAACAGTTCAAGTGGATCTTGGATCAGATTCCGGTGATGAGACACATGTTGTAGCTATGGGAATCCGAGGTATAAATTTTGTTGCAAGTTCTAGCTCTTCTAGTTTAGTTGATGTAAGTGATGAGTGTAAAAGGAATGAACTTTTCCACATAAGAGTTATAACACATAATGTTAAAGTTGATACTCTTGTAGACAGTGGATCACAAGCCAATCTAATTAGTGAAGATGTTGTAAATAACTTGGGACTTGAAACTAAGTCATATCCTAAACTATATCCATTGGGATGGATATGTGGCGATAATAATTTGCAAGTAACCAAGCAATGTAAAATTAAGTTTGCAATCACTTCTAAGTATCATGATGAAGTAGAGCTTGATATAGTGCCATTGGACATATGTGGAATTGTTTTGGGAAGCCCATACCTTTATGATAGGAAATCCATATTCTACAGGGAGGAAAATAAATATTTCTTCAAGAAAGATAGGAAGGAGTACATTGTTCATGCTCATCGCATGAAAACTGACAGGTGTTTTGCAGCTACAGGGAAGTTAAAAAGAATGGTAAATGCAAGTAAAATTTTAACACTTATGTCTGTAACAAAACATGAAGTTAGTGATGCTAAACATGACATGATTCCATATGTTTCAAATAGTCATGAAGTGTCACCGAAGGTACAACATAAGGCTCAACTGCATAATTTGATTAATGTTCCTATTCAAAAGGGGAAGCATGTTTTGTCATTTTCATTAGCATACTCAGTATTTTTGATTAGTTTGTTGTTGTTCAATGGTGTATGGCTGCAATGTGCGACAAATAATGTAGATGATTGTGCAATAAATGAAATGATTACTTTGATAAACAATACTATCTCAGTTTTCATGTTTGTTGTGATTAGTCAGGTGATCATTATCCTAGCAAAGAGGATGGATGATACAGGACAAAGTGGGGAGGAAGTACCCTCACTTCTTACCTGAGTAAAAACAGACTTTTGGTGGTCCAAAATCTTCCAAAGTGGGGAGGAATGATCCAGGAGGCTCCCTGGGCTGAGAAAATGCTCAAAAAACAAAGTTCTCATAATGGAGTGAAACCAATTCCATTGCGACTGACTTGTCGCGTTGATTCTGGCAGTATATTTACTTTCTCAAACAGATGTTGTATGCGAGAGTTATCGTACTCTGACCATTTTCTCAAACAACTAAAAAGTCAAAGGACTGGAAAAAAGTCAATGATGACGATAGCATGACATCACCAATGACACCTCATGATGCAGACTTGGACCAATGGAAGTGTGACAAGTGGCAGCAATTGACTGGGTAGATGTGGATGATAGATCCAATCAGACTTGGACACGTGGCAAAGTTTGGTCAAATGTGGTGATGCCACATCGCCCAGGCATGGGCAACCACGTGGCACCCAGTTAGGAGTTGTGGCAAGTTTCAAAATTCTTTAAGTCCATGGGTTTTGAACCCGTGACCATCAAACCAAGAAAAGCACTTTGAGGAGAGCCCTAACACCAATGCACCACATGTATTACTTGTTAAATGTAACAATTTAAATTTTATTTAAAGTGTAATATATTATATGGTGCGAAAAGGGGGGCTGGGGCTAAGCCCCAACCCATGGTTATATCATTTCATGCGACCACAACACAGGATGTTAGGCACTCCACTATGCACGTGGGGTTTGGATAGGGCCTAGCCCTTCGACCTTGTTACCTCCATGTAACCAGAAGTGCAAGTTGGGGAGGGCCTATCCCTTAGGGTGCGGCCTATTATAGGTTGAGGTCCCATGCATACCGCCTCAAATCCAGGAGCTAGCACAAGTATGGGCCAGTGTTTAGCCCTTTAGGCTAGCGCTTGGCCATATGAGATGCATATGAATAGGTTTAGAGGGCATGCGCATAGACCAAGGGGGCTTACTGTGTAGTTTTTAGAAAAAAAAAATGGGTTTTTAACTATACAGAAGTGATTTTTGACTGATATTATGCCCAAAAAATGGAGTTTTTGAGGATTTTAGGCCATTTGAAGGGGGATTTGATCCCAAAAAGAGGCCATATATTGAGGGAAGTTGGGATTCCTCATCTGAGCCTTGAAAACTATAAGAACCGGGATTTTTGAAGCTTGTAGCAGACATTTTGATGCAGGGTTTTGAAGGAGCGGTTTTGTAAATGTTGGTCTTTTCTCATGTTTTGAGAGGCATTTTTCTCATGTTGTTGAGAGGTTTTTGATGGTGCATGCATGAATCTGAGAAAGTAGGTCTTGCACAACATACATGAAGCATGTAATGTAACAACAAAGAGCATTATAAGAGAACTTTGAGCATTTTAAAGAGCAATAAAGAGGTCCTCCACTTGGAAGCGGGCCCGAAGACGTAGCCAACGATTGGTGAACTCCATTATCAACCTCTTGTCTCTATTTATCTTTATGTTTTGTTGTTCTATTCTCTTCATTTGTAGCATGAATATTAATGGCTGATCTCTTTATTCATTAATAAGCATCAAGTAAAGGTCACATTTGATTTTCCGCAAACAAGATAACAAGTGTATGTATTTCGCATTCTTAATGATCTGATGCAAAAAGTACATTAAACTAACTTGCAATTTATCAGTAATACCTTCGTTTTTTTATCAGATAGGTACACATTTTTTTTAGATTTTATATTTTATTTTTTTAAATATTATCCTTTTTTATGGTAACATTAAATTACTAACTCGGTGATCTGTTATATACAGACGTGGGACCGGTACGACCATCCGACTTTGCCAGGACCAGGCATTGTTCTTGAGCGGATATCAAACCAACAGTCGTGGGAGGACCACCATCCAGAGAGGCTGAGAGAGTATTGTGATGAGTAGTGAGGAACCTGATATCTCTCACTCATGTAGTGTCGATGGCAGAGATAGAGGACCTTCCCCTGTCCATGCAACTACATGTTGTAGGGGTACCCATGACTTGGGTTCAGTTGTTTCGTCATCTTGCGAACATCGTATTTCATTATACTAGGGCCAAAATTCCTAGGCCATAGCTAGCACTAGACCACATATGTGTCAAGGGCACCTTTTTTGTCCTCTGTTATGTAGTGAGTTCTTGAGCCCAGTGATGTATACTGACTCTATTTGAGGCTTTATGGCCCACATTTTTACTTATGACATTATTTTTGGACACATTATTATATATATACATCTTTTTTCCTTATGGATAAAACATTTTATACAAATGTATTTACATATGCATGTGTGTGTGATTTTAATTTTATGTGTGAGAAATATGCCAATATAATACATGATTTAGACAATGTATCAGTTAGTTGATTACATCTCCTACGAACATAAATATAAGTAATATAATCAAAATATCGTATTAAGATACGTACCCTAAGGAATCGTCGATGAAGGGTAGGATCGTAGACATGATATATTTCATTTAACTGAGGCATGACCAGTTAAGCATCTAAATAAGCCCAGAGGTGAGAAATACCATGTGACAAGGCATCACGTACTAATTCTATTACGACACTGTACTTGGAAAAATGATTGGTTTCTTCGCCCGGAAAAATACCTCCAGAAGACATCAACTCAACAAAGGGCATGAAGATCACCCAAGCTATGGAATCAAGACTGTAAGTGTGTCATCTAGCACCATCTGCGAACCCAACATAGACCTCATATTCACTTGAAATCTACCACAGTGAAAATAAACACAATAAATAACACATACATAGAACAAAAAGACAAAAATGTATAAATAAATCTATACATTATATACAAGAATTCACGCCCAAGTAACCAATCTAAGAATAATAATTATTAAGGTAGAGCCCATTTATAAGCTCCGTTAGAGCGTTACCCTCGAAATCAACCAGTTGATAGGAACCCTTTTCTAAAACTTTCTTAACAATGAATGGTCTAAACCACATGGGTTTGAATTTTCCTGCCCCTAAGGGATATTTATCTTGGTCATAGACTGGGACAAGATCACCTTCAGAGAAAAATAGAGTGTGGATGGACTGATCATACTAATACTTGACACATTGTTTGTGAATCTCGTTGGCCAAGGCTACATCTCAACGTTTCTCATCGAGTTGCTCGAGATATAGAAGACTCTCTTCAACTAGAGTAGTGGCGGGCAATAGTTCCACCACCAACTTAAGATAAGGGATTTGGAACTCTATGGGAAAGACTTCCTCCATCCCATAAATGAGTTGGAAAGGAGAAAAATCGGTAATAGTCTTGAATGAGTTTCGATAAGCCCAAAGTGTTGAGTACAACATCAAATTCCAATTTGACTTGGCTGAATTGATCGTCCATTGAAGAATAGTCTTGAGAGACTTATTAACAACCTCCACTTGACCATTCTCTTGTCGATAGTAGGGTGACAAATTTTCTTAATTAAACCCCATTTTTTATGTTAAATTTGACATCATATTGTTCTGGAAATGACTTCCATGGTCTGTGAAAATATCCTTTGGAATACCGAACCTAGATACAATCTGGTTAAAAATGAAAAGTGCAGTCATTTCTCCATCATTGCTAAATTTCGGCATGGCCTTGAACAACTTAGTGAAGTAGTCTACCGCCACAACGATATAACGATGACCCCTAGTTGAATCCAGGTGGCATGTAGTAAAATCAATCCCCCACTTGGTGAAGGGACCAACAATAATAACTAGAAACATGGGAACAGGGTGTGACTGCATCTTCTGAGAGATGATTTGGCATGGATGACACTTCTTGACCACCTCTACACAATCTTTGATCAACAAGGACCAAAAGTATCCAACATGAAGAGTTTTATGGGTTGTTTCCAACCTAGACAAGTGATTGCTACATGCTCCAGTGTGACAGTCATTCAACTGATCAAGCTCTACCTCTTTGTGAGTGAGACAACGACGGAGAATGAAATCCACTCCTCAATGATATAAAGTATCATTGATGATAAGATAGTTTCAATCTTGATGGTGTATTCATCGACGCTCATCAAGAGAAGCAGAAGAAAGGCACTTCAAAGTATAAATACCCACAAGTATATCTCCATACCAAGGGTCCAAAGCTGCAACAAGGGAAAAATCCCCATTGATTAGTGACTTTCAATAAAATCGTTACCACTTTCAACTGGAATTTATGCAATTAGTTCAGCAAAGACCAAGGACTTTTTAGTCTTCGTCGAAAATAAATCCAAGTAAAATTATTGGAGGATGATTATCCATAGACTAATTTTACCATCGATGATCCATCGTGTCAATACATATTGAAACATGTTCATGATATATATGATGGTGGTCTTGCAAAGTAAGATGTAATGATGGAACCGTTGGACATAATTAAAAGTTTCCAAAGAAATTTTCTCAACGTGTGTGTAGTTAAGCTTCGGTCCTATCAAGCCTCGGCTAAGATAGTATACAACATTCTCTTCGAGCATGTCATCCTCTTGGACCAATACCATGCCAATAGTAGACTCTGTGGTAGCCAAATACAACCCAGAATCCTTTCAATAATCAAGAGGACTGAGCAGAGGGGCAAACTTCAGAGCATGTTTCAATGCTTTGAACTAGCATTGAGTCACTTCATCCCAATAGAATGGGACCCCTTTCTTCAAGAGAGGCATAAACCCTTTAGTAATATTGACATAGTTGGAAACAAAACACTAAAGAAAGTTGGATTTCCCCTGTAGAATTTGAATATGGAGGAGGAAATTGAAATATTTCCTCAACCTTCGGAGGATCGACCATGATCCCTTTAGTTGACACGATAAAACCTAACAAGAGACCCGATGCTACGTAAAAAATAAACTTATTCAGATTAAGGCGAATCCAATAGTAGTGACACCTCTCAATGATAAGTCATAAATGGGCAGGATGATTGGATCTCTTACGAGAATGTGATGCTATATCATCAAGATACACCTCGACTATGTGTTTGAGGTCATGGAAGGAAAATGACATGGCCTGCTAAAAAGTGGCTCTAGCATTCTTAAGGCCAAAAGGATTTTTCATGTATGTGAATGTACTCCAAGGAGATATAAATTCCATTTTATGTTTCTCCTCAGGCTTGATTTGAATCTAGTTGTACCTGAAGAAACCATCCATAAAATAAAATACTTCACAACCTGCACATTCATCGAAAATTTGGTCAATGAATGGGGTTGGAAAATTATCTTTCGGGCAAGATTTGTTCAGATCACAAAATTCCATACACACGCAAATCATACCTTGTTTTTTTTTACAGTAACAGGGTTCAACACCCATTTCATTAATTGCACTAGATAGATGAAACTAGCCTTGATGAGTTTCTCTACCTCAGCCTTGATCGTCATTGCCTTGCGAAGATTGACTAGGTGAAGCTTCTATCGGATACACTTAACATCGGGGTAAGCTGTGATATCATGTTTAAATATAAGTGGGTCAATGTCTACAATATCCTCATAATCCCAGGAAAAGACGTTGCAAAACTCTTTAAATAATTTAGTATAGATCTAAATCTCTTCAACGGAACAATTTGCTCCAACGAAGACGTTTTCCACGACATCGAGGGTTCTGGAGATGTCAATAGGAATCATTTCATATATACTTTTCATGTTACCATAGGCATAGATTATATACATGTCCATAGGGTTAATAGGACAAGGGGCATCTCCATTCACAGTCGTAGTGAACTCTCATGCCTCTACTCTCCTCAACTTGGGTAAGAAATACTATCTATGGTGAATATCCTCCCAAGGTCTATCCGACCCATTCATTGCCTCCAAAATTTCCTTATAAGAGGGAAATACTACTTCCAAAGGATCGTGAGTGGTAAGAGAGTATTGAGCCCAAATAGGCTCGAGAATGGGATCTAGCTCCTGTGGGGGAGCCAGATCAGGGTTGGTTGAGGCTTTCTAGACAATACTGTATGCAACCTCAGTAGCAGATAAGGGAAAAGTCATTCCAGGGTGCCCTAACCCTTCCATTGAATCTGTTGGGGAAGGTAAAATGCATGGGTCGTTAAAGTAACTCGTTATAAAATAAGTGACTTGAAATATCACAACCTTTAGCTAATCGGAAACAACCAAAATAAACTTGACATAATTGGTGGGTGGTGGATAATCAAAAGTCCCCATTAAAGATGTAAACAATCTGACACCTAAGTTGATGGTACCTAGTTGTGGGTTGTCAATCATCAGGACCGTGGATGCCCCCGATAAAGGGTCAGGATGAGAGAATGATAACTGATCAATGGTTATAATCCGGCCTTCGTGAGGAAAAAATAAGACCCAAAAATGGTGGATACAACCATTTTCATAGCATAGGTCCAACTCCTCCCTAACAAAATATTGTAGTCGAAAGGTGCATCAACTACTTCTACCTCGAAGAACATGGTTTTTACCTCCAACTACATGGGTAAGGAGGGAATTATTCCATGTGGTATAAAATATCGACCATCAACTATGTTTAGCAACGTGGGCAACGGATACAACTTAGGTTGGCCAGTGGCCTTCCAACATACCAACGACATCACGTAAGTCAAGGAACCCTCATCAACCATTGTATGGAAAATGTTTTGTGTCAATGATTTCATTGCATATACTACTACTATCTAAAAAGTGATGTGGTGAGGAAGACGAGGTTTATAATCTGTAGGGTCAAAAACAATCATTCCCTAGTTGAGTCGCCAATTCTGTTATGGGGAAATTCCCCCTAAACTAGGTCTAAGGAATAGGCAGACTAATATCTCCCTCAAAATATTTTTCTACCTTTAATCTACCCCAAAACCATATAGACTAAGTGATAAGAGAAAGAAGGAATAGAGGGTTAATGAGTGCACCTTCAATCCTTATGGTTGATGTAGACCTCTTCCGCTTATTGTTGCCTCCTAGATCACATGTCTCCTCCCAAAGCTGACTTGCAAGGGGTTACGAATACAATGAAACAACATATACAATCTCTAATGATCACTTTAAAATCCTAAATATAGATATAAATGCTCAAATTAACAAGAACATGTAAACATAGGGTTTTGGGACAAAGATAATCTATTTTATTCAAATTCAAGACAAAAAGGTTACAACCTTTTCTTGCGACCACTATACGAACCAATTTAGGGCTCCTATGTCATGGATCCAAGTGCATCAATTCCACATTAGATTCTCACAACTAACATACAATCAAGGGAAGGATGAAGGGTTGCATAGGGAGAATGGATGGAGGGGAAGGTTGAGGCTAAAACTCAGAGAAAGATGCAAATCTTGGGCAATGAAAGGGAAGGGATTTTGGCAGATTTTTCTTATTCTCTTGTTCATGTGTCTAAATGACTCCCCAAGACCTCTTTTTATATGAGAAAAATATGGTTATTCGGTTTGGAGATGGGCTACAAGGAGTAAAATGGTTAGGAAACCCTCCATAGCCTGTAAACTCCACCGAATTCCACGCAATTTTATATTTTTTGCAAATTTTGGAGGTAAACACGGGATAACTAGCATGAAACAAGCATATGTACATGGGATAACTAGCATGAATCACGTGTATGTATGCAATATATTAGTGCATCAGGGTGCATACACTATCCAAAAATGTTTTTTTAGGAGGAATCCTCAACAGTATTTTTGGCAAAGTATGCAAATGGATGGGCCAATGTCTTGGATGCATAGATGTGGCATTTGTGGACTATAACACTTTGGAAACCTTTTATAGTCCTTCCATGATGTGATGTTGAGACTCATTCTCATCTCTTCATCCATATTATAGCCATATCCCAAGGGCGTTCCCATTTTTTTATGTTGCTTTATGGTTACTTATGCATTTTCTACTTGCATCAAGCATACCGCCACTGTGCTATTATTTTCCCATATCCTGCTTATTTCTATTGCAATATCCCTTGATCATCTGTCTTTTGCATTATTTGGGATCCATTTTGCATCCATCTTCCCATGGAGAGAACAACCACTATGTTAGGGACCTAATCTCCCTAACCCCTCATGTAGTTAGAATAATATATTTTCCATGTAATAAAGGTCGATATTAATAAATAAGGCATAGTTAATAATGTGAAAATGTCTAATGTAAGAATACTTAATAGAATCTTTCGCTTCTAGAAATATCTTCCTCTAGATTTTTCTTTTGAGGACAGATTTATTATAAATAGTAGTAGAATACATAAGAAATATTTTTCTTGAGAATTATTGTAATATAACGCTACTCTTCTAGAGGCTTCCCCCTCAAAGAGGAAAGTGAACATTGCTTTCTATCAGTACAGGTATCATTTTTGGTGTTGTGGTTCTCTACATTTTGTTGTTTTGTTGGTATTTTTATGTAGTATTTATGTTTTCTGCTTGATCTAATAGATTTGGCACCTAACAAGTGGTATCACAACACTTTCCTGGGTAGGAGTTGTGGGTTTTTTTTTCCAGGGTAGAGATGTGTATTGTTAGCATATTTAAAGAATAGAGATCTATCATTCAATGGGTAAGACTACGGTTGGGAATACTACATGCAGGAAATACAAAAGGTTTCATAGGGATACTTGAAATGAAGTTTCTCCTTGTTGGAGACCTTTGTAACCCCTGTTGGTACCCTTTGAGTAGTATTTCATTAAATATAATATGTATATGGTCATCACTCCCATGTATCGTTGGGTATATCGGGAGCCCCCTAGGTATCCTCAAACCAGTCATAGATCAATCGATCAATTTCTTGACTTCTATAAAGAAACCAAGAACATCACTCGGGAGGATACTTTCTAGTACCTAGGTAATCGGGTAGTATGTCTAAAGGTTCGATCGAGCCTCCTTAGTTGGTACCCTAAGATATTGGGGTGAGTACTACTATTCGACCCTGAAAACCCTAACCGGGGGAACATACCATAAAAGGAACATAAAGGATATTTTGGTTGCGCAACCTTATCCCTACATTATGGTTGCAAAATTACTACACATTTTTTCATGTTAATAATATGGGCATTTCAACGTGGTAGTATTATTGAGGTTAGAGTATAACTTCGCAACAATTCAAAAAACAAATTTGGGTCCCGCGTGCCCCATTATTTGAGACCTATCGCATTGGATTCTCCTCCTTTCCCAAATCACCATGATACCTATCATTTTTAAGCCTTTTTTTCATGTGGACCCATACCCTTCCTGACACGCTTATTCCCACTTACTCCATTGGCTTCCTCTAGTTTCACTGATTGCAGTGGTACATATCACTAATCTACTCTTTTTTCCTTGGACCTACCCCTCATACCCAAATGGCTCCCACTCACCAAGATGAAACCAATCGAAAACTAAATTTTTACATTTTTGTCATTGATTCCAAAGTGGACTACATCCAGGAACAACTCATTAGCCGAATTGACGAAACCAATTCCACTCTCAAACAATTCATGAACAAATTATAGGGTCCTTCCTCCTATTACCCACCCCTCCATGTTGAAGGTGTTCATTCCAACCATCATTTTCACTCTCATTCCAACTCTCTACCTCAGGACCCCCATCTTCCCAAAGTTTAGGTGAACAAATTTGATGGCTCAGACACAACAACCTGGGTCACTCAAATGGAACACTATTTTTCTCTGCATGGCATTACTGATGAGTTGACCAATATTTGTGACAGTCTTATCTTTTTGTATCTGGAATGATGACAATGGTGGCAATGGTGTAGAAATGCACACCAAGGGTATGTTACTTGGACATAGTTTGTTGTTGAGTTGTATGAATGTTGTTGGATTACTGAGAGGGGGGGTGAATCAGTAATGAGAAATTTATACCTCTTATTAATCATTTTAACCACAATGTATATTCCTTTAAACTGTTCAACAATGTTCATCAATTCATCATTAATATAGTATTGCATCATAACACATTAACATCCATAAGTTCATAATAAACAATAATAGACACATCCACACAATGCAAAATACACCAATATTTTGCATGGAAACCCAATGCGAGAAAAAACCAATGAATATTTTTCCTATATGTATTTAAGAATTACATTCAAGGAAGAAACAACTTCCAATTCTCTAGCTCCAATTGGAAGGAGGCTCCAACCCCCCAGTTTCTTAGGCTACAACCTAAGGGAAGCTCCAACTCCCCAATTCTCTGGCTACAACCATAAGGAGGCTAAAACCCCCTATTTTCTCCGGCTACAACCAGAAGGTGGATACAACCACATATCCTTTCCATTTCCTATCACCCTGAAGTTAAATGAAAAATATATGATGAAACCATTGCCACACTATCATTGTGAGATATACCACTGTAAACCTATACCAATTTGTTCCAACACCTTGTAACCAACCTGTACCAATAACATGTGATCAACATGTACCTGTAACCTTCATGTACCAACACAAACCAACATGTACACAACATGTTTGTGTTGTAGCTCACATATGTATGTGCCCTGTATATAATGCAGCATGTGTATGTACATGACCTTTTTATACTGCAGCTTGTGTATACCTTCTAGTAAATAGGGTTTTCACCTTTCTGAAATTTTAAATCTTTGTTTCCTCTGTCACATCAACCTACAACCTGTCACTATGTCCAACCTATAGTTGTGCCCTATGCATACATCCTCATACATATCCTTTAAACAAATGCATTTATGTATATCTATTCATGTGACATACATGTGTATACAATCATGATCAAGTGCGATAACCCTCACATGGACTAGATATCAAAACCTTATTATTATTCATCCTCAAACTATACCAACAACTTCAACAATACAACATAACCAAAAACCCTCAACCATGTATCACAAAATATCTCAACCATGTACCAAGAAATACAAGATATGCCTCAACACTCAAACTAACAAGATGTGAACATAATGAATACCAAACATACTAGGGTTGTATTTCTGTAGATCTAGCTCATACAATAAGTGTTGTACAACCAAAAGCCTCTCTAGGGAAAATACTCAATCTCCCATAACCATATATCATGGACACAACAATATCCAACTACACATAAGAATATGGCATACCTTTTGAACCTATAGATAGATCTTCTATACCTGATCATTGTAGGCCTTCCCAGGAGCTTGCTTTCAGACTCTGAGAACCTGGCACCCTCATCTCTTCAAGCTTCCATGGATTTTCCCAACTGTACACGACCTCTTATTTTTCATCTTGAGTATGTATGTGCCCTATTCTCCTTCATCCTGTGTATATATGCACCTTTCTCCACTGCAACCCGCGTACACCTAAAAAACTAGGGTTTTTTTTTCCAGTAAAACTGCAACTCTAAAACTTTCGTTGTCAACCCTCTTTTTCTACCTGAAACTTGCATAACTTTAGATGTATCAATGAGTACCTGTAATAAACCTTTCAAAAATAATATATATTCAATGTGATCATTATATTCTAATAGGATACCCTTTCTCTCTTATTTATACTCTTTGTTAGAAGACTTCAGAAATTTTCAAATAAAATTAAACTTTGAATTCTTTTTACTTTGATCTTTTCAAAATAAATTATGAAAAACTTAGGAACATAATTCTTTTTATAATAAAAGATGTGTTCGTTATATCTTGACAAGGCGCATAAATTACTACCCATTAAAATATTTTAGTCATCCGGATCGACGATTCTCGTGATTTCGAAGTTCTAGAATTGCGTAAGGCTTAAAACAAAAGAGAAGTACGAAGTCACTTTGGGACTGCGCAATTCAGGAGTTCAAGATGAAAGTGTTTAAAGATCTAAAAAAACCTGAATTTGCGAACCTTTGGAGTCCCAGAGACATGTTCCCATGAAAATATTTTAAAATAGATCTATTGATGAGTCATAGGCCACCTGTCAATATTTATTTGTGCTGACATGTGGCACTCTTTTTGGGCACCTTAGTCACATCATTTACATGATTTTAGGTGACACATATCACTCACATTTTATGACACGTTGTCAAAAGTGACGTCATTACTACCACATCACTCTGGGATATTTTCCTTCGAGAACTAAATCAAGAAAAAATTCAAAGGAGCACCAGAGCGTCGGAGAGCCGAAGTGCAAAAGCACTCGAATGATCATGATAATAAATCACTAAATATTAATGGACTAAACATGTTTAAGTAGGTGTGTATAATGGTAAGTAATCACTCTGCGAATTCGAACTTCGGGGAAACTCTACTCACCGCAAATACAAACTCACGAACCCCCGGAGCTCCAGAGTTCTGGAATATCGAAGTACTTAAAATTAAAAAGTGACCTTAAGTCGTGATTAATTAAAACAAAATAATAATTAAGGGTTGATTAATTACTCTATGAACTCGGCCTTTGGGAGATATCCATTATTTTTCATTCAAAACCCCCGAATGTTGAATTTCCGAAGTACTTTATCTTAATTGTGATCATTGAAAATATGTCCAGTTGATTAAGGTAAAATATTGGGAAAAGTGTTGCAACCATCAGGTAATAAATTTGATAGATTTTAGAATGATTACTCTATCAATAGATTAATGAGAAGATAACTAGTCATTAATATTTTTTTAAATAAAGGTATCGCCAACTTCAAATCATTTTTTCCATTAGCATTCAAAACCTTCACATTCAACATTTTGAGATCACAAGTTTTTCTTCTCACATGAGGGTTAACTTCAACATTTGGAAATCATGACACCGCGTAAAGCAGGAAGGAAGCAATATTCATTTTTTGAGGAATAAGACCCAAATAAATACATACTTTCAGATACTACCACTCAACTAACAAACATCATCAAATCTTGGAAGTGGGTTTATGACATTTTAGAGAAAGAAATTTCTCTATGTTCTGATGATTCAACGGAAGAAGGGAATGAGTCATTTTTAGCTAAGCTAAGTCAGGTGGCTAAGTTCGAAATTCACAGATTTTTAGCTCGGCCGAGATTGATGTCATACACCAATATGATAAGCTATGCCTTATAGCATGTGGACATCCCAAAAAGAATCATCTACAGTCACCAGAGGACCATCATCGATTCTTTTCGACCCAAGGACTTTCAAGTAATGTACAAATTAACTCCTAACCCCAAATATACTTACAATGCATCATTTATAATGAAGTTTCAGAATGAGGAATGCACTAAATACGGAAGAACAATCCATGATATAGTAAAATCTTGGCGGGGAAATCAAAATAAGTTCAAAACTGATAGCCAGGGTATATATTCTACAGCCTCTTGTGATGCCCATATTTTGTACATTGCCATGATTCTTTGTAGAATGTTTGGAAAGAAAAATCATGCACACTTTGCTACATAATGAGTTCCCATAATCCATGAGGTTGCTGAGGGATATACTTTTGATTCAGGATAATGTTGTCAGATAATTTAGCCAAGAAAATTGGGAATAACAAAATTCATAAACCTAAAGGAGAACATGCTCCTTTCTATATATCTGCATATATTATGGATGGAATTTGTTTCAGGACCCCATTTCCTCTTATGAATTGGAGCTGGACTTTGATTGTCACCAATCTCATACATTTTTATCATTCTAAGTTGTGGGAGGAAAATTCAAAGGACTCTTTTTATGAAATTTGTCATAATGTGGTTATTCCAACTCATGAAGTTATATATGGTCGGCCTCCCCCCAGAATTCCAAAACAAGTCATTGGAAATTTAGGTGCTATTGCAGATTGGTATATTGAGGAAAGATTCTCTTACATCAGAGTGTTTGGTTTCTTTACATCTACTCATTCTCTTCCCAGATTCTTACCAGACAGACTTTTTTGCAGAGAAGTAGCATATCAGACAATTTCAGGAGGAATTACCAAAGAGTTGAAGGCGGCATAGAAAATAGTTTGGCCAACTTTTCCCATATAGGTTGGTATATTTTCATTATCGTACTTTGGACATGCTAAGGTGGAGGCCTCATCCTTAGAAGATATTAAATTGGTTAACATTGAATACAAAAGGCATGATCCACATAGGGTGGTTAAAAATCATTTAGCTCAATTCAATATGAAAAGATACATGCATAAAGATTCATCCTATGATGAATTTTTTAGAGGAGTTAGATCTTATGATGAAGTTGTATCCAGATTTCAAAATCTACCCAAAGATCAATAGTCAGGCTTCCTCAACTTTCAAAAGCACAGAAAGAGCAGACCACCCAAAATTTTGCAGGAAGAACAAAGACTTAATCCAACTTCATAGGTGGAGGAATCAAGAGAGCCCAAGAAACATAACTTGCCCAAAGACAAAGATAGGGAAGTGGAAAAGAATTTAAATACGTTGTCTAAAGAAGAAAAAATCGCAGAAATATCCATAGAAGGTAAAGGAGATCATGAATTGTTAACATCACTTGAATCTTTTATGAACCATGGAAATAATTTTCCTCTGTCGATATCAAACACTTAAAATTCAGTGAAAAAATACCACAAATCAAGAAGGATCTACTGCACTTATTTCTCCCATACCATATTTAACTCCTCTAGCAACAAGTTTTGAGTTACTTGGTTTAGAGGTTATCAATATAGAAAACTTGACTGCTGATTAAGGTTGGTTGTCATTGTTGTCAACCCTTGAAGAAAGACCCATAGCACAAAAGTTTGGGTAATGGACCCAATAGTGTTTGATGTAAATATGACTCATTATTGTTTTGTCATGGTTGATAAGAAGTAAATATGGATGAACTCCAAAGTGGTCCACTTATGGTGAAAGCCCTCACGGGAAGAGGCTTTGTGGAGTAAGAGAACCCATGCTTAATTGTGGAATAATGAGATGAAGGAAAGTGAATTTGTCAGGGAAAATATCCTAGATGGATAGTTCTTGTCATTTCATTTTCGGTGGTATGTGGAACATCACATAATTCCTCATGGTTAGAGAGTTATGGCCATGAGAAGTTGGAGACCCCAGGGTTGGGTAATGGACCCAAGTTTGTTTGATGGGTAACGGTATGAGTTATGATATATTTTCAGATAATACTATTCTATATGGATAGTACATGTCATGGATAGTACATGTCATGTCATTTTTGGTGGTATGTATAACGTCACATAACTCCTCACGGTTTGAGAGTTATGGCCTTACGAAGTTGGAGGACCCTCATATGTCATCTAGAAGCCCCAAAAGGTCAAAGTAATCAAAGTGGT
>ML779865.1:2595975-2610184 GCA_009831015.1 Picea engelmannii | reverse complement strand
TGGTACAGGTTGATTACAAGTTGGTGCATGGTTGATGCACTTGTTTATGGTACAGGTTGATTATAGGTTGGTGCATGGTTGATGCACTTGTTTATGGTACAGGTTGATTACAGGTTGAGGTACAGGTTGATGCATGGTTGATGCATGGTTCATATTTATTGGTACATTTTTACAGCGGTATATATCACAGTGATAGTGTGACAGTGGTTCCATCATTCTACTTCTACTTTAGGGTGACAAGACGGGGCAAGGACAGGTGGTTGTAGCCACCTTCCGGTTGTAGCTGGAGAACATTATGGGTTGTAGCCTCCTTCTGGTTGTAGCCAGAGATTTGGGGAGTTGGAGCTTCCCTCAGGTTGTAGCCTGAGTAGGGGGTTGGAACCTCCTTCCAGTTGCAGCTGGAAAACAAAGGAAGTTGGTGCTTCCAATGAATGTAATTCTTCAAGACATATAAGAAAAAGCATTCCATGGTTTTCTCCTGGTTTGGGTTTCCACGTAAAACATTGGTGTACTGTGTATGTGTCTGATTGTTTATTTATTACTACTCATTATTGGATAATAATTCTACATAGATATAACATTTGAAGAAAAAATATTATAATTACGCTATTACTGATTCACCCCCCCCTCTCAGTAATCCAACAATTGGTATCAGAGCAAGTTCCTTCAGAAATCAGTTTAACCACTGAAAGGTAGATCATGGAGAGTACCAACTTGTATAAAAATGGAATACCACAGTTTGATGGAAAAAAGTATGCTTTTTGGAGAATAAGGATGAAGGCATATATACAGGCACAGGGATTTCAAGTTTGGCAATCAATTGTAGATGGATACATAGCACCAGTAGTTCCACCAACAAATGACAAAGCAGTGAAACTCGGTGAGAATAATTTCAAATACATAAATGCACTTTTGAATGGTCTCAGTGATATGGTTGTTACACGTCAAAATTACTCAGCTGGATAAGTGTCGCATGTCCCTCTCAATTGTCGTAAGTGTCACATCTTCCTTACAACTTTCACAAGTGTCGCAAGTTGGTCACAAGTGTCGCAAGTGATGTTCAGACATACTTCCATGTCGACGACACTAAGGAGACAATTATAACATCTCATATGCTTGATTTGAAGAAGGAGAATTGGTTTACTAAATTCAAATAACTCTTGACACCTAAAGAAAGCTCTGAAACAAAGGTTTTGAGGAGGAGCGCTCCCCTATTTCATCCCTAGAAGCGTTGGCGCTCCCCTACAAGGCTTCAGGGAGTGTTATAACACTCCCCAGCCCCCTCTAAAGGAGCTCTTCTCATCTTGAAGGCATTGGTGCTCCCCTAAAGCTTACCAGGGAGCGCTACAGTGCTCTGATGCCTCTTCTAAGGGAGCGTTGCCTAATCTAAGGCAGTAGTTGGCCCGTTGAGGAGAATAAGGGGAGGATCTTTCAAGATTAGGAGGCAGTTGTATTCGAATTCTTGGTTTCATCAAGAGATCCTTGATCTAAGGAGAAGGTTCCCAACTTGTTCTAAAGATAACTCAAGAGGTTAAGCTCCTCTTAACCTATATAAACAGGCTCTATGATGGTGGAAAGGAGGGAAGAACTGAAGATATGAAACTTATGATCTTGGAGGAAACTCACAGTCAGCCAAAGGAGAATGATTAGTGAAGTTTTTGTTATCCAGGTTGTGGATCTTTCAGGCAAGGGTTAGACGAAGGGGACTTGACGAAGCTGTCGCATTTGCATCTACGATTGTAAGTACTGCTATCTTTGTTCTCATCAATATGACACACTTGGCCTGTTTCTTTCTAGTTTGTGTCTAATGTCACATGAACTTATCATTAATTGATAGATCTGTTTTCAAGATAATATCAATAGAGTAGGAAGTGGTCGTATCTTGTTTTTTCCACAGAACTCAGTGAGGAGAAAAGGATTGGAGCGCAACTCGGAGCGTGCAGGGACAAACATCGATAAAAGGTACTTCTGTCATCCTTCCTTCTCATGTGTTAGTTTAGATATATTTGAAAGGAAGTCAGTGTCCACGTTAAGCATTTTCTGTCTAGAGTTAGGGTCAAGCTCTTAGAGGTGATCTACCTGTCTGCAGGGAGATTTTCCTACAACAGAAACTGGCGACTCCACTGGGGAAATAGCCTCAAATCGAAACTTCTTGTTTGGATTTTTCTCCTCATTGACCTTGTTCTATCCCTTGATTGTTTCAGACTTGGTTCACTCCTCTTTTGATTAGTTTCATGAGCTAATTGGCTCCTTACCCTATCACACTCAGCATAATTGTCAGAATTGAATTGCAATTTTTTTATTTTTTGACATTTTCTGGGAATTTTAGACCTTGGTGCCCCTGTCCTAGTGTTAACAAAGTGCCAGCGCTCCCCCATAGCATTGCACAGAGTGATATAACACTCCTTTCCTTTGGAAATAGAGCGCCATCCCTCTTTGGCTCAAAAAACCTTCTAGAATTGCTTTGTCGGGATTTTGCCTCTGTGCCTCCTCTACTGAGTAGCCTTTGTAAGTCAATGTTTCTTCCTTTTCAGCCTTGACATCTGTCTTTTTAGAGAATAAACATATTGTTAGTTGGATCTTGTAGCCTTCTTCACTATTTTCATTGATTTTTTTCCTGTTGAGTGAAGTTTGAAACCCATACATTGTTTTTCTCTCCTCATCAACTGAGTAAAAACCCTGGTGAAGGTCATCAAAGGCCTACAGACTTCTTCATCTCAATTCCAGTCAAGGTCATTGTTCTTCAACTTTTGCTTTTGGGTGTGAAGTTTGTTTTTTTTCTTTGATTGTTTCTTTTCTTTCGCTTTTGTTTTGATTGCTACGAAAGGGTGTACTGTTTGTATGACTTTTGCTTGTGCTAGTTTGGTTTTCATTCATACAAGAAAGATAACTAGCAAGACGAGCATTGTGTTGAATTGATCATTATTCATATGCAAAAAATTAAAGGCATCTTTATGATTGATTGTGCATATTATAAGGCATTTAAAAGTTTTTGCATTACATCGGGATTTGATTGAGAAAAGAATCGTTTGAGGGCATTCCTTATTCGTGCTTGATTAGTGAAAAGAAATTTCTCTCTCCCTTAGATAGATATTCATTGAAAGGAAATGACTACTTATCATATTTGATGCATTCTTTGGTTCTGAGTCATAATTCCATTTGTTTCACTTCCATGCACCCCTTTGCGTAAAGAACAGCCATAAAAATCAACGCTAATTAAAAGTTATCTACAACTTTTTCTTTTCTAGGATCCTCCACCAACAGTAGACTAGGCTTAATACTTTGGATTAGGGTTGTGAGCATAACTCTCCAAAGTTTCCAAAACAAACAGTAGCATCCTAAGTTAGGGAGAGTAAATCTAGTTATCGTATAAGTCTGCCTGGGATCCCCCTCTCACATAGGGGTTACGCACGAGGTCGCATTCGGGTAAGCTACGGGGACTAACCCTTTGTGGTTTAACTGATTATGGTGGTCGGATCATATTATGGGGATCACTTTGAGGTAAATCCACAATTACTGCATGGAAGCCTTTTAGTTGATTTTGGGCTTGATACCCTGCCCGTATGTTCGGATCGGATTGTCGATTGTTCCCACCCAGGGGCTGATTGCGGATTGGTAACCTTAGTGGCCATAATCTTTAGGGTCTTACACAAGGTGATGGTGACGAGAAGTCTCACTGTACCTAGAGTAGACATTGGTCAAACTCACTCGGGCTCCTTGGAGGGTAAATCCACAATTACTGCGTGGAAGCTTGCACCAAGGTGTAATTTTGTTAAGCAGGTCGCCATTATAATTGTTCCACCCTATCCCCACCCCTTCTGGACTTGATCACGTGACGTTGGATTTCATCACCAACTAGTACGGTCATCAAAAGAAGGTCATGTTTGCTTGGTTGTGATTCTTAGATTCTTTTTTAGCATGTGTTGTTTCTTTTCATTAGTTGGCCATAGATTTCTTTCGCCGACTCTTTTCCGCCAACATCGACCCTCCACGCCACTCGCGGAGGCTACAGGGACTTCCTCCAAAAAATATGGAAGGAAACACCCCTTTACCCCCTCATTCTACGGAAGAATCCCCTCAACAGAGCGAGGTTCATAATACTACAACTTCCCAAGAAGAAGTTCCCATTCCTTTGGAGAATTTTCAAATTGTCTCGGAATCTTCGGAAGCTTACCACATTCCGGAGGGATACGAATGATAGATCCTCCACCTAAATTCCGCTGAAGAATTTGTTGTCATCAATCCTTTTGACATTTCGGCCGGGTCTTCTCAAAACCCTTTAGCCAGTGACCCCTTTTGGACTGCGGACGTCATTTGGATTCCACCACGCTTGGTGTGAGATATTTATGGAACAGGAGAAGGTGCCGATGCACCTTTTTCCTATACTATACCCCCAAATCAATTCAACGGTACTACCACTTTTACAGCCACACCAACCGTTGGTCCGAACATACCTTCCATTGGCCCAAGGTCTACTATTCCCCTCCAGACGGCCCATTCGACAATGGCCCCGCATATTCTGACCATCCCTTTCGGTAACGCGGTAGTTAATCAAGCCCCGATTGGCACACCTGTAACACCAAGACCCACACTCCCTTTTGGATTCAGGGCATTGAATGCTTCCACTACCACCACTGCCCAAACCACTACCCAAATTATACCGGGAAGTTCCATACCTATCCAGCAACCCGAAGGGACTGGCCTTTGTGGTCCTAACCTGATCGGCGGCACCAGTCAGTCATTTACGTTTGGCTCTCAGATCCCGGGAACCCTACCTCAAACTGGGGGGTATCCTCCCTCCTGAGGAAAAATTCCATTCGGAGGGAACCCACATGTTGGGGGGCATCCTCCCACCGGAGGACAAATTCCATACGGGGGGCACCCTCATGCTGGGGGGTAGCCTCAATCCGGAGTACACCATCAACCACAAGGAAAAAATGTGTCTGCCACACCCAATCCATGGAGCGTCCCTTTTCAAGGAAACCTTCATGCCTCCACTGGACAAAATGTTCAGACTCCGCAACAACCCCCTTATGGACAAATGCCAAACCCACCCTATAATCCAGAAAACCCATTCGGTTATCCTCTGCTCACACATACTTCTCAAAACATCTCAAATCCTATGTACCTTGGTCAAAACCAACCTCACATGAGAGGGCCCATGAGTTATAATTATCCACATAACCCAGTATTGGGCCCCACTGGTGTCCCTCTGCCACACCARCATTACCCACATGTTAACCGACAGCTACCTTTTTTAGCCACCCTGGACCTTCCAGACTTGTCTCGGTTAATGAATGATCCCATTTATCATTCTCTGGTTTGGCCAGCTATTCCAACTAAACCTCCTTATGATATCCCAAAATTCGACGAAAATTCCGGAGAAGACTCAAACAACCACGTGATGACCTTCCATTTGTGGTGTTCATCCAACTCCCTCATGGACGATTCGATTCATTTGTGTATTTTCCAACGAACACTCACGGGTTCCGTAGAAAAATGGTATATCGAATTACCACGTGCATCCTTTCACGATTTCAACTCCCTTTCCATGTCCTTCCTCACACATTTCCAACTACCCATTCAGTACGAGATGGGTATTGAACTATTAACCTCTCTTCGTCAGACAACTTTCGTACATATCTCCGATCATATCCATGAATGGAGACGACGACGAAGGCTAATCAAAGCAGTTATTCCCGACCAATTGTTAGCAGAATGGTTCATGAAATCACTATTACCTCATATTGCTCGTGATGTTTCCATGGGTGGCGTAGTCACCGAGGAAGAAGCCATCACCCGGGCTCAGTACTTAGACTTAGTCTATTCACAATCCGACACTCTATATGAGTTGATACCAAATGCTACCCATGCCACTAACGATCCATCCAAACCATTGACTGCTTCGCATGTGGATGGATTTATTGGCTCCGTCAAAACTCAATCTACTACCCAGTCTACTGGAACAATCCAACGGCCCACTTCCATGGCTGCTCCCAGTTCGACTGCACCCTCTCCTACTCCACCTCAAACTAAGGTATCTGATGTGAATGCGGTCCAGTCAACCCCTTCAGAACAACTTGAGGGCAAGAAGAAAGAGAGAAACAAACCAAAGAATAACAACAACAATGAGCAACCCAAGACCCAACCACAAACCCCTGCTGCCGAAAAATAACCACAATGAAAACTGAAATTCCCATGTCTCATTTGTGGTAATGATCACTACACTCGAGACTGCCCACATCGCAATGAAGTGGCCAAACTTTTCAAAGGAAATTCACAATCCGTTGTGCTCACTCAACCTTTTTCGCAGCAACAATCTTTGGTTGCACAAACCCCCACGCCGGGGGGCAGTTCCAACCAACCCCATGATGAGGCCTCGACAAGTGCCCACATTTACATGTTTAACGGAGTTAATCTAACAACTCGCTCTGTGACATATGACATGCCAGTTAAACCTAATAAGCCAAAGATCGCTAACGGTTCTGCATCAGACTCGTTACCATCCTTCGTCAATCCTCCATCTGTTATCCCCCCATCTGGGCCACTCCAGATTGAGAAACCTTCTTTTGACTCCATCCTATGCCCTCCTAAGAGCACCATCCGGAAATCTACATTCAATCCTAATTCACGGGCTACCCAAAACTACAATATCGTAGAAGATTTGGCCCAAGCCCCGTGTGCCATGTCCACCTTGGAAGTTCTACAACACTGTCCCAGCCAATGTAGAACGCTCTTAGCCACTATTGGTGCTTTTGATCCTGAGTCATCAAACTACATCACGTTTAATTTGGATGATCATCAACCGCGACTCTCCCACCAGCTAGTTTTCCAAATTGATGTGGTTGTTCACAATCAACAAATCCACCGGACTATCCTGGATGAGAGAGCCTCAACCTATGTCATGTCTCTATCCTATTGGAAAGGCTTGAAATCCCCTTCCTTTAACAAATCCACTACCATGTTACGCGCCTTTGATGGATGAGGTTTTCATCCTCACAGATTATTACAATCCTTAGCCGTTCAGTTGGGCGGCAAAACTGTTACTGTTGACATCGAGGTGGTCGATGCCCCCCTCGATTAAAACCTACTACTTGGAAGAAGTTGGTTCTACGCTATGACTGTCGTCGCCTCGTCAGTATTTCGATGTGTACAATTCCCCCATCAAGGCAAAATTCTCACCATCGATCAACTCGATTTCTTCACACCCGACGCTCGCATCCCTGCTACCAACAACATTCCCTTTCTGGGAGACCACCCGGTTACGTATGAAAGCATTGGTGTTGGCTTATTGAAAGATTCTATCCTCATGGGTACCTTCCCTACACCACTTCCACCTACCGCACATCATATTGCCACCATCAATATGATTTCGACTATGCCTTATCAATCCTTGGAATCATCCAACCCTTGGGTTGTGCCTAGTCCTTCGGAATTCGATGTGCTCAGGGACACAATGCCACTGAGCCCAGCTGAGGTCGCATACATAGCTATTCAATCTGCCTCTCTCTCTTCGAATACTTCACATTCATTGGCACCCGATACTTATTCGGTGCCCTCATGGTTAGACTCCCTATCATCCGCCGTTGATTACATCTCCCAAATTTTTCCTTTGGATGAATCTATCATGGAAATGCTTAGCATTGACGATCTACCCTGGGATGACAACCACCATCGATCCTCTTTTATTCCACCTTTGGAATAAATCCAAGACATATGATCTGTCTTCCCTCCCGATGTTACCGAAGCTCCACAATCTCCTATCCTCACGCAGAATACTCTCTCTGAGGGGAACATGGGTAAAATATCTACTACAGTCACGATTGACATTTCAATCAAAGAAGGTGTCGTGGAAAACATCAACCTTGGTGCTAATTGCACACCCGACGAAGTGGTTTCTTACACCACTTTATTCAAGGAATTCCGCGATGTCTTCGCATGGAGTTACGAGGAAATGCCAGGGATCGACCCTTCAATCATCGTACATGAAATCAAAACTTACCCTGATGCGAAATTGGTTCGGCAAAAGCTTCACCCAGTCCATCCCAAGAAAGTTGTAGCTATAAAGGCAGAAGTTGAAAAACTTCTAAAATCTGGCTTCATCTATCCTGTCCCTTTAACCGAATGGGTCTCCAACCTTGTTCTGGTTGCTAAGAAACAAGGGACCATCCGTGTTTGCGTTGACTATCGAGACCTCAACAAAGCCTGTCCTAAGGACAATTACCCTATGCCCTTCATTGATCAAATCATCGATAATTGCACAGGAAGTGTAATCTTTTCTTTCATGGATGGATTTTCTGGATATAACCAGATTGAAATCTTGCCTACAGATCAACACAAGACAGCCTTCATCTGCCCTTGGGGAACTTTCACCTACCGAAAGCTACCTTTTGGCCTTAAAAATGCTGGAGCCAGTTTCCAGCGAGCCATGTCGTATGCTTTTCATGACATCAAACATATAGCAGAACCATATCTTGACGACTTACCTGCACATTTTTTAAATCGATCCGATCACATTGATCATTTACGCGCAATTTTTCTATGATGTAGGTTCTACCGTATTCGTTTGAACCCACACAAATGCATTTTCGTTGTCGAATCCAGTCTACTCAGTTTCATTGTCTCCAAAGATGGGATCAGGGTGGATCCCTTAAAGATCAAGGCCATCTTAACCTTACCTCCACCTACCAATTTAACCCAACTCCAAAGTTTGCAAGGCAAAGGAAACTTTCTTTGCCATTTCATCTGCAATTATACCGAGATCACTAAAGGATTTATGCAGTTACTGCAAAAGAATGTCCCTTTCATCTAGGATGACGCAGCTCAACAGTCATTCGACGCTCTCAAGCACGCTTTGACCCATGCACCTTTGTTACATCCCCCTAAATATACAAAGGATTATATCCTTTACTTGTCCGCTTCTACTTCCACCATCGCAATGGTGTTAGTCCAAGAAGACTCCAACGATGAAGAACATGTGATTTATTATCTGAGCAAGAGTTTATCTGGACCCGAACTCAAATATTCACATGTTGAGAAACTGGCTCTGGCAGCTGTCATCGCTGTCCAAAGGTTCCACCACTACATCTTATTACGCACCACCACGGTACTCGCAGACTCCAACCCCATGTACCACGTCCTGACACGTAAAGTACTTGGGGGCAAATATTCAAAATGGATCGTTATTCTTCAAGAATTTGATCTTGAGTTTACAAAGGCTAAAACCAAAAAATCCCTGGTGTTTGCCGAGCTTATCTGTGCTCTCCCTCGTGCCGATGAAAACATCGAACCTAGAGATTCTCTCCCCGATGAATCTCTCTTCCTCATCATCACCTCTAATCTTTGGTACGGAGACATTCTCCTCTACCTGCAAACACAATGTTTTCATCCCAACATCTCTTGCGAAGAGCGTCGATGCATTCGTCACCACTCTCGTCGTTATATCATCCTCGGTGACACTTTTTCACATCGTGGTATCGACACCATCCTTCGGCGATGTCTGATTCATCAGGAGGCTGAACGCGTTTTGAACGATTTTCACCTTGGCCCCTGTGGCAGTCACCTTTCTGGAATGGCCACAGCCCAAAAAATCCTACGTGCCGTCTACTTTTGGCCCTTGATTTTCAAAGATTGTATCGAGGTTGTCAAGAAATGCCCACCCTACCAAATCTTTAACAAGAAGGCACACACCCACCATATGGCGCTGCAACCTATCATCGCCATAGGCCCCTTTGCCAAATGGGGCATCAATTTCATGCAGTGTAAGCCTACCACAGCCAGGGGGCACGGTTACATCATTGTCGTCGTCGACTACTTCACCAAATGGGCTGAGGCTATGCCTACCTTCCTGAATGATGGTCATACGACATCTCTATTCCTCTTCAACCACATCATAACTCGTTTTGGTCTACCACATGCCATTCTCACCGACCATGGTGCACACTTCAAAAACCATATGATGAGTGAGTTACATGTCAAATTGGGTTTTCGCCATGAAAAATCATCCCCTTACTACCCTCAAGTGAACGGACAAGTTGAGGCTATCAACAAAGTCCTAAAAACCATGATCCAACGCATAGTAGGGGAAAACAAAACATTGTGGCATCTACAATTGTTCTTTTCTCTCTGGGCCTATCGCACCTCTATGAAAACTTCAACTGGATTCACTCCTTTCCAGTTGGTCTATGGCATTGAAGTCGTCCTACCGATCGAGTGTGAGATTCCATCACTCAAACTGAAAGTAGAACTCCTGCCTCATACTTCTGCTGAAGAAGAACGATTTTTGTATCTATCCAAACTGGACGAAACACGTCACGATGCTTCTCTCGCCAATGAGGCACATCAAAAACGAATTAAAAGTCAAAATGACAAATCCATCCACCCTCGGACTTTCGCGGAAGGAGACTTAGTCCTTGTTTATGACCAAGCTCATGATAAATTGGGGACAGGAAAGTTAGAACCCATGTGGCGCGGTCCCTACATCATGAAGCGTGTCCTACATAAAGGTGCCTACGAATTAGTTGATCATGATGGAATTTCCCTAGGAGAGCCCCTAAATGGGCTTTACCTTAATAAGTACTATGCCTAGATCACCTAGCATTTGTACTTTGTACATTATTGTATTTAGTTTTGGTGTGTCTATTTCTTTCGCATGCCTGAGTCTTTACTGTTGCCACTCATGACTATGCTTGTGTTTTCATGCGCAGATGACATCTTCCTTTCCTATCTTTTTTGGGTTTATGGATGGCGCTAGCTGACATACCCAGAACATTGCTTAAGCAGCTTGGGTTATTTACCAATTTGACTAGATGGTGAGTTCAGGAGGCATCTGTTTAGGACCAGCAACCAACAATATGGCAGAATATCATGCTGTCATCGGACTGTTGACCCAAGCTTCCTCTCTAGGTATCTCTCACATCATTATTTACTTAGACTCCCAACTGGTGGTTTTTCAACTCAACCGCATCTACGCTATCCGTAGTCCTATCCTGCTACACCTACACTTGCAAGTTCGTCGTCTCGAACGAATGTTCGATTACATCAAATATAGACACATTCCAAGATAACTTAATAGTGTTTCAGATTCATTAGCTAATTATATCATGGATCGGTACCTTGCCCACATGTAAGATTCAAGGAAATCAAAATTGTACATTACATGTAAATTAAAACACATCACAGATATCATCATGTACAAATCATCGGCATCATAAAAACCTGAAACTGTATATATATATATATATATATATATATATATATATATATATATATATATATATATATATATATATATATATATATATATATATGGCATGACTGAAATGTTTGTATTACATCAAAAAGTATGTAGAAGACAAAAATATTGGGTCTGTTCACCCATACAACGTCGCCTGACAAGGCATACAAAAAACATGATCACAGGAGAGACTCTAATCTCCCCGCACTACGTTGTGTTGTGAGTAACACACTACCACGCGCACTATGCACCTCAACAGAGAATTGATATTCTCTGGTAGTCCTACAGTGTGCCTCTGTAGATGTAAAGGCACTTCCCCCCTCTGCAGAGGAGGGATACCCATCGTAAGGCCTTGGAGGTTCCTCTCAACCTCCCGGAGACCTACTGCTGGTACTACCGGATCTGCTGAAACTGGGGTGCCTCCACGACACCCTGGTACTGGTATTTCAGTCGGGTGCACTGCTCCCTTGTCTGCATGTTGTAAACAAAACATCCGTTAAAACTCTTTTACATACCCAAAAAAATATATATACATCAAAAACTTAAAAAACAAGAAACTAGACAAGGTATGGCTTAGTCTCTTACCTAACTCATCCATGTCTTCCCCTGCAGGAAAAATCAAGTCCATACTCCCACGGAAGTCTACATCAACATAAGGGAAGTCCTCTATCCAGAGGTACTGCTGTCTCATCCAAGCAAAGAAATCACCAGTGAAATGGAACTCTGACTCTGAAACTAGCCTTGGAGACAGACTAGTCCACCTCTCCATCCTAGGTTCATCCACTGGTCATACCGCCAGTGCTATCTGAGGATGCATCTGAGGGATGTGCTCTAGAAAAAACGAGACCAAAAATGAGCCATAGCTGAACTACTTCTGACCAGTCCTACACCGTGAGATCTGTTCCTTCACATTCCGAAGGAACGCTACACTCCAGTTGAACAGTGTTGGTTCCAAACACTGAACACCATAGGCCACCTACGATCTCGATGCCAAATGAGCACTAGTGCTGCCTGTCATGCTTGTGATAGTGAATAGTATAGACCGGAGGGGCAAATCTCGAATATCCTTGATAGGGATCCTGCCCCCTACCAACCTTTCTCCCGAGATGTAGTGGCGTGCCAGATACACGTCCACTTGTTCAGGTAATGCCCTCTGCCCAATGAAATATATGGGGACCCCTCTTTTTGAGAGGCCGATCAAAAATTACACGTCTTCTAACTCGATGGTTAAAAGTTGTGTGCCGATACAGAATCCCTGTTCCGCAACATCCCAAAGGCCAATCACATGCTCAAGCAATAACATCTCTCTCTTCATGTTTTGCAATTTGAAAAACTTGAGCAAGCCACAAGCTTGCAAAGCGGCCCGCGCATGAGGACTCCGTAGGGTGGCTAAGTCATCCTCTCATGTTCCCTCTCTTTCCATTCAATCATGATTGCTGAAGTTACCTACAAAACAAAAAAATCAAGAATTTCGTTATTCCCACGTTTTGGCAATTTTGGCGATTTTCAAAAGCATTCTAAAACATGAAACAATATGCCCACATCATCTAAAAGCAACCACTCACTCTTTTTAACCACCACACCCTTTGACATTTGTCAAATAATGATAAAAACGTTTTAAAAATGCAAAACGACTTTGGGGGCTGCATGGGCATTTGGGGAGATTTTTTATGAGTTCTTTTACTAAAAATGACCTGCCTAATTGATCACAAGGGTGTAGACATCCTAACCACCCTTCTCTAAAGCATTTTTTGTAAAAGAATCCCCCTTTTTCATTAATTTTTAAAAGAGGCCGATTTGGTTCCAAGTGGGGCGACTTAGGGTTTTGTGTTTTGAAATAAATAATGCTATGAAAATGGATATAAGATCATGCAATTGAAAGGGCAAGGGATGGACACCTACCTAGTTCGAACGGTGAGAAAAATGATCAATCGTAGCTCCAGCAGCGAGAAAAACAATATTTGATTCAAAATGAGATTCTCCATTACTCCAAAAATCCTTGCAAAATGAAATGGTAAATGAATTTTCAAATCAATTGTTATTTATGAATTTTCATTCTTTATAAGGTATGGTCATTTTTGGGTTTCTCTAATGATTTAATGGCTACACTAAACTCTGGTTTGTAGTTTCTGGCATCGCAGGTGTTAAGTACCTAAACCAAATCTGCAAATATACTTCAATAATACCAAGAATAAACCATAAACCATTCACCATAACATGAACACAAGAAATAGAGAAAACCCTTGAGGTAGGGCAACACCATACAATGGATCCTATTATGGAAGGGATCCTCTCCTGTTCACTTGCCTCTTCGAGGGGGCATCCTCCTATTGAGCTACCGCTCCAAACACAATACTTCTCTTCGTATCTCATTACATTGCTTGAACCCCTTTATATAGTGCTACCATCACCTAAGAACATTCTAGAGGAGGAATCTTCTAGAAGTAGAACATTATAAGAAATCCTCCTACATTTATTATATCTAACTACCATAGTGGGCCTTATTTACTAATATAGTGGACCTAGTCCACCTTACATTGAATGACCTCCACTATTATCACTATGGGCCCTCTAGGCCCCCCCACTACCTCTCTAGCTACCTTACAGCAGGTCTCCTGGCAGTCCTGATGGATTATTCACCTTGTCGCACTTATGAGCATAGTCTTAGTTCATTCTCGAGCTCGACAATATGAGAACATAACCGGGTAAACTTTTATCTCTTTTTCGGACTCGTATGGATACGAACACACGAAAAAGTAACCCCCCTGGAGTCTCCTTTAAACCCTTTTCAGACTCTCTAAATATGAAAAGATTGTCGAGTGATCTTGCCTCCTTTCACACTCGTTAAAAGGTCAGAAAGGGCATCTTTCGAGCGATAGTTTAACCCTTTTTCGGTCTCATTGGACTACTGTACGAAAAAGGAACTAAGAGAGTTCTCTTTTAAGTGTTTTTCCAAACTCTATAATCCCGAAA